>JAQMCW010000036.1:3567471-3581199 GCA_030068335.1 Chrysichthys cranchii | reverse complement strand
CAACTTCATATTGAGATCTGATGTATCTAATGTGTTTCTTTAAAGTGTTCCTTTAATTTTTGTGAGCAGTGTATATAGATAGATAGATAGATAGATAGATAGATAGATAGATAGATAGATAGATAGATAGATAGATAATCACTGCTCGCTCTGTTTGAGGTCCTTTGTACTATGTGTGGTTTGAGGTTGTTGTTTTTTTCTGACAACGTGTTGAACTTGTTTCCCAGTTTACACCAAGCCTCTTGCTCATGTTCTTGCCTTCATAGTTCTGCTCCATGTTTGGATTTGGACCTAGCTATTTGCCACAGCCTGTGATACACATGTTACCAAGGTGTTTTGGCCAGTTTTTTTTTTTTCTGTTTTTCGGACTTTGCCTTTGCCTCACGTGATCTGGAGTCTGTTTGCCTAAAACAAAACTCAGCAAACAAATCAATCTCCATTCTTGGCCTACTTGCTTACCTGACACTTGGACAATGGTCCAGGGCTAGGTTATGTCCAATACAATATAGAAATATAAAATAAAAAATATATAAATAAATGGACAGTAAATGGGTGCGTAGTAAAAACAAGGGCGGCACGGTGGTCGACTTGGGTCCCTTTCTGCTTGGATTTTGCCTTGTTCTCCCCGTGGGTTTTCCAGTTTCCTCCCACAGTCCAATGACATGCACATTAGGTGGATTGCCTACCCTAAATTGCCCGTGTGTGTATGAACCCGAGTCCTGAGTTAAGGTCGGGTTGGGCATGGGGCTAGCGACCTCAACCGTGGGGACCGCTTGACACCCCACGTGCCGGACGGCATGACAGGACCTAAGAAGACACGACACACAAACAAACAGCATCCTGCTTTTAATTAACCCTCGGCCTACTAAGTCATAATTTCAGTATTTCTTTTCTTTTCTCTTTTTTCTTTCCTTTCTTTCTCTCTCTCTCACTTTTTTTTTTTTTGCAGAATTGCACCAAGGTCGGCATAGCCTTAGCATCATTTATTTATCCATGTATTTATTATCATTATTATAATTGATTTAATTGGACACTCTTTAGTCCTACAGGACTCGGGTCCTCCTTTGTTTCCTCCTTGCCTATCTCTCCTCTCCTCTCCAGCTAAAAGATCACCTCGGCCTGTCCCAACCTTTCATCACATCACAACACACACTGACTCCGCCCATGGGAGGGGCTCACGATAAACCCCGCCCCTGTCTCCCACACGGTGGGAGAGAGAGAAAGAGAGAGAGAGAGAGAGAGGGGTGCTTGGTGAGCGCGAGCGCAGACCGAGACCGGGCGCACATCAACAGGAGAGTCAGACTGTGCGCGCGCACACACACACACACACATACACACATACACGTGCGCACACACTTCTCCACACGCGCGCACGGACGTGCGCACGCACATATACGCGCGCGCGCGCTAGAAATAAGCCTCAGAGCACTCCAGAAGAAGAAGAAGAAGAAGAAGAGGAGGAGGAGGAGAAGAAAACCAGAAAGAAAGAGAATTCTCGTGCCACGGAGGACTCAGGCTGGCACGAGACGCCAGAAGTTCCCGGCTGTCTGTCTGTCAGTGCCCCACAGCCCCAGAGGTCACCGACACCTGTCCGAGATGCTGCTGCTGACCCTGCTCCTCTTTTGGCACGCGGCTGACGGTAAGCGCGCGCACGCACCGGCTCGGGTTGATCACACCGCTGTCCCGCGCGCCTCTGCCCCGGAGCGCGCGCCGAACCCAGGCACGGAGTGACATGTGGGGCTGTTTTGAATGCTGGGCTTTATGCGCGTGCACAAACAGCCCTTGTGCATGAGTGCAGAGTCTTCTAGTCTGTCATACACTGTCTTCAGGATGGGTCTCTATCTCCACACACACACACACACACACACACACACACACACACACACACACACACACACACACACCAAAAGAAGCACTTTTTTTTATGTGTTTTTCTTTAGCCCAGATTCCTCTTCAGACTGAATGCCGGGCTTGTTTTCTTCCTGCTTTCTTTCTTGCCTTCTGTTCATCCCCATGATCCATGATCCTGATGCTGGCTGCAGTGCCCAGTGCGAGAGCCGTGCCTGTGCCTGTCCCCGTGTGCGTGTGCGCATCCAGGAGAAAGTTCCCCCCTCACACGGGCACACATTAGGAGGGACTCATTGGTTCGTATTTGTGATGCAGGACGAGGGTTGTGTTTTGGTGCTGAACGTACCCCAGACTTGAGCACGGTTCACATGCTGGTCCTGCTCGGCCCCGGGCTCCACGGGGGCTCCTCAGGCGGGAGGATGCCTGGGTCGCTTCTCGTCCCACTTCCCTCCCTTTACCGTTGACACGCTGTCCCGGTAAACCTCAGGGTCAGTCCCCAGGGGGGCAAGGATGTGTGGGGGTGGGGGTTGGGAGGGTTGGGGGTGTATGTTACTGACCAGAGCTTGTCGGAAAGCTCAGGGATCCCCTGGGGACCGTGTTCATTCGTGGTATAATTCCCAACCCGACCTGAAGTGTCTGAGAAGACAAGACCGTACCTCCTGTGTGGCACGACCGGCCAGCAGGTTGACACTTTTAATCGTTTCTGAAGCCAAAACAAGAAAAAATAAATAAACATCCCAAGCTGAATAGAGTTTTGACAGCTCCAGTCAGAGACATGTGACTTTCAGGTCTTGCTTGCTCGCTCTCTTCTCGTCTTCGCGCCGTCTGCGCCTTCTGCTCGGATCTGAAAAGCTGCGATTTTTACATGGCACAAACGGCACAAACGGAGCCGAACAGGCACCCTGGCGTGAATTGAATGATTTCCTTGTTTCGGGATTTCTTAGCCAGTACACTAGCTCTCATGTCAACTCATTCATACAGGCTGATATATAGGAGTAATTAGTTGCAGACGCCGTTACAGATTGTTGATTTGTTTGCTGGGATGAGACTGAAGTCAGGTGCCAGAGCATAAGTATAAACAGCTGACTAAGTTATGCGTGTTTTATCCACAAAATATGAATAATAAAGCTAAGCTTCATTTTTAGGGGGTTTATTTTGGGAAATTGTGCTTTTAGTTTGTTGATCAGAGGTTTGATCCGTCGAGATCTTGATCACGTTGGAAGATCAGTAATCTGGACAGATGGTCGGGGATGTTTATTTCTTTATTTATCTTTTCCTTCATTCGTTTATCTATCAGAACGGGACAGTTCGAGCTGATGATGAGACGGAGTGGAAGTTCGATTGCATTTCTTGTTGATTTGGTCACTGTGTACTTTTGCGCGTCTCTAACCTCGTCAGGCTGCCAGGTTTCTGATCGAGGGATAATTTCAGCGTGTTTATTCATGATTATTTATTTATGCATTCCGAGAGGGCATCGGGGTGATGAGACGAGCTGGAGGTTTTCTCATGCTGATTCTTCCTGATGTTAAAACCGTAGACTTTTGCACATTTGCCCATCCCTCCAGCTTCAGGAGTCGGACAGGCTTGTACGTTCCAGTCGAGTAATTAATCAAATTATTCATTCATGCATTTATTTATTTATTTATTAATCAATCAGTCATAAGTGCATTTATGAGAGGTTTTTGAGACGAGCTTAAAAAGTTTGCTTAAGATTGATCACCGTGTACTTTTGCCCATGCATAGTCTTGACAGACTGCCAGCTTTATGCTCGGGTGTAACTTTCTGAAAATTCAGGAAAGAGCAGCTCGAGGCGGTGATAAGTCGAGCTCGGAGTTTGATTGCGTTCCTCGTTCGTTTATGACCGTGTGCTTTTGTACATCTGTAATTTCAACAGGTTGTCAGGTTTACCACCAGGCTCAGTTTCAGGATAGTGATTCATGCTAGGTGATGAGATGAGCTCAAAGTCTGATTACAATTCTTCTTCTTCTTTTTTTAAAATTTGTATTTTTTTTTTTTTTTACATTTTACGATCTTTATTTGCTTTCAGAAGGAAGCAGATCGGGCTGATAGAAGAGCCTAGAGGTCAGAGCGAGTCATTGTTGATCCTGTGTATAGCGGTGATTACTAGCGACATTTATTATTGATTAAGTGCCTCGACAGAGCTGAATCTCTCCAGTCGAATCTCTCTAGTCAGCTGGACTAATGAATATCCAGAACGCAGTGGAGCTCGGGCTGCTAATTAAACCAAGAAAGATGACATCCGATATCGAATAACACTGTCTATTTTTTTTGTTTGTTTTGTTTTAACAAAAGTTTGCTAAATGGTTGATTGGCTTGATCCCCCGTCAGGATCATCTCCCGACATAGGTCCTTCTCTCTGATCTTACGATTAATGACGCCTAATGAGAGACGCTCAGCTCTTCTCTTCAGCCCTGCGTGTTTGTTTTTACGGTGTGGCAGGTATAAACGCCGGATAATGACCTGCGTCTGAACGCCCGCGTTTCCCCAGGAGGAACGGCTCCTCACAGATGAACAGCCTTTTACAAATTATCGCTTTCATTTAAGGAGGCGATCGGCATGGGCAGGCGGAGAAGGAGGAATAGAGTGGGGGGGGGTTATGGGAGTGTATGCGCGTGGGATTGTTTTTCTATCTTGGTGGGGACCGAATGTCTCCACAGCTGTGGGAATATCTGACAGATTGACCTTGTGGGGTCAGTTACAGAAGGTCAGCTTCATGAAGAGGGGCACAATGTTTCCTTTTGCTTGACGAGGTTATGGTTAGGGTTGGATGGTAGGTCCTCAGAAGGACAGTGAGACAAACAGTGTGTGTTTGTGTGTGAGAGAGAGTCCAGTAACTACTGTGTAGTGCTGAAAAGTCTGTGTTGAGTTTTTCACCAAGTGCTCAGAGGTGCTTATATAGGGCACTTCTCCTTTACACACACACACACACACACACACACACACACACACACACACACACACACACACCTGGTGGCGAGGAGTGACTGATGGTGAGCAGCGGGCCAGAAGCTCGCTGGATTGCTGAAGCACCGCAGGCGAGCCGTCTGTCCAAGGTCTCTCTCTCTCTCTGTTTCTCTTGTCTTGCATCTCGCATCTCTGATTCATCCTGGTTTTTATATTTGTACAGCGTTCCCTTCATTCCTGCTTTTCTCTACCTTTCTATTCCTCCTTTCTTACAAAGTCTTGTTTCTCTCTATCACAGGATAAAGGCCAAGGTCGCTTTCTCACTCTCTGTCTCACACACCACACACACACACACACACACACACACACACACACACACACACACTTTTCTTGCTGTGCATTCTCTCACAGCAGACATACGCACGAGTGTGAATCATGTCTCCACCGGGGGCAGTGCTGCTCACATCTCCCTCTCTCGGTCTCCTGCGCTCTCTCCGTCTCTCTCCGTCTCTCTCCTTTGCTCTCTCTGCCATTCTTTCCCTCTCTGAAGCTCTTCCTCTGTCTCTTATATGTTTCCTCTCTCTCTCTCTTTCTCTCTCTCTCCTTCATTGTCTCAATCTCCAGCGCTTTCTCTTTCCCCCTCATTCTCTCTGGCTGATTTTTCATTGTTCTCATAATTTTTCTTCTTCTCTTTCAGTCTCTCTCTTTCTTTTTTTTTATCGTGCTATCTGTCTCGCACTCTCTGTCTTATCCTCTCTCTCTCTCTCGCTTTCTCCTGCTTTTTCTTTCTTTGGCACGTTTACATTCTGCTCCCTCTCTCTCATATATATCCACTCTCTTTTCATTCCTCTTTCTTTCTTTCTTTCTTTTTTTTTTCTTTCTTTCCTTTCAGTTCAGACTCAAATGTCGTTTTATTGCCATGCCAAATATTAACATTTGTATTGCCAAAGCTTGGATACACATCAGAAAAATAGCAGCGGAAATAAATAAATAGACACAAATACGCATACACTTAAAAACAGATGAAACACTAGTGATGATCTCCTGAAACACCGACAATGATACAGAATACCAAACACAACATTAGGGTTCTGTGTCAGTGTCTCTCTCTCTCTCTCTCTCTCTCTCTCTCTCTCTCGCTCTCTCTCGCTGCTCTCACAGCATAGCCTTAATTATCTTTCTTTCTGACACAGTGGCACAGGAACACACCGCTCAAGCCACCGGACCCATCGTACGATTAAACTAAATATTAGCATCGAGAATTCTTTCACTTCCTCTTTAGATGGTCTGTTTATATATTACTGACCCACACGTAATTATTTTCAAGTGTTCATGATGTCTGTAGCGGTCTCGGTGCTAATTTGGTGGTTGGCGCGTGTGTTTTCATTATTCACGTAAGAAGTCGGCGGTTTGGTGTCACGGGGAGACACAGTAATTGCCGGCACAGTTATGACAGCACTTAATAAGAGTGAGAGAAAAAAAAAAGCAATCTCAAACATGGGATTGAAGGTCAGGTTTAGCCGTTAGCTCTTAAAAACAAACACTTTTTTTTCTCAGTCATCATTTTGAATATTATATTAAGGAGGAATCCAATATAGGGGTAGTCGAGCTAGCAAACGGTGGACTCTGAGTTACTGGTGAATGCACTGAGGCTATTGTGGACGAGAGACTTGGGCCGGGTAGATGGTGATCTATGAGGTGACAAGTGTGAATGTTGTGGAGAGAGCTGGACAGATTAGGTGGTAAAGGAATAAAGTGCCGCTGCATCGCTCTGTTTAGGTCGGGCTGAAGCAGGGGCTAAATCCCTCAGCAGGTAGTCGAGCGGATTTGATCATGGTGGATTTTTCCTTTAAGCATCTGTGTCATTTTCAAATGAAGGATCAGTGATACTTCAGTAAAAATAACTAAATAAATCAATCAATAAATCAATAAATGTCAATATACAGTAGCTACTGATCCATTTGATGAACACACAGTCTCCTGGTGTAGAAGCTAAAGAAGCATTCCTAATGAGATATTTGAAGCTAGTCAGATAAAGATGAGGTCCAAACAGCTCTGTTAACTTCTTCATGTGGATGTCTCTCCACCGACTTGGCGTTAATTCTCTTTCTCTTGAGCTAAATCTCGTTCCCACCCCTGCCTGCTCTCTCTTTCTCAGTCTTCCGTTCGTCCTGTTCCTCTTTTCTCCCCCATCTGTGAACCTTCCGAATGCGTAGCTGCAGTCTGAATAGTCCACAACGGCTCGGTAATTAAAATGTCACTCAGTCGTATTGTGCACACCCCGAAAGCGGAAGCTTCAAACGTCTCAATATTGTCAGTCCTCCTTGAATGGCGCGGTGTGATTTCTCGACTCTTCGGCTCGTTCGCGTAATTTAGCAAATAATTATTCGAGACTTCTCGAGTCGTTTTCAAAGATTTCGACGAACACGGCGGACGATAATCCATAATCCAATTCCTTCTCCGTAACTTCTCCCGGATTACTGTATATTCTGCATGATAATGCATCATTTCAAGCCTGCTCATGAGGAATCTGGGGAGATGGGCAGGATTGCCGGCTTTATCCGGATTGATGCCCATTATCCCGGATTACATGTCTGCTGGGCGCAAAGTTAAGTAATTCAACCAGATGCTGCCGTGGTCAGGGGGGGTCACTTGTAGCAACTCTGTTTACTTCCTTCTGTTCCTCTCAGGACGGATGGAGATAAAGTGGTGGGGTAGTGACAGACTGATATGGCGGGAACGTTGGCCATCTCAGGCCATAGCCAGGATTTTGGGCCAGATTAAGACAGGGATTAATGGCTTCCAAATTGCAGCCTAATGCACACAAATTGAGAAGGAGTTGTTTTCTGCAGGGCAGCTAGCTGGCTAAGCAAGCCAAGACATAAATCCAGTGTGCTCCTTGCACAACATGATCTCTGCAGGAAGATTATAAAGGAAATGAAAGCATTTCCATATCACTTTGGCGAAATATACAGTTTGGTTTGATTTATTAAAGTACATAGACGTCTGAAAAGTAAACAGACGCCATCTTTTTTGAACATTTGTACCTAGAAACTTCCATGTAGCTGCTGTGCTGTAGTAGCCAAGTTGATGGAGATCCCTCACAGAAGTACTCCAACTCCAACTTGCTCTGCTACATCAGCGGCCTTGCAGCAATTATTTCCATCAATCCGCTCAACAGTCTGAAGACCCCTGTCCGAGGGCCCAGGTCGACCTGAGCGGGATGCTGGTGATTCCTTTCCTTTGCTTTTGAATTGTACAATCACTCTGTTGACTGTAACAAGAGGAATCCCAAGGTTCTGTGCAATCATACGCTGGCTAAGTCCACCCTCAGACCGACCCACAATACAGAGTCTTTAAAAATCACACAACTCTTCTGCTTCTGGTGTTCGCCGCGTGGCTAGTTGCTCTAAACAATTGATATCCTGTAATCTGAAATGAAAAATAATCATATTTTTTCAAGTTTGAAGCACCAGGTCATGATCTCTCCATAGATAAAACATAATGAGGGGTGTCCATTTCCTTTTGAGGTGTCTGTATATGTTCCAAGAACCCAATTTTTGCTAGAACTTGGCCACAGTGACACTGGACTGAGGTTTAAAGTCATAACCTACACCAGCGCTAATTATTCCATGACCTTTTGATTTGTTTGTGTGGTAATGATACTCATTACACCAACGCAAGTAACCAGAATAAACACAACTGCCCTGCGGACTCAGCATCCCATGTTGCATCACGTGAGTTGGGTTGTAATTACAGCCGGCCTAGCTTCAACTGTCCAAACCGTGCGTGCTTTCTGATAAAAGTGAAACCCGGTGCTGCTTTATTTTCCGCTTACAGAACAGAAATGTCTCCGAAGAGGTATGGCTCGGATGGAATGATTCTTCTAATATGCTTATGCTGTGCACATGTGCCACTTGTGTATGATGTCTAGTGTGAATTTGAGGTAAAGCTCCATAGTCTCATAGTAATTTTCTCAGCAGAGCTCGCAGCCTAAAAACTGCAAAATAATCAGTTTGGATATTGTCGTCTGAGCAGTCGGGACATTATTGCAGGGCGTAAATCACCCGGTGCCGCATGGCAAGCTGACTATAATGTTGTGTGTCCCCTGTAAAGCGGCGGTAAATGGGCTGACAGGATTGCTGAGACATATTTCATGCGTCAGGACTGTGAGAGGTTGAGGAATTGGGCTGCCAATCCGATAAGGACCAGAGAAGGTTTTACTGGAAGTTCCCGAGACACCAGAAAATTACACCTTACTTTTGTTCTCTTTCTATTTCTTTCCTTGCCTCTCAATCTCTCATTACATTCCTGCACCTGGTTGCTTTTCGCGCTGAGGTTTCCAGGAAGTTTGAAGGCTGAAGTTTGGATAAATTGCTCAGTATAGGATAGATAGATGTTTATAGGTCTCGGTTGGTTTGGGGCTGAAATTGGCTGTGTGGCCTTGCAATACCAAATAGAGCAACATCTTAGCAACATTTTTAACTGCTAATCATGTTTTCAGGTTACTTTGAACTTTTTTTTAATCTTTTTTTAATGTTGAACATCTAATATAGGTAAATATGTCAACCGGAACTCTGAATGATAAATTATATGTAATATCTACTGTCACTTTAGCCTAAACCTTAAATGATGAAGCAGCAAACACAACTTTAGCCCAAACCCAATATTAAAATAGCACGAATATCTAAGTTCATTCCAAATTCTGAAATCTGACTTTAGTCTGAAGCGTGAAATGCTAAAATACATCAAATATCTAACTTCAGCCTGAACTTGGAATGATAAAACAGCTAACATTTAAATTAAAGCCAGTTTCTTTAGCTAAAATTTTTTGTCATGCTAATCTTGCATTAAATAAATAAAGTTTATTCTAATCTTTGAATGTGAAAATAGCTCCAACTTTAGTCCAAAGCCAGGACTTAAATACAATTATATCCAACTTCATCCTAAGTTTAGAAATCTGAACTTAGTTCAGGCTTTGAAAAGCTGAAACAGTTTCAATGCCAAACTTTAGCGTTTTCAAATTCTTCCTAAATGTCTCTGGCATGCTAATCTCACTCTAAAATAAAAAAAAATAAATAATGTTAGTCTAAACTCTGAATGTGAAAAAGCTAATTCTAATGTTGAAATTGCATTAATAAGTTAACCTGAACTCTACCTGATGCCAGACTAACTTCATCTAACTTCAGTCTGAACGCAGAATGAAAATAGGGGGAAAAACATTACCCAAACCTGTTAGCTAAAATTAACTGGGAAAAAACAAACATACCGAAAAATGCTATGTAAATCAGCTCTAACGTACAAGGCAGTGCTAGTCTAACTTAATGTCAAACTAAAAAGCTAACATTTAATTTACCCAATCTGTTTTGCTAAAAAGAGCTGTGTGATTATAAAATTGAGTCTAAACTCTGAATGTGAATGCAAAAAATGTAAAATGTCAGCCGAACCCAATAATAAACCCTGTGTACATCTGAAATTTCACTGGAGCCCAGACTCCGAAATCCAAAAATCATTTAAACTTTAGCTCAAACTCTTGCTAAACATAGCTAAAAAGCTCTGTCATGCTAATTTAGCTCTAACACACAGGATAGCTCAGCGTACTGCTGAACTAAAAGAGCTCCAGCCTATAAATTTAGTCTCAACTTTAGATCTGACTTCATCCTGAACTCTGATTTCTAGCTAACATTTAACCGCAGGACCTCAAGGTAGCTCAGAAAATCTCACAGTTCTTCTTAATGCTAAGCTTACTTGCTGTCATTCGCATCGATTGTGGGTTTGTTACCAAGCAAGCTAACGGATGTGGTGTTAGCGTGGCTATACGTTCGATAAACAGAACCCAAGCAAAGCCCCGGTTCTCTGCTATGCTAGCTCAGCTAATTAGCTTAGGGAAGGCGGGATTACTCTTCAGACAGAGTCAGATATACAGGTGCCCTCTCTCTTGTGCTACAGCTCTCTTTTCTGGCTAAGTGCCAGGTTTCGGCAGCTTCATTTGGCCGTCTCATGAAGGAAGCGGAGGAGCGTTTGACACTAGGCAGTGAAGCTCATGTCAGATGAAACGCAGTATTTGGAAAAATGGTCTTGATTCCCTGACTGTTCCTGACGACTCATTGAGGAGCACCTGGATTATCCTGGATTATCACACCCACCCGCACACACACATACACATACACACACACACGCTTTATAACGTCAGGCTACCAGGGAACCTCTTTGCCTGTAGATGGAGAAACGGAGGTGCCGTTTATAGCGACTTATAAACATCTTGCTCAGTTTCATATCCAGTCGTGGAAATTAGAGCTGCAATGCAATGCCACTATCTGTATCCATTTAGTGCTATAAATAATCAGTATCTGTAAAGGTATCCGGATTTCAACCTGAAGTGACGTTGAGTGAAACGCTGGAAAACATCGGAAAAAAGAGTCGGAGGTAGAAATAGCAGCACCGTCAGCTTGGTGTGGGAATTCTGCCCCAGCCTCAGCTTGATATCCCTCGCTTTATGTATTTACATTTGAATCCCGCTCACAGTGAATGCATCTGATTAGGCAGTCACTAAGGATGAATGAATGCTTTAAATTAATGCATGTTCATGTTAATGATTGGGAGACTTTATAAATGACTCTTGTGAGAATTTAGAAACGTATTTATTTATCTGAAGATGTAGTGAATCTGTCATACATTTTTTCTGCTGTATCGAAGTATCATATTCCTAAAGGGAATACCCATTTGCTTAGTTTTATTCATCGTCTTCTCCTGCTTAATCCTATTCAATCCCAGCCGACTTTGGGCGAGAGGCGGGGTTACACCCTGGGCAGGTCACCAGTCCACCGCAGGGCGACACACAGAGACAGACAACCATTCACACTCACATTCACACCTACGGGTAATTTAGAGTCATCAATTAGCCTAATCCCCACTGTGCATGTCTTTGGACTGTGGGAGGAAACCAGAGTACCCGGAGGAAACCCAAACGGACACGGGGAGAACATGTAAACTCTACACAGAAAGGTGCCTACGTCGACCCCGGGGATCGAACCCAGGACCTTCTTGCTGTGAGGCGACGGTGCTTAGTTTTATGCAGACATAAAAAAATGCGCAATGTTTTCTTTTGAGTTCATGATCCAAAAATTAAAACAGTGTCCTTTCAGTTATTTTTCTTCATTAAAATCTTGCTCCAAATATCAAATCAGATCGTGGCGGGAGTGTATCTTTACAACCCCCCTTTATTATTTAATTATCATAAACCTCACCGGTCTCCATTATAAGCCAAAATTCCATAAAAATGCATTTTCAATAAATTGTTCAGCACTAAAATCTTCATTAAGGCAAATTTGTTGTGCTGCCTCAATATGATTTGCTCTTCTGCCAATAATACCGGGTCATGTGGCGTTAAAGGAAGGATTAACCGCAGGCATGCGGCAAGCATGTGACTCAAAAGCTGTCGTATTGTGTTTTTTTTTCTTACAAATTATAATATGCGCTTTCATGTGAAATAAATAAATAACAGAAAATACTGTGTAATGTAAAATACAGTGCTAAAAGCTAAAGGACATGTTTGCTTGACTTTGGAAACAAAAGCGTCTATTTTTATGAGCGTTAATAGCAGGATGCATGGCGGGAGATGAAGGGCTCGAAGAGTTCTAGCACACCTACGCGTCCCTCTCTGCGTGATTTTACGGCCCTGATCTGCTGCAGCTGCACTCGCAGTGTTGGCTAACGTCTCTCCCTGAGCCTGCTGGAGTATTTTCTGCACAAAGAAATGCCAAACACTGAGCAATATGCAAAAAAATAAACATAAAAAATGGCTTCCTTCAGCCCGAACATTGTCATTCAGTGGAGTTTTGCTTTTCTTTGAGCTACAGCTATAATATACAATATTCTGTTTGTCTGTCTGTCTCACTGTGTAAGCATGTCTGTATAAATATATTTCCTTTCTTGCATTCCAGTAGCTTGGTTTCAAGTGCAATTTAATACTGTGGTGGGACTTCATGCCAGTGTGGCAGGGAAAAAATGCTAATGTGCTATCGGGGAGCGGTTAAATGATTTGCTATCCTTTCAAGCGCTCTGGCAGGGGCTTTCGATCTGGCTACCGTCCCAGGCGAATAGACACCGGTCATTGCTCAGTCCTCGGGGGACATTAGAGCAAATCAGCACATCGCGCAGGAGCCGCTGGCATGTTGCTTCTGGGCTTTGGCCTCGTCCCAATTCCCAGTGGCCAGAACGTGCTCTCCTACACAGGAGCCTCAGCTTAAGCCAAATTGAATCAGCTCCTTGGTGAAAAGGGTTAATTCTGCTTCTATAGCCCTGTATGCGCGTTACTGGATATAGAATGGGCGGGGTAAGTGGCTCAGGAGGGGTCTCGTAAAACACTGATCATAAAGTCTGACTTCAAGATTGGATTAAGAGCAGAGTGCCCTCTCCTAAAAAGGAGTGCAGTTTATTAGAGCCTTATCTTAAGTGATAATGTTACCATGAAGGGCTGTGTAATGGCAGTAGAGTGGACTGTAGCCATATAAAAGATATGGGCCCATGGCAGAAAGGGAGACGATGATAGGCTCTGAGTGCGGGAAGAAAGCACTTTTACTGCCAAGGAGAAGCAGATGTGGAATCGGATGAAGCTGTGAATCCTGCTGTAGCAGGTTCTGATGATGGTGCCTCCACTTTGACATTGTTTCAAATGTTCACAGTAGGATTACGGTACGATGAAAAAAAAAATCTAAATGTTTGTACAAAGGTATGCATCTAGGCAAATGCTACAAGCTAAACGAGAGAACGGACGTGAAGTAAAGGTGCACTGTGTAGGATTTAGGGGCCCTGCTAGCAAAAATGAAATATGGCGTTCATAAGTATGTGTTCATTCGTGTATAATTACTAGCAACTAGGGCTGCCACAAACGATTATTTTGATAGTCGACTAGTCACCGATTATTTTTTTCGATTAGTCGACTAAACATTTTAA
>JAQMCW010000036.1:3411029-3425968 GCA_030068335.1 Chrysichthys cranchii | reverse complement strand
CCGTTTTTGTTAAAACCAGAATGATTAGTTTATTGTTGGCCTGGAATAGCCTTTTGTTAATCATTTTTGTATTTAGCATTAGTAGGCTTGTTGTACTCTGCAAAAGAGAAAATTAAACCTGCCTCCAAATTGATTACACTTTCATGGAAATCCAATTTACGAAGTATCGGTATCAGTATCGGTATCAGCAAGTACACAAATAAAAATAATCGTACTCGTATCGGTTTGTAAAAAAGTGGTATCGGTGCATCCCTATTGTAAATCACCCAAAATAATACAGGGTGTACAAGTCTCTTTACAAATTAAAAATGTTATTACAAAAGCAAATGAAAAATACATCTGTGGTAATATTGCAAAATGAGGAGTAGATGCTGAAGGTGTTTTTGCCTCATTTAATACCCCTCTATATGGGCACCATTAGTTGCATGAAGTACATCAAGATCGATGTTTTCCTCAGATCATTTTGGTCGTCCACTTCTCCCTTCTCCCAGGCACACCGTCCCTGTGTCCATAAATGTCTCGGGCCGTGCACGAATTGACGAACGTGATGGTGGATATGTCTTCCATACTTAATCCTGTAGTGTCGCTCAGTCTGCGTATCCGATTTAGTGTCAATAAACCACGATATACACACTCTGCCTTTTCTCGAAGAGTAGCCATTTTTAGGGTTTCATTTAACAGAACAGAGTAGATGAATAAACACTTTGATAACCACTGAGTACATAGATTTATACCAATCTGACAAACACGTCCCAGTAATTGCCTTTGTAATACATTTTTTTAAATTGTATATGCACCCTGTATATCAAGTCACACTCATATTAGACTCTTTAATTGTGATACGAAAAAAAAAATTGTGACCTTATTGTTTTCTCCCAACAACAAAAAAAAAATGAAAAGAAAAGAAAACTTTTGCCTTTCAGAGTACGATTCGAACATTTGAGTCTTCCAATCTGGCACACGTAGAACCCTGGAGCTCTAACTTTGCTCGGACTCCACTGAGCCTCCACGAAGCTGTGGCCCAGAATTTCCCATTAAATATGTATTCAGCTGAAGGTCTTGGGTCCTGTCTCCTCTGACCTTCAGTGGTCATGCCTCTGTGCCATCTCGCTCTCGCTATTGCACTCTAATTAAACCTTTGCGGGTGGCTGTGTCCCAACAAATTCCCTCTGCACCTTGAGGAACCAGCCTTCGGCTGTAAACAATAGGGACGAGAGTGGTGAGGGAAAGGGGACGAAGCGGGACTCGTGCTAATGAGAGAAGAGTGAGAACAAAGCCTAATGGGACATCTGTGTCAGTTTAAAAGCGACGGCTGTGAAGTGAGGAAGATGGCGTGTTTTTTTACGCGGATCGATTGCGGACTTGCACTCGAAGCCGTGACGAATTTAATGAAGGATCATGAAGGCTGCCTGTATGATGTTTTTTTGTTGTTGTTTTTATTTATTTTTTTTTCCCCCCACAAAATTCTAAGGGCTATGGTTTAAAAGCTAAGCGTCGAGTGCTGAAGTGCAAGGCACTTAAAGAAATATCGCACCACAGCTGGTCTTTTTACCACCAGGGCCTACAACAACAAGCGCCAATCTCTTCAATAAAAAAACAACCTGACACATCTACGACTGCTGGCATGAGGCGAGCAGCTGTCTGCATTAACATAAGTGTGACACCTTGTACAGCACAATAGTTATCCAAATCCACTCTTCACAGCGCAGGTGCACTCGCAGCCTGTCTCTCTGGGGCCCAGTAATCCAGAGCAAGAAGAGCAGTGATTAAAATGAGAGAAATTACTTCTGATCCACTTGAAGACACAAGAGAGGACTGATTTTTATCCCTTCTATACCTTTCTCCGTCCTACTTTGGTATTTCACCGACACTGACTCTCAGTGATGACTGGTCATGATATCAGATCTGAGCACTTAAATCTCAAACCCATCAACAGCTCAACAAAGAAGTTATTAGGGTTGAGCAATGCCCGACTGGGTTTATGTAGTGTTTCCTCTGAATATTGTTGTTTCATGGAATTATTTATTTGTATGTAATAAATGAAAAAAAACCCCGAAATGTCTAGAAATATGAAAACTGACAATTGGAGGCATTCTCCCGTGGTGCCTGGTCTTAATTGAACAGATTGAACTCGCACCATGGTTTCAAACGTTACAGTTGTTCTCTTCATTTGGAAGAAAACTTGGGATGTCTTCTTTGCTGTCACGTAGCAGTCAGTCAGGATCTATAATCCTGCTATGATCTGCGCTCATGCAGCTTATCAACACATCCTGTCTTTCCTTCTCTCGAGCTCTTTCACGTTTGCTCTTGGAAAGGCTTTAGGAAGATACACTCACTCACCCAAGCAACCATTAATCACTGATGCCCATCTCCACTTCCCTCATCATTGATTGGCTATAAAGTCTCATCCATTCCTGGCCTGATGGATCCATTAGCTCTAATGGGGGCTATTTTGCATTGTTTGTGTTCAGTGACATATGCTGTCTTCAGGACTCATTGTGATCAATGGACGTGTTGTTTTATTCCTCTCCTTGATCCATGATGCTCTTAGGTTGCTCAGGAATGTATGCGCAATTCATCCAGAGCGAGTTGAATTCATGGGATTGATTGAGAGACTGCATGCCAAGTAGATTTGCCCTGATCCATGTGCTCATTGCTACATGTGGTGAAAGCAAAATCTCTGCTATAAAGTGGCCCTGAAATCAAAATTGGGGGTTTAGAGCTTTTAGTATATGTCTGTTAGTGCTATGGACACCCATATATGAAATTATGTATTTAGAAGGGGGGAAAAAAAGAGGTTTGGAAATCCATCCATCCAGCCATCCATCATCTGAAGCTGGATCAAATCCCACCTGAACATGGTTCACTCTTAGAAGATCATCATTCTCACTCACTCACTCATCTTCTGCCATTTAATATTCAGTTCAGGGTCGCGGGGGGGGGGATGGCTGGAGCCAATCCCAGCCGACTTCAGGCGAGAGGTGAGGTGCACCCTGGGCAGGTCGGCACACAGAGACTGACGACCATTCACACTCACATTCACACCTACGGGTAATTTAGAGTAGCCAATTAGTCTAATCCCCTCTGTGCATGTCTTTGGACTGTGGGAGGAAACCGGAGTACCCCGAGGAAACCTACATGGACACAGGGAGAACATGCAAACTCCACAGAGGGAGGCACCCAGGTCGACCCCAGGGGATCGAACCCAGGACCTTGTTGCTGTAAGGCGACAGTGCTAACCACCACACCACCGTGCCGCCCAGTTGTTATTCTGAGCTTATGTTTATAAGTTGCATAAAAGTATCCTTTTAATATGTTGCATGTCCAGTGATGATGTACCATGACTGTCTACATTAAGGCAAGGTTGAAACAGTTGAACAGCTGTATTCACACACAATTGTATATTATTTTAATATTGTAGTTTCAGCCACGTACATTCAAAATAGACTAGGCTTATGAACAGGCCCAAAATCTCCAAGTCTAACCATTTCACCACAACTAGACAGAGCTCTACAAATCAGCTGTCTTTAACAAATACATATCTGCATCTCTCTTAATTTACAGAAGTAAAGAAATTGTAGATGAGTTGGGCTACATGTTAAGATATGATATAGGTCATGTCAAGGTCAGTATTTATGACTTAGTATTTAGTATTCCTGATTGCTGCCAAAAGCTGGCTGGGTCAAACCATGTGGTTTATAAAGGGCACACCAGACGCTTGCATGATGGATGAGTGGGAGTTCTTAACGTCCATGTATGCTGATGGTATTGCAAATGACCTTTAGACCATAATGCATTTGAAGTTACTGCAGGACTAAATTACGCACTTTTTCACTGACTGATAAAGGAAGTCCTTAAGATTTGCAGCTGGGCGTTAAGTGTTAATAGATGCTTCAGGAAATCCATCAATCCCTTGGCAGGAGAATAAACCAGAGTATCGAGCTGAGTCAGTGGCCATTAATGTTATTTAGGGTGTTCCAGTTTCTTTGACTAGCCATGAATACCTAGGGAAACTTGACGGCTTTGAAATGTCAGGTTCATCCCCTGGTGTGTCAACGCTGTTGTTTTTGGGTTTTTTTGTTTTCTTCTTCTTTTTTCTTTTTTTTTCTTTAGTTTAAGAAACCGAAATGGTGACATAAGTTTGCCTGGTCTGACTTTTTTTCTTTTTTTTTTTGAGACTTATTGTCTAATATGAGATGCCATCAGGAAGCACAAAGTGTGGATAAATCGAGTCGTTTCAAATAACTTGACAGATTTTTTCCCCATCTGATTCTGAGTCCTCACTGATTATGGTGCGGTTATGTGAGCAATAGCCATTTTGATGGGTCATTAAATGTTTCGGTCGTTCTGTTCCTCTGGCATCATCCCACTCACTGAGACAGATTAAAAGCTATATGTGGGCAGATAAAACACACGGCAACGTAATTGGCTACTCTTCTTCCCCCTCAATGGGGAAAACAATGGGCACTTAATGGTCTATTAATACTGAATGGGATCCGATGAGTCAAAGGGCATCAATTGGCGTTTGTGGTACAAAAGCCTTAACTTTCAAGTAGATGGATTTTAAACTCATTCCATCCAAAGCTGGTCTAGTGTTGCCCCTTTGCCTCCCCCATGTATCGTTCCTGCATATATTGATGGTGGATCAAGAAGTGGGTAGGATACAACAAGTAGAGGAGTGCAATACTGAGAATGGGTGGTGTGACGGTGAGGTGGATAGTGCAGACCCAGGGATTCAAGTTCGATCCTGAGCTCGCTTTACTGCCCGCGCAGAGTTTCCTAGGTTCTCTGGTTTTCTTTCACTTTGCAAAAACATGACGATTGATGGATTGGCTGCTCTAAATTTCCCCTTGGTGTGAATGAGTGTGTTAATATGTGTGTGCCTGGTGCTCCGCAGTGTACTGGTGTCCTATCCAAGGTGTATTCTTCCTCTAGGTTGCATAGGTTGCGGATCATCCGTAACCCTGACCAGCGTGAAGTGCTTACTGAAGACAAGCTGAAGAGGCCAATCATGGGAAATGAAGGTCGACCTGGGAGGAAGGTCACAGTTCCCCCGGATTGTCCAGACAACCCTGAGGCCGGATGTGGTACTGTGGTCCGGAGAGGAAAAAAAGATCATCCTCATCCTCATAGAACTTACAGTCCTATGGGAGGAGGGGTGTGAACAGGCCTTTGAAAGAAAGAGCGCCAAATACCAAGACCTTCTGCAGGACTCCAGGGGGAAGAGATGGCAGGCGTGGCTGTTCCCCCTCGAGGTTGGCTGTAGAGGATTCCCTGCGCGGTCAGTATGGAGAATGCTTACAGTCATAGGGATGATAGGGAAGGACAGAAAGGCAGCAGGTTGCAGAATGAGGGAGGCAACAGAAAAGGGTGTCTTGCTGGTTATGGAACAGGAGAGAGGAGGTGGAGTGGAAGCCAGGATGGGAAGATGGGCAGTGACTTGGCCACCACTGCCGACCCACCATCAGGAGGGTGTTGTGGATAAGGGTCGAAACACCCAATGAACGATGGGTACCGCCTGATGACATCAACCCCTCCTGGCTAAGACTACGTTCACTCAAGGTGAATGAAGATAAGAAGTATCTTAGGATGGATATGCAATCTGGATGAGTAATGAGAATATCACACACGAAAGAGCAGATGTGATCAAAATGGGCCTGATCAAAAAAAAATTCAGACAAACAAAATACAATGCAAGTTTATAGCACTGGCTCATCAGTGTTGTGTTTCTGATCATTGAAAAACCTCCCACCTGTAAGCGTTTGATCTTGGACGGAATGATAAAAGATACCTGGACCGTGAGGTTCTCCCTGCTGATAGGAGCCTGTGGAGCAGGCCGTGTCCCTCGCTGCAAGACAATTATGTCACGGTGCATTCTTTCGAGTGAGCATGACTCATATCGATGGACAGTGCAAGCAAAATCGATATTCTACCTCCAGGCATTCATTGGCAGATCTCCAAGCAGGGGGTCAGTGGAGATATTAACTGAAAAAGCACAGAATAGCACCCTTGTTGTACATTTTGCTAAATCTCTATACTCCAGAGAATAAAATAAATCCTATAGAAAACCAGGGCGAGATCTTTTTTTTTTTAAGCTGGCCTCCATTCTGTAATTAGTCATCACTGGGTCTTGGAAAAAGAGGGCCGGTGCTAAGCAGGGAAGGCTTATAGAAGCGTTCCTGAAAAGCCAATCTCATCTAAATTCAGACGTCTGCAATAATTAGGGAGAAATTATCCTCATGAGAGCCATGGAAGTCAGTCATATCGAGAGGGCTGTGAAACGTGCTGTGAACGTTCCACAATGAAAAGTGTCCTCGTCTGACTTTTTTTTTTTTTCTGCTTGATGAGCAAATGGCTTTCCTCAGTCCCTAGGCAGATGTTAAAGTAAAAGTGAACTCAAGTCTTTTAAAAGCGTATCTGACTCTTATATATGATTGTTTGCTGTTGTAATGCAGTCTCCCCTCTCTTAAATGCATTATTAAACTCTGAATCTTCGTCCTCTGCAGGAAGAGTGATGAGCACATCACTGTGCTTAGGAGAGTCTTTTCAAGACAGAATAAAGAGGAAAAGAAACGGTTTCATGAATTCGAACATCTCGGGCTTTGTCATGTGACGGGGACAGAACGGATGGCAAAATCTGTCAAAAAAAAACCCAAGACTTTGGCGTGGCATCAAAAAGAGTGGCATTCCGTAAATGATAAATTACCGTCTACTTCCAGAAAACTTTGTTGACTATAACAACACTTCTTAGGCTTAGATTTTATGAAGTTTCCACTGTTTAATTACATTGTTACTATAGAAAGAAGATAACCTGTGATTCGCCTTACAGCTGAAATGATTGTCAGACTTGCAATTTTCGAAAATTTTAATAATAAAAAGTTATAAATTTGTACGTGTGAGACCAATCTGATGTGTCAAGTGTACTGTTTCACCTGAGAGCAGCTGTCGCCTTGCAGGCTTTCTTATACATCATGCCGTGAAACTGCAAGTGTCTTAATGGTATCACTCATTAAACGAGGGTTAAAGCAGTGAATGTGAGAAACAGACTGAACAAGAGTGTCAAAAAAACGTGCATTTAAGTGTATAAAGCGTTGTAAGGATATCTAAGTGGATCAGTACTGATGGATATGATTTTATTAATGTCACGAATTCTCATTCGATTTCATTTATGCACTAGAGAAATCTCTAACTGATACCGACACTTTCTTGATGTGTTGTTTTGTGCTCCAGGTTATCCTCGCTACACTGTCATTGGAGATCACAGTTCTGGTGAACACCACCTGAGGATCCAGAGGGTTGAGCTAGCGGATGACGCCGTGTTTGAGTGCCAGGCCATCCAGGCTGCAATGAGATCTCGACCTGCTCGACTGACAGTTTTGGGTGAGTCATAACTTTGGACGCCTTGCACGGAGTTATGCAAACGGTGGAAATATCTAACACAGGTAGTCCTCAAGTTGCGATGGAGATGCGTTCCGCCACACCCATCCTGTAGACCACACACACTCACTGAAGACTTCATTTAAATGACATTTCTGGCAAAAGTTAGAGTTTGTCAGATAGGGCCGCACCTGGTGGAGGCTGCAGCACTGTGTCTCTGAGCTCCATCCAGCTGTGACACCCCGCTACACAAATACTGAGCTCCGGCTACAGACAGCTGCCGCTGAAGCTGTTTCGTTAAGAATAAAAAAAAAAAATCCGTGCTAATGCAATGTACAGTGCACCGATACACAAGTCAACTCCGTGAGTTGCAGGAGAGAGTGAGGTATCACACGAGGCGTGTGGTCCAGGCATCGTCCACGTACTTCCAGGTGTTGTCCACGTACCGCCGGGCGTCGTCTGAACGTCCGTGTACGTCATACGCTGTTACACTGGCTTGCCTGCAATGCCTGCCCATGAACTTTAAGTATTTTCTAAATATTTTACAATTTTTAGCGAATCACAATCGTCATCGTAACTTCGAAAAACCGTAAGTCGGGCCATCTTAACTCGGGGAGCACCTGTATTTAAAACGCAGGGTCATATTCAGATTTGTAGATGTAAAGGATGATCCAAAAGTGGTGTTAATATTGCATGAGGAAAGTTGTGTGCATTCAGAGCTGGGTTTTGCACATGCATAAGTCGAGCTTATGGGCAGCTCATAGAAATTATTAAATCTTCCTACATGTAATTCACTCCTCTGAGGTTGCCAGGTGTTTTTCTTAAATAAAAAAAAAAAGGACACAAGGTGGCTAGAGCTATGTGACTCAATTTAGGGTCCATATGACGGTGGTGAAGATTATTATCAACTTCTATCAGGAATAAATTGATGGTACATATTTCCTCTTTTGTTCTTAAAGGTAAATCTGTGTTATGACCATAAGGGGGTCCATGGGGGGTCCTTTTCCCTGGAAAAAGGGTCCTTGGCTGCAGAAAGGCTGATAACAAAACAAACAAAAAACACCCAAAAACCCTTGCTCTAAGTCCAAAAAAACAACTGGAATACAAAAAAATGAGGATTGACGATATAGTACAATCCAATCCAATACATTTTTTGGGTTCTTTGTTTTTTCATCCTTTGCTCTCTGTGCTCACAGAACTCAACTCTGAATGCATCCCATGTTTGCTTTAAAGCTTTACTATGTATAACAAGATTTGGAAGGGATTTTGTTCAGTAGGCTTAAAATGCAACGTGTAGGAAAACGGTCTCTAAATTAAAATAGAAGGGATAACTCACATCACAGATACCAGTCATATCTCATGGACAGGTTTGTTTTGATGAAATGTCACCTTGAGCCGAGTGACCATACGCTTAGTGATAATATAATATTGCAGGCTACTCAATTTTATCCAGCATATTATGTTTACCGCAGGATTAATTATTGAGGATAGAAAGCAACCTTGTGGATCAGGTCCAAAATCCTCCCCGGTAGTGATGCCACTGGAAAGATAATAACATCCTATATGGAAAAACAATCTATACATGTTTTGGGTTGGTTTTTTTTCACTGAGCGGTGTTGCCCTGCTGGTGCCATAAGTTCTCAGTTTTAATTTTCTGCCGCAAATCCTACCATCTCCATTATTAACCCAGAGAGGTCATCGAATCTTAATTAAACTTTATTGGGTTATTATACAATGTTGCTGTTTCTGCGTTATTGGGCAGCTGCTGCAGTTATCTATGTTCATGCTCCAATCAGCTACCTGAAGGGTTTATCTTCAGCACTCTCTCTCTCTCTCTCTCTCTCTCTCACACACACACACACACACACGCACGCACGCACGCACGCACACACACACTTATCTTTCCCACCAGGCCAGGCCTAGGGAGACATGTAAATGGTAGAGCAAGAAATGCAAAAAAGAAAAAAAAGGTGAAAGAGAAAGAAAGAGATGAATGAGACAGATAGGAAGAGAGAGAAGAGCTTTAGGCTTGGCCACCACAATGCGATCCGCCTTATTGATCTCTTTTAATAAAAAGTGAAACTAATGATCTATGAGGCGGAGGAGGTGGCCGTCGGGGGGGAGCGGGAAGGAGCGAAGACAAATTGCATTCCATGGTGGCTCGCTTCTGCTCTCTTCTGTAAATGAGTATGAATAAGTAATTATAGATGCCTTATTATGGTCTAAAGAAGAGCAATCTCACCCTTCATAGGCTTTAGACTAACTGTGCTCCCTTGGCATTGCTTGCTGGAGGTAATGAGTTGGGGGGCAATGATATACACAGTGGGTTTTTTGGGTTTTTTTTTTTTTTTTTCTCTCTCTTCTCTTTCTCAACCTCAATTGGTCATGATTAATTGGGTCATGATTATGGTATTGGGATTTTCACAGCAAACCCAGTTTGTCGAATGAGTTATGGGGGATGAGCTTTGTACACTGTTCGCACGTTACCTGAGATGGACTGTTTTCACACGAACCCTGATCTTTAGGTTCAAAGACGTTGTTGGACCTTGTAAACTGAAACATGCTCACGGTTTGGCTCGTTCAACACAGACGAGATTAGACCACATATTGGGTGAAGGGTAGATAGTAAAGCAAGGTCGTGAAATAAAATCCATATCGTGTGCACTACTTTACTTTGTTGGGATTGCAATTTGCTACGGTAAGAGCTTAAATAAATTAAAATGTTTCAGTCAAAAAGAAAATTTCATTAATAGAAAATATGCCCAGAATTTAGAGAATAAACTGAATATGTGGGTTGCAGCTACTTTACTTTCAAGGACTATGTGGAGCTGGGAAGTGCGATTTTTGAGTCGCAGAGACTTGTTGGGATATTGCCATTGTTTTCCGTGGCATTATTAGAAGAAGACTCTCTGCAAGGCAGACATTTTGGCTGTCTTTCTTTAATATTAGCCCATAAGTAACGGAGACTGAACTGTATCTACTGAAACCAAGTTGGGCCATTAAATCATGGAGTACAATACACCAAAAATGGGAAGTTTTTTTTTTTATTATTATTAATTCATCACAAAATCACAAACTGAGAGCAGGAATCGAGTAAATCATGTGCTGACATTAGGACATTGTGTTACATTACGTTAAACTAAATCATGCCTACATTTAGTGCTACGCTGTGCACTGAGAGGGGACAAATACTGAGGCCTCAACGTGGAAGTGTACAGTATATTTACTCTATCTTTACTATATATATATAGTATATTCTCTCTCTCTGTCTCTCTTATATATATATATATATACTTTATATACGATGGCCCGACTTATGATTTTTCGAAGTCATGATGACGATTGTGATCCGCTAAAAATTGTAAAATATTTAGAAAATATTTAAAATTCATGGGCAGGCATTGCAGGCAGGTCAGCGTAACAGCGTATGACGTACGCAGATGTTCAGACGACGCCCGGAAGTACACGTCCGACACCTAGAAGTACATGGACGATGCCCGGATCACTTGCCTTGAGCGATGTCTCACTCTCTCCTGCAACTCACGGAGTTACCTTGTGTATCGGTGTACTGTACAGTGCATTACTGCGGGTTTTTTTGTGATTCTTAATGGAACAGCTTCAGCGGTGGCTGTCTGTAGTCGGAGCTCAGTATTTGTGTAGCGGGGTGTCGAGACTGGACGGAGCTCAGAGACACAGTGCTGCTGCCTCCACCAGGTGCAGATCTCTCTGAGAAACTCTCTCTTTTTTGACAGAAATGTGATTTAAATGAAGTCTTTAGTGAGTGTGTGTGGTCTTCTACAGGAAAAGACTCCTGGGTAGGCTAGGCTAAGCTAGGCTGAGATAACTAAGCTAGTGGTTTGAGTGGTTTGAATTACGATATTTCCGACATACGATGGGGGACCGCATCTCCATCGTAACTTGAGGATGACCTGTAGTCATCAAAGTAATGTGTTGTTCGAGGTCCAAGCACTGAAAGTCCTGGAACCTGGGAATTTTCTTTACTAGAATTTGTATATCCAATATTTGAAGATTTTATTTCCCCTTCATGCCCCCTTGCTCTGATACGACCACTGAAAACAGAAAACAACTGAAGTCTGTTTGTGACTATCACTCGTAATCTGGGCAGTAATATATGCAAGCGTGGGATCACAACCATCACCGGGCTGTCTGTTGCGGCCCGGTCTGAGGCGTAGTGATGACAGGAGCAGGAACTCGGCTGCTCCTCTCCGCTGCATTTTACCTGACAGCTGGAGAAACGTCTCAGCCTTCCTAATTCCCCTTCATAACAGTGCTGTCGCTCACACAGTTGGCTGCGGACCTGCCAGAAAGTGCGTTCTGCCACTTCAGACAGCGCAGGATACACTTCCAGCCACGGCTTTTATATTTGATCACACGTTGCTAAGTTTGGGGAATGAAATGCTATCCATGTGGAATATACAGTCAACCCTGTGAAACTGTCACACAGAAACTGGAACACCAGAGTAGAGGATACTTGCTGACTATTCACCAAATTCATTTGAACTTTCTCAGGATTAATGTGGCTCTCAGACAATTCAGCTCTTTGTGTTTGACAAGGGGGGGGGGAAAAAAAATCAATTTTTAAATTTTTTTTTTTTATGCCTCTGCTTTAGTCATTTTTTCTTATTTTTGTCCCGCAAACCACATAGAAATATGATGAATAGAGAATTTTTATATTACTTTTTTGACCTGTGACGGAAGGTTGACAAGAATTCTCTTTGAGCTATACACAGCATTAAAACTCCCAGGCTTTCTTCTGTGCGGCACTTTATCAACGTCTCTGTCCGTGACGGCAATGAGAAGTTAAGAAAGCCTTTATATGGTGATCTGTGAACTTGGCTCTGTATTTTAACACAATTCTGGGACTTTGTGTGACCTCTAGTGGCTCTTCTTGCCTGCATTAGGGATGAAGGGTGGGAGTAAGTGCTTCATCTGGGTTGTCTGTCGTGCCCTTGAGGCTAATTATACATCTTCCTACAAGACAGCTTTCTCAGCCTGCTCTCGGGGGTCTTGCTGGCCTCACCTGAGTGTGACAGATGATGAAGAGAGGACAGATAAGCTTCATAAAACACACACACACACACACACACACACAGTACTATTCAATTCAATTCAATTTTATTTATATAGCGCTTTTAACAACGGACATTGTCACAAACAGCTTCACACTATATAATGTCCAATTAAAGACTTACTGATATATAAACATATCTACAAGTGCACACACACACACACGCACGCAAGGAAAAACTCCCTGAGACGCCAAGAGGAAGAAACCTTAAGAGGAACCAGACTCAAAAGGGAACTGTCTGGGTGACACCGGATAGTGCCACTTACTATTCATGCAATGTTACGTTCTAGCACTTTGGTAGCATTCGTGTCTCATGAGGACCATGAGCAAGGCATTATTGATTTCAACTAAATAATTTCAACTAAACAAGAGCTTGACATTTCTAAAGCTCTTAAAAAGCGTTCTTGGATTCCTCTTCAAACGAATCCCCTCAGTTTGCGTTTTTAAACTTGCTCCTCTTATGAATTAAGTGATTTCTCCACCACCCAGCTCCAGTGATTAGTGATGTCAACGCAGACCCAGATGACTTTTATACCAACATAAAAGTCAGGCAAACAATTTCCACAAGTCGTAATCCATTCCCAAGTATTCTCTGTTAATTTAAGTTACGAAATGACTTATTAGAAAATGTTTGCCTTTCGCGAAATTAACTCCTAACAGAACACAAGGGCTAAATCTACCTCAGCAGTTTTTCATTTGCTGCTGTGCAAATTATTCATTAGGACGTACGACTATGAAAAGATCAAGGGTCCTTGCGGGTGGAATAAACAGTTTGAAATGCAGGCTCCTCGAGTTCAAGAGCACTCCAAGTCCTTGGTGCTTTTTCCGCCCATCATTTGATAAACAGTCTCAAGGCATGAAGATTATTAACTTTTAATTGCAAACATAGAGACAGAGGACACATCTCCAGATCACGGCACCGTCAGATGCCTAGTTGGAAGTTTATTAGCGTGAACAAAGGAATGTAATCAAGTTAGATTGTGCCCTAAAACATGGCAATATTTTTAGATTTAAAGTTTTACCGGCCATGAGTCAAGAAAGCCGAGAACTGTTTTGACTGAAAAGTACAATGTTTGATGTTCTAACTGGTGCTTAATGAAAAATGATGTGGGTTAGTAATGCATTGGTAACACTTCTGGCCTACTACTCGCTGGCCTCAAGAATTCAAATGGCATACTTCATAAATAGATGTGTCCTAGAAAAATCCCTTTTTGTCAGAAAATGTATATGTAGTTCTAAAATCAACATGCTTTCTTGAACTTTAATATGTATCTCAGTCACAAGAAAAGTTCTAGCATTTTACCCCAAAACTAAAATAGGAGAAAATCACATTTAAAGGTTTTATTCAAGAGGGCACAAAAAAAGCATGGATTGTATACAGTATTTGGGGTAAAAAAGCCAAAGCTCCAGTGGCCATGATCTCTGGGTGGAAATGATGGCGTACTCTTTTCCCTGTCAATCACAGTGACACTAGCCAATCACAGGCATCTGGGAGTTTATGTATGTTTAAGGGGGCAAATAGTGCTTTTATCAGAGTGTGTTACACGAGCTACAGTGCATTCAGAAAGTATTTAGACCCCTTTCAGTTTTTCACCGTTTGTAATGTGCCTTTCCAAATCATGTTCAATCAATGTCATTGAACACAGCTGGATTCCAATCCAGGTGTAAAACCATCTCAAAGATGATCACGAGAAATGGACGGCGCCCGAGTTAAATATGTCAGTGTCACAGCAAAGGGTCTGAATACTTACGTCCACGTGATATTTCAATTTTTCTTTTTTAATAAATTTGCAAAGATTCTATTATTCCATGTTTGTTCTGTCATTATGGGGTCCTGAGTGTAGATTCATGAGGAGAAAATTAATTTGATTGATTTTAGCATAGGGCTGCAACTTTACAAATGGTGAAAAATTGAAAGCGGAATGAATACTTTCTGAATGCACTGTGTGTTTCTATTAGAGAGATTAATGTGCAATTTCAAATTACTAACTAAAAAACATGCGAATTTCAAATATGTGCACTCTCAAATACCATAAAAAAAATGTTTTTATGCTCGCATGATGATTTTTTCAGATAATTCAATAAAGCAATAGTTTGCAAAATTGAAATGAATATATTATTTCATATATAAATCACATGACATGAAAAGTATTGGAAATGTTACCTTGCTGGAAAAAAGAGTGCACTGTAAGAGCTATCACAAGAGGAGAAAACCCAGCTTTATTCACTTAACATAGGGTGACCTGGCGTCCCCGGTTTCCCGTTTTTGATGCCCTGTCCCCAGCTGCACTTGTCCCCGGAACTGTCCGCAGTCTTGGCTGTGACCCACCCCCCGCTCATAGACAGTCCCGGTGGTGGCAACATTTTAACAACGACCCCCCCCACCCCCCAACATCCCCACCCCCCACACCCCCAGACCGTCCCGGTGGTGGTAACATTTTAAAAACAACCCCCACCCCCCGTAGACCGTCCC
>JAQMCW010000036.1:3381641-3394704 GCA_030068335.1 Chrysichthys cranchii | reverse complement strand
GCCGCATTGGTGTATAAACCGCAGGGTTCAAAGCGTGGGAAAAAAGTAGCGGCTTATAGTCCGGAAAATACGGTACCCATTTTCATGTTTAACTCGTTTAAAAACGTTTAACGTTTAAAAAAAATGTCTTCAAGGCGGCGATAAAGCAACCAGTTGGATGTCGTTCAGCAGTTTCTCACTATAGCATAGCTAGGATGTATTCATTTGTTGCCATATTCAGCATCAACATACGAAACAAACGAATGCAAAAAAAAAATTATCTAATCAAATCCCAATCAAGCACTGATAAAGTTTCAGGTCCATTTAACATGCTGTGGCTGCATAAGCTGGAAATTGAAAGTACTTCTCTTTCATGTGACTTCGATGAAATGATGTCATTTCCTGGAGAGGTGACCTGCTTGAGGTGATTTATGGCCAGGCACTATTGATGTTCTCATGTCAACATAATGAGGACAATTATACGAATGAGATCTTCGCCTAATACTGAGTGTGTGTGTGTGTGTGTGTGTGTGTGTGTGTGTGTGTGTGTGTGTGTGTGTGTGTGTGTGGTCTTATGGATTGCATTTATGGCACTTGTGCGTTCAAAAGCCTTTACATGACTGTTCAGCGGTCCCTCATGCTTCCCTCACACTCTGAATAGCTGAAGGGATTGGGCCTGAGTGCTAATTGTGTGAGTGCTAAAGTACAGGAGATCAGCAAATAAGCCGCAATAAGGCTGGTGCCCGTCGTTCCTCCGTGAACACAGGAGAGCAATTTTACATTAGCAAAGAGACAAAGAGATGTTTTGGAGATTACAGGCTTTAGTACGAGCAGCACTCCAGACGAGCTCAGTGACTATCCAAGATAGCAAACATATACCACAGTGACTGTTGCTAATCGTAAACCTATAACTAGCTTTATAGCTATTATAGGAGTCGTTATCAGCCATATGATCCCTATAGGAGTTGTAAACTGTCTTGAAGCATATTATAGGAGGTATAATCACACTTGAATTATCAGCTATGTTGCAGCCTATTGTAGGTGAGATCAGTTCCGTAGTAAGATTATATGGCCTACGTTCTCTTTTAGTCAATGGTTCTAGAAAATGCTAACCTTTTTTTCGATTTCACCTTTTTGTTTTAGTTTCTCTACTCCAGGGTGAATAAATTTAGTCTCCTTTTTCTCTTCTGCTATCCACGCACATGCCTTCAAAGCCTTTTGGTTTTTACCTGCCTCTCAAATTTCATTCATTCTCCCACCCTTTATTTCCACATAACCAGTAATATAATTAGTGGCGAGGCTATCATCCTAACCTTCACCATGAGACCAGCTTCCGAAAGGGAAAACGGTTGCCACTCTAATGAACTTTATTAGCACTCTGAATGAATTTTTCATGACACAGGGTCAAGCGGAGAATTTTGGAAGGATTTGTTGTAAGAAGAAAGTATAAGTGCAGTTATATTTAGCACATTTGACCTCTTCTATTAAAGCTGGAAACGTCGGTCCGTTCTTCTCTCTATTGTCAAGCTTATTACCCTCACTGGCATTCTGCCACTGAATTAAAATTGGGAGATGGGAAAAAGTAAAGAGGCATTTAATTAACTGTGCCGTAAAATGGTGAAAATTAATCAGAACCTGAGGTGCAGGGATTAATTTAGTTAATCAAAGAATGACTTTTGACCCCAGGATTGAGGAGAAACCCCGACTTTCTTTTAAAGAATAAAGAAAACAAAGTCATCGCAGCAACTTATTGCTTGAACATGTGATAATATTCCTCAGACGGCGAGGCCGGGGTACTTTATAATTACCGCGGCATATTTGGTATAACCTCAAGTCGCCATGTGTGTGTTTTGATATATCAAAGGTTTGTTAGCTTGTTAGCAAAAGAATGTAAACCGAAGCCAAATTATTAACTCTGCAGAAAGCCCTCGGACATCAAATCACCATTCCAATTTTTTCCCATCTTTTAAATATCAGTTCAGTCTCATTTCAAATATCAGCCTCGTTCACTCTTTTAATTAAATTTGCAACTTTGAAAAACACACACACACACACACACACACACACACACACACACACACACACACACACACATACATCTGTACGTTCAAATCAAAAATCCTAAAAGCACCAAAAGTAGACGTCAGCCGAATCCTGACTTTTATCGTTTGGAGAAATGAGTATAGAAAAACACAGTGCTCTTTACGTGCTTAATTATATTCTAACAAACCAGCTTCTCTTTACAGGTGTAAATTGTATCGAGACTTATCCTTTTTCTTGCTTATCTTGCTCAGCTTTCTACTTTACCCCCTGCTGCTTCTGAAAATAAAAGTAGGTCTGTTATTCTCCTGACAAGCTTCTGGGCTGTTATATGAGGAATGATTAGTTTGTAATTGGGAGCTATTCTGGGCCAAGCAAAGGCTAAGCATAGAGACCCATTTCGTTTCTGTGTCCACGCAATGTTAATAGCTTCAGACAGGCCATGGGCCATGAGAGAAGCAGCACCAACTCTGTCACGGAGCATATTTTATCAGCGCGTCTATTCGCTGACAGCCGGCGGCTCACTGCAGGGACTCGGGGTGCTGTGAGGCTCAGCAGAGGCTTTACCGTCTCCATCTGACTCACATCGCTCAGCTACTGGAAGTGGCAAACACGATTTAGGCTAAGCAGGCGGGGCTCTAGGCCAGACTAAGTATAGTCCAAGAATAAATTATGTAGTCAGTGGAGATTCTCCTTTCTTTCTTCGCCTTTAGTCGAGGATTAAATTGAACGGGGAGACTGGCGTTATGTGGGTGTTTTTATATTCTTTCGTATTTATTATTTTTTTTTAATGGAATCTAAGATTCTATTAATTAGGACAAAATTTGCTCAGATTTGAGCAAGCAGAGGTAATGTGGTTGGATTCCGTTTGATTTCTTTCCTTCTTTCTTTCTTTCTTTCTTTCTTTCTTTCTTTCTTTCTTTCTTTTTAATAAGGTCTATGGGAACATTAACCCCAGCTCGAATCCTAACCTTAACATTTATAACTCGTTCATTTATTCACCTTCAGGAACTGTTCATACTGGTCAGGGTCACAGAAGACCTGGAGCCACTGGATCTCTGGAACACAGAACGAGCATGTGGGAATACACCTTTATGGCACGCGTTCACACTCATTCACACCTAGGGGCAATTTGGAGTCATCAATCCAGTGCAGGATGATGGGAGGAAGCCAGAGACCCAGATAAGAATCTGCACAGATCCTATGAGAACATTGAGAACATTTGAAACTCTGCACGGACGCTGATTCAAGCAGAACCAGAGAACCTGGCACCAACCTGGCACTGTGAGGCAGTAATGCTACCCATTATGCCAGTCCATCACGCCCCCTTCGCAACTATTCTGACTTAGTCTAACTGACTTCATCTCATGTCTGATGGTGTTGCTTCCAGTAGGTGGGTTGGTGAATCTAAATTGCCCCTTAGTGTGAACAAATGTGTGCTTGGTGCACTTGGTGTCATGATTGGCCATTGAATCTGAACTCTATTCCTGTCCTACACCCAGTGTTCTGGGGATAGATCCTGGCTTGACCAATTCCGTTGATTCGGATTATGGTACGCATGCACTGAAGATGAATAAATGAATGAATTGCCCCATGTTTTTGTGAAAGCCAGGCCATGTTATATAATGCTGCCCAAACTTACAATAGCATTATGTTCTTTTTCTTTGCTGAACAATTTTTGGTTGAACTATATTGTACTTTGTGAGAGGAAGGAGGCAGAAGTGCTTAATTTTATCCTTTGACACTTCCATCCACGCCCGAGTTCCCTCTGAGTGGGATGGCAAACACCGGCTTTCATTCTGATCTTTATTATTTCTTTCTTTTAATAAAAAAGGAGCTATGAAATAGCGAGGCAGTAATTGCTACTATTAGCAAGCTCACTGTCAATAGTCTGAACATGCTAATTATTAGCATGTAACTACTACTGCCGTGCAGTCCATTATTCCAGGACTTTTCTCCTTCCGTGTGAGATAAGGGAGGAGGGATTTCGCTTTTAGAAACCGTGAGCTACAGATTGCTTCTCAAAGCAACTCCCACACCAGTCGACACTTTTGGCAGGAATTGCCGACGTGATTTAAGATGTATAGCACAGGCCAGTGAATTTTTCGGAATAGAAGAGTAAAGGGAATCTTTCCAGTACAGTGGGTACCGCGGTGCATGCGGGGCTGTCTGGAGGGTGTCGTCTCTCATCAGTTTGCCCAGAGCTCTATGGCACTGCCAATTTGTTCCGCTAGGTGAATCTTCTTTGCCCACTCCGCACCCAGTGACATTTTCTATCTGTTTATCTCGCTAACCTTCCCTTCTTTCGAAGCCATCCCTTTCCAGTGGAGCAAGTAGAGTCTGTCGAGTCATTCCAGATGGTACTAAACAATGCGGTGAGTGTGACCGAGCTTGGTTTACCAGCAGAGTAAAACAAGATTGATTTCCTCTGTGGCGCATGGTAAGCCATGCTCTGTACACCCACCTCTAGGAAAATGGCCTCCAAACAGACTGTCTCGTCTTATTTCTGTTAGAATCAATCTGCCTCTGTTGCGGAGAGGCCACTGACAGGAAGTGCAGAAGGGGTCTCGATTGTTTGGAGGGCATCTAGTCGGTGAAATGTTCTACTCCGAACCCAGGAATCGAGACGGTCTTTGACTGATGGTGTTTGTGTATTCCTTGACGCGTCGCATGCTTTGTTGACAGCCTAGCGTTGTCCTGCGCCCTTTTTTTTAATTTGCCTTGCCTTACCTTGATGCTCACACTTCTTTTGCTTTGCTCTTTGTAGACCCTTCTTCGAGATGGTAGGAAGGAGAGTACGGTCAGCACTCTATATATTTCTCCATCCAACATCGAGACGGGACAGACAATCATCTGTCGTGCTTCGAACAAAGCTGTCCGCGATGGCAAGGAGAGCAGCGTTACTATCGACATCCAGCGTGAGTACACCCTTGTCCTCTCTCTAGCGCTCGCTCGTTCACTCGCTCTGTCTTAAGATGTCTGTCCTAGTTCTTTCTCCTGCGGTTTGAGAGCACAACCAATAGAGATTATGCTGCTCTAATTGGACACACAGCACATGTAGGCAGGGTGCATCCAAATACACAGGAGACACCTGCTACAACGTGATACAGAAAACCTCTTCCTCTTTTCCTTTTCTTTCATTCCTGACTCTCTTCTCATCTATTTCTGTACCAAGAAATCTCACATGCTTCTAATTTATACCTGTTTCAAGTCCTAACGCTAACAGTGGCAAGGTAAGTCTAACAGGAAAGTGCTGTGTGTGGTGCAATGCTAATGAAATACACATGGATTTAATAGGGTTGTAAGCATTCACTTTGCATTGCTGGATCGTTAAGATTTATTGTCTGAAACTCTCAGTTGATTTGCATTTTCACTTAGACTAATACATTCCAGAAAAAAAGGAGATGTTGTGTGTATATGCGATGATATGACGTTTGCATCATCAGTAGGCAAACTTTTTTTTTTTTTTTTTTTTAATGAATGGAACTTTGCTGCTTTATGACTTTATTCAAATTTCACTTCAATCTTTTATTTTCGGTTTATCTCTGCCAGCCAACCCCCCCACCCCTTCCAGATTTCCACTTGTTCCAGGCAGAAGGCACCCAGCATGCAAAAAACTAGTCCAATTGTCAGAGAAATCTTTTTTTTTTATGATTTTTTTCCTTTTTTTTTTTTTTAGATCAAGCACTATTCTCCAGAATTATCAGAGCGAACAACAGCATCGCCATATTTCATCCATTCCACCCTCCTTCAGCACTATTAGCTATGACTAATAAAGCAGAAAATGCTATTTAGAGATCCATTACTGTTGACGGCTCCATTCTTTTTTTTTTTTTTGTTTCGCACATCCATAAAAACAGACTCTAAGCGAACGTGTTGGTGTTTAGCAGTCATCTTTAGTTTTGTTTTTCGGTTTTGTTTTAGTTCAGGTTCGCGCTAAACTTTTTATTATGCACTTTGATGAGCATCTTAGGATAAGTTGGCGAAATGGTCGTCTATCAAAGGGGTTGTAGAGAGGATGTTTTTTGTTTTTTTTTAATCAAATCAAAGAAGACGTTAATAATTTTACATTCCGACAACGACGACAGTACGCTAGAGCAGCTAGTATCTGTTTATCCCAGTTAAAAACATTTGTCATTTCCTCTGTCGTTCTTTGTCTCCTGCTTTGCTCCATTCCCCTGATCATCATGCCTTATGGCTATATGCCAAAGCACTTTGCCACTGTCCACCTTCTTCTACCACTTCACTGTCCTTCTTTTAATTAAGCCATGCGAGAAATCAAACTTAACGTAATTGAACTTTGATTCAGGCACGGCGGGCCTCCACTTTCCTAAGACTCGCCGCTTTCTAATTTCATTAAATTCTTGTCTGCTCTCCATGGAAGAGAGGAGAATGAGTGTGCGAGGGAGCGTATGCGAGAGAGAGCTGAGGGATCAAATGTATTCAGATGCGCAGCACAAGACCGAAGCTTGTTGAAAGATTTTCAAAGCAGTTAAAACGAATGTCCCTAGGAGAGAGGAAGGTGAGCGCGAAAGGGCACACATGCAAAGAGGATAATGAGGCTTTCAGTATTACATGCAGTCACTTACCCACTCAGCTTTATACAAGCCAAATAACTGGCGGTCTAAGTGGGCTTGCGTACAATGCAAGGCATCGAGCACCAGAGGAACGTGAAGGAATGTGATTCACTGCTGACTGTCTGCTATTATGCCCAAACAGGTGTTTGATGAATATGACTTGGGAACGCTTGTAGGAAAGCAAGCGCAACTAACGCGGGATCCTTCAAGCCACAAGGGGGTGCTGGGGGTTTGGAGGTTCATATTCAGAAAGGGTCGCCTTGAGAAAATAGATATGGGGAGAGGGAGAAGCTTCAAGGGGACCGGACATACCCGTGTGCGCACCCACACACACACAAACTCACACGGTGGCAGATTACTTCCAAGTAAAATGAAATCCTCATTTAACGACGAGACATTACATAAGCTAGACGTATGCAGACAAGATGTACATGGATTTATGAAGCCCTAACTAACCCAACTCTGTCAAGTTTAACGTACTGTATTCAATAAGGAGACATATTTATTATTCATTCCTCACGTAAGAACCTGAATCCAGTGCTTCTCATGCATCAGAGCAATTCGATTGGGAAATTCCAAACATTTATAATGTAGGCATGTTCTATTGTGGGCTCACTTTGACATATTTCCTGTGTAGGGCAAGGAGCATATTTGTAATGATGTAGATCATTGGGCACAGCTGCAGTTTTAGCCCCTGATATTACCTCAGATATTGGATATGGGCAAGATCGATGGATAGTCCCAAGTGAATGACAGTTATTGTTTGCAAGAGAAAGAGCAAAGGTTAAGCAAAGGCCTCAGAAAGGCAGAATGATAGAAGTAGACAGAGAGAGCAAGAAACAGGAGCGTAGCCAGGGACCTTGTCCTAATTTGCAGTGCTTTGCAGCCTGTATAGGAAGCTCCCTGGAGGATTTCGTATAAGGTGCAACCTTGGTGCATTATTTCAACCCAATGGCATCCTCTTACGCTGCAACCAGAAATTAAAAAGGGGTGATAGTGTGCTACTGCCACACATGTCCTAGATACATTTAGTATTGGAAAACACAAAATGTCAAACAGTTTGTCCTTGGTAGGGCAAGGGTAGCTCAGGGGGTTAAGCCGCTGCACTACTGATCGGAAGGTCGGGAGTTTAAATCCAAGCACCGCCAAGCTGCCACTGCTGGGCCCTTGAACAAGGCCCTTAACCCTCAACTGCTCAGTTGTCTAAATGAAGTAAACGTAAGTCACCCTGGATAAGGGCGTCTGCCAAATGATGGTAGTGTAATGATAAAACATATCGAGAGAAACCATGAGAGGCATTTGGTCCAAGAAAACAGGACCCAAGCTTCTTAAGTGTCTTCTCACGTCCTTTCCAAAGATCGGGTCTTGATTTTCACTAATTGACCCCTTTGCAATTGACAACAAAAGTACTAAAAGTTTTTGTTTTTATTTAACTCCAGCTGGGATGATTCATATTCTTCTCTCATTTGACAGCGCACAGTCCAAACATTACTCACCGAGTCACTTTACAGCTTGGCTTGTCAAATTCAATGCATTTTATGGGCCTGTTTGCTCTCATTACCATTGTATCCTTGATAATTAGATGCACCCCTGCATTTCTACTTACCATAAGCCCTCATAACAGATTCTGACCCAGGGTTAATCAAATAAGCGAAATATGAAATTTACTGGGGAGAGCAAATGATGCATTGAACTGTAAAAGGTTACATCCCTCCCTCCTGTAGATTGATATCTGAATTCTGTGTATGTGTAAATGAGAAACTCCGACATAATTGCATCATTAATAACTGCTTGAATTTGAAAATACAGATGCGCCAGGAAGACGGAGGAACATTTGCATTTTGTCACAAGAATGATATTGTGACACGATGGAACTCAGCAACTTTTAGGAACGTGATCATGTTAGTCAAGACCAGTCATATATCAATATGTCATAAAGCACCCAAATTGTAATAAAATAACACGGGGGGGGGAAGCTGCACCCACCAATGGCAGCACACCTGAACGAATGTAACCAAGTCTAAAACTGGATCATCGGTTATGAGCCTTCTTTGAGCTTGCTGTTTGTACAACGTTGACCCTCCTACATTCATTCCTGCATGATAATGTGTATGTGGGGTATGTGTTTGATGAGCATGATGGAATACGGGGACATTATGACTGGCTTGCGACATAATCAGATTTCAACTTCGGAGATGTCTGGAAAAGCACTTGGAATACCAAAATTGGCACTAGGTTAGGGGAGCAGCGGGTTAAAATGACAGAAGCAGGTAGCACTGTCACCTTTAAGCTGTAGGGTTCCTGGTTCAAGCCTATGCTTGGGTTACAGTCTGTTTGAAGCTCCACATGTTTAATTTTGGGTTTCCTATGGGATCCCAGGCTGGTAGATGGATTATTTCCAATAAATTGCCCCTAGGTGTGAGTGGTTGTGTCGGTGTGTGTACGCACGCCACTAGATGATTGACTGTTGTACTATCCAAGGTGTATTCCTACCAAGTGCCCAGTATTCCCAAGGTAAGTCCCGTATCCAGCAGGAACTCTAACCAGGGCAAAGCGGTCACTGATTGATGAAAGAATGAATCTCTTAAGACCCTGATGACATCCTTATCTGATATGCGAAGAGTTATTTATTTATTTATTTATTTATTTATTTTTGTCTGGGGTGTCTTATTGATGTAACACGGCGGTGCACTTATAGAATAAAGAAACCCCTCTTTATAAAGAAATACATCTTTTTAAATTCTTCATGAACAAAGGGGTCAAGCCCTATATTTTGAGCCTCCCTCGTTATCCTCCCTCTTTTAAAACCCAGGCTTATCTTCGGCCCTCTTGGGGAACAGCTGGCCACTGTGATCCAGAGAGAAGGAAGATTGAGCTTTAAGAGAAAGGACGAAGGACGAGGCTCGTGCTGCCTCATCCTCCCTGCAAGAAGCTGGCCGATTGTTCCAATATGCCATCTGCTCTCCGCTTTGAACTTCCGATCAAAAAGCTGTCAGCACACCACTGTCGTCGTCTTCTCATTTTTTATTTATTTATTTTTCTCTGTCTTGCTGCTCTTCTGCTCCCCTGTTGTTGTCGAATCTGTCACGATAGTGGCTGTGTTTCAGACCCCTGTGCGCACTCTCCAGATGAAGGCGAGGAATTAGCACCGCTGCATATTGATGGCCTGTCGCTCACACGAGGCTCGAACCAGAGAGCAAACTCATGCATTTATGCATCAAAGTGACAAGCCGATTTTATTAAGCCACTGCCCGTCAACAAAGACAGGGTCAAGGGAGCTGTCTCGAATCACAGTCAAACTGCCTATAGAGGCTCTCGTGTGGTGTCTACATGACCCTTGTATCATGGTTATCCATCTCTCTTTCTCTTGGTTCTATATGTCTGAGGAGAGCAAAAGGTTGCTTGACAGGATGTTTAAGAACACAAGCCAGCGTTTTGTCACCAGCGATGTCCTCCTGAAAGAACCACATGCGTTAGCATTGCAATGTTCACCCTGTCTCAAGAGAAGACAATATGAAGGACAGTCTCAGATGGAGCTGCTTTTTTTGACCTGATCTCCAAGTTGCAAAGTTTAAAAAAAACAAAAAAAAAAAAACACCCGAGCTTTGCTTGTAACTTTTCAACAAATGGTGGTTTGTAAGAATTCCTTTTAATTTACAATGGGGACATTTTGCCTTGGACACCAAAAATTTGTTGACAGTTAGACTGTCCTGATCCAGGTGAAGCCCTACCACCCACTTGATTTCTTGTCTTGTTGACTTGCAGCTATATCTGCTCAATTTGGCCAATTAGGCAATACTAACGTTACACAGGTAGCCGTATGGTGACCATCGGGCCCGCTGTGTGATCAGCTTGGCTGCCTGGTGGAGCAGGATGTCTCTTGGGTTTAGAAATTTGCATTCCATCTTGTGCTGGCAGGGAAGGACCTGGCACAGGTGTCTGTGTATCTGTGTGTGCGTGTGTGTGTGTGTGTAGTGAGCCATAGTCCCTGCACAGACAGAGGCAGAAGAGGTTCAGGATGCCACCTGGAACACATTCCAACTGGGACTGCAGCAGCTGAGCTCACCCTGTCCAGCTGTGTACCTTCAGGGTACATAAACTACAAGAACACACACACACACACACAAACGCTCAGCTGGGACTCAGCAGTTTGGTCCTAGTGTGATTCCATTCCTCATGCCAGTCTGTGCATATTTCTCTCCATTGCTGCTTGTGCCCATGCCCAATGAAGATTATATTGCGGTGACTGGACTCGCAGAACATAGAGACAGGAATGCATTCAAATACACACAGTGCATTGGCACCACCCTGATCCAGGTATCGGTCCAAACTTTATTGCTCCCGCTGTCCCTCCATTATTGTCATGTGACACTGAAACTTTGAACCGATTCCACTCAACACATGCACTCTGTTCAAAAGTGTCTATAAGTGCATAACAATCCTTTCCTATTTTTGATTTGGATTCTTCCTTTTTTTTTTTTTTTTTTTTTTTTTTTATTCTTCTCTTTTCCGGTCCAGTGGTCTCAGAGAAACACGAATCCCACTCGCACAGAATGTGGCATTTGGCACTTGACTCTCGAACAGATATGAAGAACAAGAGAAAAGAAATGAGGTTGAAATTGCTTTTTGAACTGGAAACCTCTAGACTGAATAAGAGGGACCCCCTGCTGAGGCTTCAGTGCCAATTGCAATGATAATTTCACCATTGGAAGCAGGCTAAAAATCATTAAAAGGATGTGTTACATGGATATCTGGACTAGAGAAAATCTAAAAGAACAGGATATTTGTGACTTTGTACACACACACACACACACAAATATATATATATATATATATATATATATATATATATATATATAGGTTTCATCTAATCATAAAGTTTCCCTCTGTAATAATTCAGGCTCTTATTCATAATATGCCCATATTTGGAACCTTGCAACAAACTTTGTATTGCTTGTCTTTATGTTATACAGTTGTAGAAAAATAATGACTTCTAATCCCACTACCTGGTGTCACCCAGAAGAAGATGAGTTCCCTTTTGAGGCAGTTTACTTTGTTTTTTCATGCCATCATCACAACCCACTTGCTCATTAGGTATCTAACTATACAGTACATCCCGATTTCTGTGAAGCTCCTTTGTGGCAATGTCTATTAAGAAAAGCGCTGTTCGAATCAAATATTATTGAATCTAGTTCTTTGGATTGTTCCGGTGCTAAAAGTTTTAAAGGTTCTATATCCATCTGAACAACATAGTTGGTTTTTTTGTTTTTGGTTTTTTTGGGGGTTTTTTATGCAGCAGAACATTCAAATTAAAAACCGTCTAAGGAAGCTAAGAACCTTTCTTTACTTCTTTATGTAGTCAAAACTTTATGTAATATACAAATATTTTGTAATATTAAGAGCTCACCTTCCCACAGTTTCCAAGTAAGCACCTACGTAGCTGGAACTTTCCGACGACCTATACAAATAATATGTTTTTTGGGGAGAACTTACTTATTATACATCATTTAAGTGCTGTTTTTGGATCTGCGCTTTGAACCGTCTTAAGCACCAGAACCGCTCTGCAGAGAGTGTATGAAGAAATGAACGGAAATGAAAAACAGTGCATGAGAACCAAAGTCAACATCAAACTAATGAGCTTAACCGATGGGCTTGTTATTTTTAAGCCCAGTTTTATAACATGATGATTGTAGTGTTTGCGTCGTACTTTAATATTCGACACATTAGGAGCAGCTCAGACTATAATTAATCCTAATATGTGTAGTTGAACATTAAATATTCATCATATGCTTACCGTCTCTTTACCGTTTTTTTTAAAGCCCAAATTGAATTTCTTTCAGCTAGTCTGGAGAATGAACAACTATGTGAGATAGATTTGTATTCCAGAGTCACTGTACTAATAGTCAGAGTGACATTTCATATAAACAACCAGGTTTACTAAGTGCTACTATATTGCAGCTATTTTAACCACTATTTATGCTGGGGAGGGTGGCCAGCTCAGTATAAACTCCTGTTCTCAAACGTATTCAGGACGGCAGCCTGATCTTTCATATCCTGCCATGACATTTTAGCATTTTTGAGTTGCACATGACCTGATTGTTAAGGACTGTGCATGCATTTTGTTTGGTTCCTGATATTATTTTTGTTGCAGTTGCTGAAAACATTGCGCATGGTTATTCAGTACAATTTCAGTACATTCAGTATACGGTGGACCCCAGGCTCACGGACTTAATTCATTCCGAGACTCTGTTCACGACCTGAATCTGTTTTTTCCCGTTGAAATTTATGTAAATGCAGTTAATGTGTTTCAGCCTCAAAACATGTTTGTAAAGTGTATTATGGGTTTATGTGTGGCAATAAAACATAGAGTAAAATTAAAATCACCTTAATTATAGAAAAATAAACCTAAATGAAATAAACAGATGATTTTAATACACGTTCCCTTTGCGGTGGAGACGTAGTCGCTG
>JAQMCW010000036.1:3357209-3370540 GCA_030068335.1 Chrysichthys cranchii | reverse complement strand
GGGGAGGAGGTTACTGTACAGCCAATGAACACACGTCTGACCGAGACCGATTAAAGGGACACGTGCGTCTTTGTTAGATATGCAGTACGCAGTTGCGCAATACGCAAACAGAAAATGGGAAATCATCGGCGCACATTGACAAAGCGGAAGTGAGAAATGGCCGGGGCTGCGTTTGTTCGGCACCCAATTGTGTGGTCGTAACCAGATTCAAAATTATGGCGAATTTTTTGGTCGGGAGCCGATTTATTCATGTTTGGAAGCATTCGTGACCAGAGGTTCTGCTGTATACTTCTGACTCATTAGCAATTTTTACTTTCCCCCTAAAAATCAATCAATAAATAAATCAGCAATTTCCTGCTGGTTGTCTTTTACTGAAGATATAAAGAAACAAAGGTTGCTGCTTTTCAGTGTGGCATGTTGCCATCTAGCAAGCAATACCATCTGATCTTCATGGGATTTTTTTTTTCATACCATCCAAAATTTCCATACATTTTTCATATATTTTCAAATACGCAATATTCCAGACATGGGCTTCATTTGTTCTCAGACAGCAACTTGTTAATGACAAAATGTTCATGCAGTCTCTTATCTGTTTCCTAGTTACATTTTTAATTGCTCATTATTTCTGCTTATGAATATTATTAAATTAACAGTAAAATTACCTCCCACTCCCCTCAGAAACATTTTATTAGCACTATATTTCAATATCTATAATATACTCAGGCAAATGACTCGAAGCGTACAAGAAACCAGGTGCGGCACGTAGTCTAAACAAGATCCAGTCATAGGAAACGCAGGTGTGTGTGTGTGTAGGTCGCCTTTCAGCTCGGCGTCCCAGTAGAGCTTTTTCAACACGGCCACCTCAGTCTTATTTTTCTAAAATGCAGAGATGGCCCTGTTCTGTCATCTCTAAAGGAACTCACTGAAATTTTGGTGCCTGTCACCCCACCACCAAACACACTCTGACAGTTCACTGCTTCTTCCCCAAATTAGATTTGAATTATTCATAAGGACAGCAGTTTTAAGATAAGCTGCCCAACAGTGCCATTTGATTTACTATGATCATGACCCTTGCCTTTTGCTAAAGTGATTAACTTTGATAACCTTTCCTTTTTAACCTCAGGTGCTGAGCAATGAAAACATCCTGACTTTAAAATCAGTGAGGCAGGAGGATGCTGGGAAATATGTGTGCCGTGCCGTGGTGCCTCGAGTCGGGGCTGGAGAGAAGGAAGTCGTGCTTACAGTGAACGGTAAATTTATTTATGTACTTATTTTTTAACGTGACATAGGTGAGGGGAAGGATTAAAGCAATTGCATATACTGTATATATATATATATTTATTTGTTTTTTCCCCCCATAATAAGCAGTACTTTCACGCTTGAGTTCCCAATTACACAAAACCACCTCCACTGACCTTGATTATTACCCCTTTGTCAAGCAGTAAATTAACTAATGATCAGGTGTTAATGCTGGATTAGTCATGCTGGCAAGACAGAGAAAACAATTCTCTGGGAACTGAAGCATGCTTGTGCAGTCTGATACTTTGCTTAGATGAATCAGGATTCTGTGTTATAAAGAAATGTCGGACTAATAAACCACTAGCTGTTTATTGAACCTCGTGTCTGATCCATTGCCAGATTAAAGTCCATATAATAGAAAGTCCAAGATGGAGAACTATTTCCTATTAAGAAAAAAAAATAAACACGCAACATTTGACACGCATTATTTTAATACATATATAATAGAACAGAAAATAGAGGGATCGTTTACAGGTGTTTGAGAAATTCTTGTGTCAGGCTGGTTTGCATAGAAATTGAATTATTTGACAAAAAAAAAGAAAAAAGAAGCAATAATAACAAAAACAATAATAACAAAAACAGCACCAGCCACAACACCAACAACAATAATAATAGTAATAATAATAATAATAACAATGATAATAATAATAATAATAACGATGATGATAATAATAATAATAATAATGAATAGTTCAAAAACATCTGTGATGTCAAACAAACAACGAAACAAACAAACAAATAAATAAATAAATACCACCCCACCCCCCCTTTCACTCCTCCCAAAAAAACCTCACTGAAACAATAAAAAGGTGCATTAAAGCAGATTAAATTCTGCGGGGTTGGCAGGAGGCGATGGTGCTCGGGCAGAGGCAGACTAATGAAGGTTGCAGGGTAGTGGGAGACCCAGCTTCTCGCCGATAAATGACTTCATTATGCCTGCTTGATATTCAAGCGGCAAACATTAACCATTCGCCACTTTCGCTAGAAGAGAGCAAGACCAAACACTCTGTAGCCTCCTGCCATCTCCCAGCACTGTGTCGCGAGCTGATTATAACACCGAATTTCAGCCAGTCTGTTTGTTTGCACTATAAAGGGAGAGAATCCACTGCTAATGTAGTTTGGTGGAAGTAAATTATTGATGTTGTCGCCAGTAACGTTATTAGAACGAGTAAATAAGCGCAGGGTACAAAACTACTTAGAACTGAGCAGACCGAGAATAAAGTGGTACCTTTTCACATTCCAGCAGCACGGGGCCATGAAGAAAGACAGATTATCGCTCTCAAGTTTGTTGTTTTGAGTTTCTTTTTTCTTTCCTCGTAGTATTTTACTTTCAATATCCTATATCCGTTCTCTAAATACTATTATGTATGTTATTGCTTTCTGATGTGATGAATAAACTCGAAATAAGATCTCTGCAGGGCTCCGGCTGATTGGAATTAAATACTTCATTTCTCTGTTTAGCCGTTTTCATTACACGACTGTTTCATTTTAGCCACTCGGCCCGAATCCTTCTTTGACACGATGCGAAAACAGCATCCGTTTGTATCTCGTCAATAATTCAAATCCAATCTTTCTCAGCAGGCCGTTCAGCGGGCGTGTTGGGCATCACTCATTTTGAATGCAGCACATTTCTACACCCGCGGCTTAGGAAAAGAAAGAATTTCTTTCCGATTTTGACAGGATGGGTCTGTGAAGTACACGCTTGTGTCGTTACCTTTCACGCATTTGAGACGTAGGTAAAAATTGACCCAGAAATTTCTCAACAAGATATCTTCTCACAGCATCGTCACGTCCTGAAGTGTATTATTCATTTTCTATCACTTTGATTTGCCAGTGATTACGAGGGAAAAATGGAGCGTCAGACGGATTTACAGTGGAGTGTAATATGGACCGCAGTAAAAGGATTGTACAGAGCATGTCTCACAGGTTGGATATAACATGGGGTAATGCAATGCCTTATTTAAATCCAGCTGAATTCAAAACTGCCTGAAGCTCATGTCCTTGCTGATACTGGGCTCAGTTCATCTGTACACATTGCTTTTTTTCTTGGTCCATAAACTTTCACTAAAGTGCAGGGATTTTTCCTGCGTTTGATTTTACGTTGCGTCAGATTAGTAGCTAATAATTTACCTTATGTGTACCAACACGTCGAGATACTCGCAGGCTAAGCACAGACTTTGACCTTGGCGTTCCTCCGTTTATGGCTGCCCATTGCCGCTTAAAAAATGATGGCCTCACCCCCGGGACTACATTTGTCTGTGGCTTTTCTTTGTCTAATGAGCAAGGAGGTGAGCACGTCTTTCCAAATGACTACAAGTTAGCATTCAGATCTGTCTCCATGCTTGTTTTGGCACATGCACTTTTCAAAAACCGATCAAATTTTGATGAATAAGACTAGCGTTCCGTTTCATTTGAAAACATGTCACGCTGTGGCATTTAAATTTCTGTTTCACATTGTCTGTAAGGGCAATTTTCCCAGGGCTAGGACAACTGTATAAACTGACCTGAGAAACATTTACAAAGGCAGGTGCCATCTGCTGTAAATACCGCTTTAATAAATTGATGTCAAATGACAAGAAATTTCTCCAAGTAAGATTGCTATGAAAGGTTTTTAGCCAGAATTAATTAAAATCCTGACAGCCAACTGTAGCTTAATATAAAACCTGTAATATGACGTTAAATATACAGTAGGAACCTAAGCGCAGAAATCTAGCATCAAAATAAATTTTGACAACTGCCATTATGGTCTCAAGTAGATAGATAGATAGATAGATAGATAGATAGATAGATAGATAGATAGATAGATAGGGTGTGCAGTTATAGAGAATTAACTAGTAGTTTAATAACTATTTAATTCTTAATTATTTTTTTGATTACACTATGTCCCAAAGTGGTTCATTCCTCTTGTACAACTCCAAAATTAAACATCATGATTTTTTTTTTATCCTTTTATACATGGCGGGCCACAAATTAGCCCACCTCCGGTGATAGGAAGATAGGATGAACGAACAAATGAATTGTTTTTATGCACTTAAACAAAAGGCACAACAGATGCTGAAAGTTGTCCCCGTTCACATCTGTGCACCTACAAATGGGGTGACAGATGAAGAGCAAGGGGCTACGGCCTCCTCCAAGGAGCGTGGCACCGGGATTGGAGGTGGGCTGCTTTTTCATGGTCCACCCTGTGGTTACATGCAATGTTGTGGAACATCTTTGAAACATCTTTGTCATGGTTATCACTTGTTAGAGCAGCTGTAAATAGTCCTTGCGTCACCAGGTTTTTTTAAAGTTAATATGTGAAACATGGAGGTGGTAGTATCATGTATGTTTTTGCCAGTTTTGCTGAAACTCATCTCCATTGATGACGAATTCTAAACTATACCTGTGAATTCCAAAGGAAAATGTCAGGACATCGGAATGCCGACTGTATCTCGTCCGAAAGATTGTCATGCACAAGACAACGACCCTGAGCACACAAGTCGTTCTACAAAAGAATGGTTAAAGTAGAATAAAGTTAACATTTTGCAATGGCCAACTTAAAGCCCTGACCTTAATCCAATAGAAAAGCTGTGTGAGCATTCATGTGAGAAGACCCACCAACATCCCAGAGTTGAAGCTGTTCTTGACAGACGATCGAGCTCATAGTCCTCCGAGACTGATCAACAGAAACATTAAGGTGCAGTTACTGCGTCACAGGAGGGTCTGAACACAAAGATTCACATATTTTTGCATTCACAGATATGGAATTTTGGATCATGTTCCTCAATAGATAAAAAGACCAAGTATAATATTTTTTGTCCGATTTGTTCATACGGGTTCTCTTTATCTACTTTTAAGACTTGTGCGAAAATCTGATGAGGTTTTACGCCATATTTACGCAGAAATATGTAGAACATTCAAAAGGGGTTAAAACTTTCAAGCACCATTCTGTATGTGACTATAAATGGATACAACAATAAGCAGTGTTGTTCAATAATAGGGAAAAACTCTAGTGTGAGAGGAATAACATACTTTGGGACATGCAGTTATTGGAAAAACAGCAACCTCTGGGTGGTATCAGGAACTCCGCTTCATCACATCACCCATTTATCGATTGTTGTTTTTTTGTTTTTTTTCTATAACCGCACATCCTCAGGTGTTTTTCCTTACGTGAACACCACCTCGCGCTCCTTCTGCATCCCTGTTGAAGAACTGTTGGCTTTCTGTGACTGATGATCCCAGATTTACGGCTGTTGATCCGGAATTTTCTCTTCCTTTCCGCATGATTACGTCCCGATACAGCTACAAAGATAAAAGCTTTCCCAGGACGACCTCCGTATCCCTGGTGTTTTATCTCAGAGCTCTAAAGGGGGAAGACGCGGTGATGAGAGCTCGAGGAATAAAGACAAACGAAATCCCAAGAGTTCTTTCTGTTCTTTCAAGCATTTCCGGCGCTGCATCTAAACGAGTTGTTTTATGCTAACAATTAAACCACGCGTTTTCATTATTTGTCAATATGGCAGCGTTCTCTGTCACACGTCACTAGTATGAAGAGCTCCCACGGCAGCCTGGAAAACAGCTGAGAGAATCGGAGTGTTCCCCGGAGCCCGCTGTAATTTAATTATAGACCAGCGCTAGCAGGGGGAGGCAGTTAGCAGAAACCGTGCTAATGGATACATATTACTGTTGTCCCATAGTCCCTGCTCATGGAGAGCGCTTGTTTGCCGATGTTTATTCTCAGCTTTTATGCGAGGATTTTGACTTGTGTTGTGTGTGTGTGTGTGTGTGTGTGTGTGTGTGTGTGTGTGTGTGTGTGTGTGTGTGTGTGTGGATACAGTGTAGTTTGTTTCTTTTATTTCGTCTTCATTATTAAGCTTGAGATCAGATGTTCAGCATGCAGGAAGCAAATCTTGGGTTATACCTGTGCGAAAGGGAAAACGCATTACTTCATTTTGGCAGAAAGAAAACGTAGTTGTGAGCAGCACTGCAGATGTTTTATTATGCCTGTGTGTGGGGGTGTGTTGTATGCATTAAGGTTTGCACTTAAATAAAAAACTGAACCATATGTCCGTCAGTGGTTCAGTTTTCTATTTAGTGCAAGTAACATATGTCATCACTGTGTGTGTGTGTGTGTGTGTGTGTGTGTGTGTGTGTGTGTGTGTGTAAGTTACTGTTTTTGTTTTATGAGGCTTACAGATTTATGAAAAAGGCTTCAGTGTTTCTCTAAGGCATTGCCGTCATATAACACTTTTGTTTAGTTTCACAGTCTCTGCTCCAGACTACAGCTGTGTGCTGGTTATTGTTTATTTATTTTTTTAATCCCACGTCCTCCTGTTCAGGCAGATGCTCCGACCACGGGAATTTGACCCACTCCCACAGTTATTTCTGTCCCTACCTTCCCGCAAGATTTTTTTTCTTTTTTAATAAACTCAGACTTCACCTTCCACCAAATATAAACAACGAAATAATTACAATTCTTAAGAGAGCTTTTCATTTTATGCTTTTTTTTTATTGCACTCACCTAGAAAAAATGCCTTCCTTGCATGGGTTTATTAATGCAATGATAATAATAATAATAATAATAATAATAATAATAATAATAATAATAATAATAATAATAATAATAAAACACAGCAACAACAACTATTATTATTTATTTATTTATTTATTATTTATTTATTTATTTATTTTTTTGGGTGGTGTGGTGGTTAGGACTGTCACCTCACAGCAAGAAGGTCCTGGGTTCAATCCCCAGTGTCGACCTGGGCGCCTTTCTATGTGGAGTTTGCATGTTCTCCCCATGTCTGCATAGGTTTCCTCGGGGTTCTCCAGTTTCCTCCCACAGTCCAAAAACATGCACAGAGAGGATTAGGCTAATTGGTTACTCTAAATTGCCCGTAGGTGTGAATGTGGGTGTGAATGGTTGTCTGTCTCTTTGTGTTGGCGACCTGCCCAGGGTGTACCCCACCTCTCACCTGAACTCAGCTGGGATTGGCTCCAGCTTCCCCCCATGACCCTGAACAGGGTTAAGCGGCAGAAGATGAATAAACGAATAATTTTTTTTTTCCTATTTCACCTGACTTCTCAGTATTTCTCTCAGGTTTAGATACCTAAACCTGATTTTTTTTCTTTCTTTTTTTCTGTAAAGTGCCTTTTTAACATATAATTATTTAATTTGAACTACACTAAAGAACACATTTTCAGATTTATCTTATTTCTAATACATACACAGTGTGTAAACATTGTAAAAATATTAAAACATTACATACAAATAAGAAACATGCACCAGTCAACCCACCATTACATTAAAACCACTGACAGGTGAGGTGAATAACATTGATTTGATTGATCTCATTACAGTGGCACCTGTCGTGGGGTGGGATTATATTAGGCAGCAAGTGAAGAGTCAGTTCTTGAAGTTGATGTGTTGGAAGCAGGAAAAATGGGCAAGCGTGAGGATCTGAACGACTTTTACACAGGCCCACAGTGGGCCCGTGAGCATCAGAACTGCACCATGGAGCAATGGAAGAAGGCAGTGTGATGCTCCAGGCAATGTTCTGCTGGGAAATCTTGAGTCCTGTCATTCATCTGGATGTTACTTGATGATGACTCGTACCAACAATATAAAAATAGCTCCAGACCATGTATACGCCTTCATTGCAATGATATTCCCTTATGGCAGTGGTCTCTTTCAGCATGATAATGCTTCCTGCCACTCTGCACAGATTGTTCAGGAATGGTTTGAGGATCATGACAAAGAGTTCAAGGTGTTGACTTGACCTCCAAATTCCCCAGATCTCAATCTGTGGGATGTGTGGGAAAAACAAGTTCGATCCATGGAGGCCCCACCTGACAACTTTCAAGACTTAAAGAATCTTCTGCTTGGAGCAAGATACCACAGCACACCTTCAGAGCTTATGTGGAGTCCATGTCTCGAGGGGTCAGAGCTGTTTTGGAGGCACAAGGGGGACCAACACAATATTAGGCATGTGGTTTAATGTTATAGCTGATGCTCCTTAAGCTGGTGTATATGCATCAACAACAATATGCAATGTATAAGATAGATAGATAGATAGATAGATAGATAGATAGATAGATTTTTGCGGTGGATGCGTAGTTGCTGGCGTAGGTGGACGGTGGCGGAGAGATATGGTGGCAGTTCTCATGTTTTGCAATTATTTCTTTATTTCAACTGTTATACGCTTAGGCTTCTTACTCTCACTACCATTTCCATTTCTTTGGACCCATAATGAAGCTTATAGAGCAAAAATGCAGAGAAACACAACGAAAAAATGTCTTGAACACGTTCACACCACGAGTGCTTGACCGGAACTGAATGTTTCTGCCACGAAGTGTGGGTTGGCTGCCTGTGCGGCAGTCAAGGATTTGTTCATTGGTTCCTGTGGTACACAATCTGCTTGGGAATTTAGTTCATACGTCGATGTGTTCGCCATCCAATATGCATTCATGAGCCGAGAGTTCACTGTAGATAGACAGACAGACAGACAGAGACAAAAATCATAACATATTGCTCAACATGTCCCTCGAGGGCTGTTTTCATTGTTAATGTTTTGAATGTTTTCTTGGTTTGTCCTCTTTGTGTTCCTCAGTCAGGTATTTGTCTTTGTGGCCATAAATTAGTAAGAATAACTTTTAGAAGATTTATAACACATGCAAATAAAAGCAGAGAAATGAACCAATATTTAACCAAAAAGTCTTAATTTAACCCTGGAGCACCCCTGGGGTCATATCTGACCCTGACTTTTATTTCACCCTTATATTCAACCCACTCATTGGTTGGTGGACATTAGTGGACATCCCAGGATGTCTCATAAGGACCAGGTCATAACATGTAGTAGGAAAGGGTTAAATAAAAAAAAAACCCACCTGTTTTTGGGTTCACTGCATCTGCATTGTCATTTTAACCAATGGAGATATCTTTCCAATTATGATACGGTGGTCTGGGTTTTCCAAGGTTAAATGTCGGTACAGGCAAAAATCCCTTGGTCAACGTTTTGAAAGCAGAAACCACCTCGCAGGAAGCCATCAGAGCCGGCCTCGCTCTCAGGCTGAACAGCATGGTGATACGTACACCTCTTGATTTTAATTTAAAAGGAATGATTTTACTTTCATAACCTCTTGACGTAGGTCTTGTGGCTGTGCAAGATGCATTTGATTATTAGTAGCCTCAGTCACATGACCATAACGTGGCTTCAGGCGTTGTCTGAAGAACCAAGCCCCCAGATGTGTCCTTTTAAACTCGGCCTAAATGTAATTGCTGGGTGTTTTAAGCGTCGGCGATGCTTGCTTTGGGCAGGAGACATTAAAAGAAGGTGAGAAGTTCCTGCAGTGTCTTTGTACTGAAGAAAACGTGAAACCTCTTTTCTCACAGTACATAATCAGAATCTTTACTCGGATGTGATGTGGGTTTGTTTCCCTTGGTCATGTTGTAGGAGATAAAAGATAGCACTGTTTTCCCAGACACAGGTAGGCAGTCCATAAAATTGAGTGAAATGACAGACTCACGTGGGACTAAAGTTGCAGGCATACCGCAGTAATAATTATTCACCCAACTCCCCATGTAAAACGAATCCAGTCTGAACAAGACTTAGGCAAATTCAATCCCTACAAATTTGCAAACCATGGAAGTTGGAGGTCAATATGGAAAAAAAGGAACTGGTATCGAGTGCGTAGCAGCCCAATCGATACGTACTATCTCTCTTTGTCATGGGATGTTCAGTTTTTAACTTCCTGCTCCTGAGGGGAGAACGTTGAGTGATTGTGTTGCTGCATCTTTTGCAGGTCTCACAGGAGCTCAGTCCTGCTGAGGTTTTTACTCTGTCTACACGAGGCGCTCACGCACAAGCAGCGTTAGCATTTCTGAGCGCACACTTACCAATTCATGCTTTGATATAGAGAAAAAGTGGATGAAAAAGGCAACACTCTCTCTCTCTCTCTCTCTCTCTCTCTCAGACACACAAACACTCGCGCACACACACGCACACTCGTCTTACTGTACTTGTGAGCATCTTTTACTGACTTTATTATTAATCTGACACTAATCTGTACCTCAGTAACCTGAAAGAAACCTTTCGCAACCTTTTTTTTTTTTTAATAAAAGGTGCAGTTTTTGCATAATACAAAGCAATTGTTTTCTCTCAAATGTCCCCACAAGGTCAAAACTGTCAAATATGTAAACCTATCCTTATGGGGACACATTCTGGATACACACACACACACACATACACATACGCACACACGCGCACACACGCACACACGCACACATACACACACAATAACCATACATAAGGGTTCGGTTATAGACAGCCCAATCAGTCTTTGCTAAATTTTAATATGTCCCTCTTTCCTCCTGGTGATTTATTTATTTATTTATTTTTACCATTTTACTTGTCAAAAGTAATTTGTCTGGTGCATGTGTATAAAATTCCTCAGAGCTTGTGTGCTCACTCGCGTGTTGTTCATATAATTGCATATATTATAATCGGGGAAAAAAAATTCTTCCTGAAAACGCATTTTGTCGAGCTCATGAACTTGATCTTGCTGCGACTGTGCAGACTGAGGTCGTGTACATGGCTCTCTATCACCCCCTACTGCTCTCTCTCTCTCTCTTTCTCTCGCTCGCTCGCTCTCTCGCTCTCTCCACCTCTCAGCCCTCCATGCTCTGCGGCTGCACGATAAAGCCACCTAATTATAGTACTCATTTGCAGCCTGATCATCAGGACTGATACTCATGAGCCTCCGACACTGGCCTCCTCCGCCAGCAGGCAATAATCTGGATGTGTTTAATGCCACGTGCCATGTGCTCGCACATACACACCAGACGGGTACATTTCAGTGCATATACTGTCCACTGGGTTCTCATCTTAGCTCGTGGTAGCACTCGTAGTGTACTATGAATATTGTCTGCATACATTGGCAGCTAGGACGATCGCGGTGGTGAACAGCCTCCAGCATCTTGCAGTTTTCTTTTACATTCCCTCCACACTCCATCTGCCAGCCTGGCATCTAAATGCTAATTTATTCTAATAAGAGGCCCTTAATAAACTGCAATTATAACTCAGCAGTGGTACGTTATAGAGTGTGACTGGCAGGATGCAGGCTTTAGGGTGTATGTGCGGCTTTTGTTTATTTATTTTTGCATTTTTCATTCATTCCTTTATTAATTTCAAGAGACTCAAGGGAATGTTTGTAGCTGCTGTAATGTAATTAATAACAGGAACTAATTTGTTTTGTGGATGTTTAACAATGACAGATGTACGTAACTATAAATGGATATAAAAAAAACGACGACATGCCATTCGTTCATAAATAAAAGAGTGAGTGTTGGCAGATTGCTGTGGTGTAAGAGGAATACAACCATGCTGGACATACTGTTGGTGAAAAATGATAGACTTCACTGAGTATTTTCCTATCACAGCACGCCCCAAGTGTTGTAACCTTTACATGCCGTATGCACGTTTTAAAACAGCCTACTGAGACCTTTTGGCTAAAAATAGTATCCAAACTGACAAATAATTTAGCCTGTCTTGATGACTTACCTCAGGCTGACACTGGAGACTCCTCCCAAATGTCTCCTTACAGAACAGCTCACCATATGAACAACTGCACAGGTTCTTAAGGGTCATTTTCATGGCACGTCCACTTCACAAGGCTTTGTGTAAGCTCCTGTGCAAGTTGTTACTAAACTAAAAAGAAAAAGAAAAAAAGTAATCATGTAATCAGTTGGATGTGTCACTCTAAACCTGTGATTTAGCTTGCAGCTATCACTAAGTCAGAGTTGCAGTGATAGAAAATAAATCCACACCTTCTGACAAATCAGGATTGGGAATTCTGTTATTACAGTGTACTAACAGTTAGCGTCAAAACCATCACTACGTAACAACGTTATACCGCATGTTAAGGTACTTCCGCTATGTGCCAAGTTCAGGACATAGGGAAAAAGATCAGAAGGAAGTGCTGTACTTCTGTTCACTTAGTCCTCTTCAGCTCCCACTGTGCAGGGTATGACTCAGAGTTGTCACATGCCTCCAGTGTAAGTGGTCTTCTGGTTTCTCTTGGAACAAGCCTGGAGTTTGTGTAGGTTTGAATCAGTATAAGGTGTGAAATCTCTCAATCTCTTTCTACATATTTACCTATATTTAGGGATAAACTAGGGCAGCACGGTGGCTTGGTTATTGTCGCCTCACAGCAAGAAGGTCCTGGGTTCGATCCCCGGAGTCAACCTGGGTGCCTTTCTGTGTGGAGTTTGCATGTTCTCCTTGTGTCCGTGTGGGTTTCCTCCAGGTACTCCGGTTTCCTCCCACAGTCCAAAGACATGCACAGAGGGGATTAGGCTAATTAGCTACTCTAAATTGCCCGTAGGTGTGAAAGTGAGTGTGAATGGTTGTCTGTCTCTGTGTGTCGCCCTGCGCTGGATTGGTGATATGCCCAGGGTGTAACTCCGCCTCTCACCTGAGGTCAGATGGAATTGGCTCCAGCTTCCCCCCACGACCCTGAACAGGATTAAGCAGCAGAAGGTGAATGAGTATTGAAGGACCTGTGCCTTTTCTTAAGAATTATATTAGTGTTTAACAGTCGATGGAGAACTGTACAACAAAGTGTTTCCCAATTTTTCAGAACCCTTTTGGGAGGTTAAGTACAGCATATTTTGCCAATAAACAAACCCAAAAGACTTCTATCTAGAACCGTAGACCAGATTGTTTCCCTTTCAGGGACCTGCCCAGGGTGTACCGTGCCTCTCGCCGAACTTAACTGGGATTGGGCCCCTCTGCATAAAAAAAACAAAAAAACAAGCAGTCCAATTGAAGTCTCTGCAATCCTGACCAGGCAGTTCCTAAGGATGAATAAATGAATGCTGTAAATCAGGGGTCACTGGATATCTACCTTCCTGCATGTTTCATCTGTAACCAAAATCCCACACACCTTATTATACGTGATCAAGATCTTCTCATGCTTCTGTAACCGAGGATCGGACCGCCAAGGCCCCCGCCTTCGACTGCCGCCCAATCCACACTGCACCTTAAACCCCTTGT
>JAQMCW010000036.1:3335924-3356232 GCA_030068335.1 Chrysichthys cranchii | reverse complement strand
TTAAAAATTGATTACAAAATTTGTACCAGACAAATAGACAGAAACAGTGAGTTAAGTAAAGTGTTGTAATAATAATATATTAACAAGTTTAAAGCAGCAGGTAGTGTGTGTGTAGATAAAACCTAATGAGGGGTGTCTGTTTACTTTTGAGATGTCTGTGTATATATATATATATATATATAAAAATATATATTTTATGTATAATGCCAATTAAATTTATTTCAGTTATAAAATAGCAAAACCATGAATTTTACATTTGGCTGTATCACAAATAAACAAGCGGTAACAAACCTTTTAAAGGAGTTTTTTATGTGTTATTTGCACAAGTCTTTTTTTTTTTATTTTGTGTGTATGTGTGTGTGGCCTTGTACTGGACAAATCTGCTTTCTCAACTCATCATGAATCAAACTCACAAAGCTCAAGGTATATCTTTGTGTTCCAGGCCACAGCACAAAGCTACGGAGCTCCAGGCTTTCGAAGTTTAAAGAAGCCAAGGTTTTGTTGTTGTCTGTGTTGGTTGATTTATGTCTGCTGCTCTATATATTGACATGTTTGCTGTTTGTACCTGCAGGGCCTCCGACCATCTCCAGCACCCAAACACACCAGGCTCCTCATGGGGAGAAGGGCCAGATCAAATGCTTCATCCGCAGCACCCCTCCTCCTGACCGCATCGTGAGTTCCTCTTTCCCCTCCCAGAAGTCTCCGCACTTTCCCGTCGTCCTCAGACGAGTGCGGACTCTCTCGCCTCCTGACTGTAGCGACTTCATTAGCTTCGACAGGCTTAGTCCAATAATGTACAGCGCCCTGATGACTTACGCTACACATAATAAATGAAATTGCGTCCTAAATCATTTGTTTCCACCGCGTGTGTTATAGTGGGAATTAAGCGAGGTGGGCTGAGGCGCTTAAATTCTTATCTAATGCTTGTTTATGCTCCGTTAGTGCACATTCGATTAAGATTTATGAAGCCTAGATAAACAGCTTCCTCTCAAGGCCAATTTTTGATTCATTACTCATCCTAAATGTAACAGTCTGTGTGTTTGGATGTGTGTGTGAGGAGAGAGAAAGAATGAGAAGAAACATGCGGCTACTATCCCTTTACTTCCTTCGTGTACTTGTATTAGCGATGTTATTTGTAATTGAGTGTTTATATACATGTAATAACTATGTTATAAGCTTCTGTTCACCCTATAGGGCCGCGCTGGCGATCATTTCCCAAATACTTCCACAAATTCTGTTTTCTGTTTCATTTTCTATTATTAATTATTGACTCATTTATTTATGTGAATTTATTGTTCGGTTTCAGGCCTGGTCATGGAAGGAGACCGTCCTCGAGTCGGGCACATCCGGCCGCTACACAGTCGAGACGGTGAGCACCGAGGACGGCGTCCTGTCCACCCTGACGATGAGCAACATCGTCCCCGCCGACTTCCAGACCATCTACAACTGCACGGCCTGGAACAGCTTCGGCTCCGACACCGAAATCATTCGCCTCAAGGAACAAGGTGGGAGCCAAGGTTCGCCACGCTTTACCTTCTCTTCCGCATGCGATGGCTCTTCAGCTCAATGTTTAAGCATGAACAGTTACGGCGCCTTGTTTCTCTGTACGCTGTGTTCGATCTGTGTGGGAGTTAATTAGTGTTTTGTTTGTGACTGGCAGCCGTAATGCAAACAAGTTCATTTCTTTAAAAAAAAGAAAAGAAAAGAAAAGAAAACCCCCCACAAACTTTATCATGGTAATTGTTTTGAACATGATAAGTGTTTCTTACTTCTTTAAAACCCATTCATCTCCACTAGGACTATTAATCCGTGCTCATTTTATGTAATGAATTTCTTTCAGGGACGCGTCGGCAATGCAGAAATTTCATTTATCATTGAAATGTATTTATTATCCAATGCTCTGTGTTGTTTTCTGCCAAAGCCACTTAACGACCACAACAACCTGCCATCAGTTTTACTCTATTCATGGCACTTTCTTAAGGAATGCCATCAATAAGCTTCCAGAAAATGCAAACTGTGGTTTCAGCTCAGTAGCTCTTAAATGAAAACATATGGTTGTTTGTACTTTAGAGACATTAAATAGACTTTAATTGCAGGAGACATGGCAACTGTGGGTTTTCCTATGCTGTTTTGAGGGTGTAATTAATGGCACACAGGTGTTGTTCATTGTCCATTGTTACTATTATAACTATTATAGTAGTAGTAGTATTATTAGTGTGCTTGCTCTGAAGGCACACTATTGTTCTTCTTAAGTTTTATTTTTATTATTCCTTTCACCCGTTTTTTCCGCCCCCTACTCCTCCTAGGGCTTTCAAGCTAGAGACACCATTCCAACTCTGAGACGTCCGTGCCGATCCGGGCATGACGGCTTGTTCAAATGGTTACGTTACCCCTTGTCGTTCGTTTGGTATTCCCGTTTTTCCATGACATTCCGTGAAAAACAGGCGCTCTCTAGGACCTCGAGGAGTCATTTTTTGTGCTTTTCCAGCCAATTCCGTGCCAAAACCAGCGCTCTCTAGGACCTTGAGGAGTTATTAGTGTGCTTGCTGCTGGCAACATTTGAGCAAGGACACTTTGCATTTTCTCTGCGGAAATGCAGTCTAGTTATTATTATTATTATTATTATTATTATTATTATTATTATTATTATTATTATTATTATTATGGAGATGTTATGAAGTGTGTCTGGAACTACAGTTTGCCAGCATGAATAAAACAATGCATGACAGCAAAATGTCACTACAGTATTTAGGTTTCATGCCAAAAGTTTGTTCTGAAAATGTTTGTAGGCACTAAAGTTAATTACTACATCAATGTTACAGTCATACCTGCTATCTAATACTGCATGAGTCAGTTAATTAAAAATGGAAGTTGTGCATGCTTCAGTCGGAGAAAAAAACCCTCCACATGATAAAGTAGTGAGAACGAACATTTCTCTCTCATAATAGCAGCCTTGCTGTGTTTGGTTTTTGCCTGCTCTTTTTGTTTCGCTCCAGCCTTGGGTGGATGTATTCGTTTTAAATGACCCAGCAGTGCTCGGTGTCTTGTTGCTCTCTTGTTTAGAAGTAAAAGCCAGGCTCTGTGCCACAGTGATTATGTGTTGAATTGACTCACCTTGTCCATGCTGTGTTATTGTAGGCGGCTATCATTTGTTGTCCGCAGAGTCTCTGCCTGTGGCCGTGATTATCGGCGTTGCAGTGGGAGCTTTCGTGGCCTTCATCGTCCTCATCGGCACTATCGGGGCCTTCTGCTGCACCCGTTCTCAGAGAAGTACGTGTCATAGCGCTGGGCTCTGTCCACCTTCCCCAGTGAGACACAACAGTGTGTGAGGGTTCAAGTCATTTCACACGCTCCATGCATTTCTTTTTCTTTTCTTCTTTTTTTTTTTTTATCCACATCGATTTCTCTCTCACATCCGCCTTTCGTCCATCCCTTATAAAGCGCCGCCATCTTGCCATTCCCCGACCCTAAACAGTGAATCCAGTTTATTAAAGGAAAACTCCACCCTGATCCAGGCAAATCTTTGTGATTTTTGCGAAAAATGAAAACATTGTCAAATATTTGTGGTTTCCGTGCTGCGTTTCCATTAATCCTGCGCGACGTTAGCAATGGTGTGCTGAAAAACGAAAGAGAAAGCGCTTCGTTTCTTGCTCACCGTTCAGCGTCGCATTAATGAGAAACCCTGCGTACTTGTGCGATGAGTTACGGCAGAGTCTCGGCTCAGCTAGATAGCAATCTGCGCCATGACGAGCGCTTCGGCATCGTTTGCGCCTGACTGAGCAGAGGGCACAGGCAAGGAGGCGATAGAGCTGGACAGACTAAAGGATTAACCTGCTGTTGCATGGCTCTCTTTAGGCAGATTAGAAGTGAGGGATGAATCTGCAAGTAGTCAAACTGCACTATGTGTGAAGAAACATAAATGAAAATAGACGAGCGCGTTAAGAATTTCAACACGAAATAATTCCAAATAAACCTTGGATGACACTGAAGATCAGATCCGATTCGAAAGATTAACCTTCAAGTCATTCAGGGTGGATTTTTCCTTTTAAGAGGTCTTTTAAAGGAAGTGAAAGGATAGCTTGAAGGAAGTGTCATGGGAGGCGTTGCTAGCCTTGAGAATGTTGTTGTTGTACACTGCAGAAGACGCTCACCTGGTTATGCCCTCCCTCCCTGCCTCCATCTGTGCTCAGCAGAGAGAACTTTCAAGCAAAATTAAGACAGAAAGTAAGCCCCCGTTACCCGTCTGCCACCAATTAACACTATAAACAGTGCTACAGACGTGTGTCTGGACTGTGTTCTTGAGTTGTGGTGCACACTAGCTACACGCTTTACTAACTACACCATGTCAGCATACAGATCCAGAGTAGGGCTGGGTTCAAAAAATTGATTCGCCGGTCTATATCGATTTCCGTTCGAAAAATATGATATCGATTTAAAAATTCGCGGATCGATCTTTTCCTGTATGCATTACTTTATTCTCACGACCGCACAAGGAGAGCTATAAAAACGTGAACCGGCGAAACCGAAACCAAATTGAGCCGTGGCTGAAGCTGCTCCGCTGAAGTCCCCGTCTGACCTGAAGGCCGATGTTTGGCAACACTTTGGAGTTAAAACTTATGAGGAGAGAGAGGAACTGGATAAAACAAAAGCAATGTGCACACTGTGCCATGTCGAAGTAAAATACTGTGGAAATACCACAAATCTCTGAAATCACTTATGCAGGCACCACACTAACATAGTTTCAGCTAAAACGTCAGGGGCGAATCAAACCGCCCTGGAGAAGGCATTTGGGGTTAAATTGACTTCAAATTCTCAACGTGCCTTAAGCATTACTGAGGGAAGACAAAGAAATCTCTAAATAAATCGATATCGAGCCAAACCGAATCGAATCGAGAATTGAATCGGATCATGACCTTGTGAATCGGATCGGTTCAGGGAATCAGCAACGATACCCAGCCCTAATCCAGAGACACAAGCCAAGCATTGTGAAGTTGCATGAAAGAATTGCATACAGTTGATTCTGTAGCGCAGGCGATGTAGAATTTAACACAAACATCTGTGTGTCAGACCTCAAAGGCGTCGTCTCGACCAAGAACGACATCCGCGTGGAGATAGTGCACAAAGACCATAACGCTGCGCGGGAAAACGAGGACCACACTGCCATGAAGCAGCTGATGGTAAGTCTTATATTTAGCTTCACCAAATTTTCGCCCTCCCTGATTTGCCCCAAACAAACGCAGCTCATTACACCTTCTCCTGTCATGTCCTCACATAATGAATGCTAATCATCTGCACCCCAACACGAATAACCCCCATCCAGAGCTAATGCTAATACCAAGTCCATGAATAATGCAGGTCGAGGTTGTGCAAGCACGGGTGTGTGTGTGTATGTGTGTGAAAGAGAGAGAAAGCCCTGATCGCCTGAAGCCCTATATTTAGCCTCCAGCCTGCCTCTCCTGGGAAGACGGCGACGCAGCCATGGAGATGCCAATGATCAAGTGGCCTGGGGCCTTTTTTCTTCCACAGCGCCTCTCGGAGAATTGCTGTCAAAACACACAATAGCACCCTCTTTTGAAATCCCACTATGTGTTCTGCACCTCCCTAAGGCCGTGCAAACAGCACCGAGATTCTGCTTAGAGTTCAGGACGCGATTAGGCCTCAGGCTAACTCTGTGACACGTTGACAATTCTTGGTGACGAGGCGAAATATATTCATGGGAAATTGACACAACTTCATTTAAGGTTGATTGGCAGTGTCATTAAGTTTGTTGACACCACATGTAATGAGCAGGCAATGGAGGTTATGGTTTAATACAGCAGTGTGTGTGTGTGTGTGTTTTTGTTTGTGCTCTCAGATTGAACGGGGAGAATTCCAGCAGGAATCTGTGCTCAAGCAGCTGGAGGTCCTGCAGGAGGAGGAGAAAGAATACCAGCACATCAAGGTGAGCGTCCGTAGGGGGTCGAGTCGAAGGTTGAGACTCTTCTGAGTCCCTTTGTTGGCAAAGTATAGGATTGTGCAGTTCGTCCAATCCCAGGTCCAAGAGCAAGCTGTTAATCCATCAATCCAGAAATTTTGAAAACAGCAAGAATGTTTACAGTCCAGAGCAAAAGGCCGCATCCGCTTAACTCTTTCCTGACAGCCCCAAAATTATTATTATTATTATTATTATTATTTTTTTAATATTGTTCGACGACCCATTACTTTAGTTCCACTGGTTCCGTTTTCTTTGATTTAATCTTTTTTTTTTTAATTAGTGTAATTTTTTGATAGAGATGATGTATTTTCTTAAAAAAAAAAAAAAGAACGAAAAGAATGAAAACCAGGGTAAATATATTGTCATTTCAATTTTGCCCGATTTCACTCTCTTCTCCACTTTCCATTACTCCATGTTCAGAGACATAATTTCTCTTATTATCCTCATCGCCCATAATATATATTCCACCAACTCCTTCTACAATTAACCACATTCGAAGCTTACTTTCACTTTCCGCTGCTATCTTGGAAAACTTCCCTTGCGCATACCAACTGAACTTACTGACAAGCTCACATCACGCTTGACGGTCTGAACGTACACGTGCGATCACCATCTGACTCTCCACAACATTTTCAAAAGGAAACAACCCCGAATCCATGGTAACCAGGACCAGAGAGGTAAAAAGACACTACGGGTCAGATTCAACCATTTTTATTAGGGTCGTCCTGAACGGGTTCATCCCAAATGTGAATTCGAATCAGAATCAAAATGTCGAATCAGAATCCGAATCAGAATCAAAGTATCGGCTCACAACTTGGATCGGAATCCAAATCCTTTCGAATCAGAATCGGAATCACAATCAGAATTAGAACTGGAATCGGTGTTCGGAATCAGAATAAGAACCAGAACTTGAACGGAAGAACAAGAATCACAGCACGGAATCGCAGTAAAAATCAGAATTGAAATTAGATTCAGAATCACGTTACAGTATCAGAATACAGAGCACCAATTTGAGTCTGGATCTTTTCTGTACAAGCAATTGCTGATCATACTGCTCATACACAACCATTACAATATGCAATACACACATCTTTACACATAGTGTGCACAATGCAGCACTTTTGCGTTTGAGTTTCTCTCTCAAACCCATCACACCCTGCAGTGTTTCATTCCACTGGTAGCGGTTTTATATTTATTTATGCACTTTTTTAATCTGTTTATAGTTACTTTTAATGGCGTGGAACATCTGTGAAACAAGTTACTTCCTTTTATCATTTCTATTATAGCACCTGTAACAAGCCATCCCCTTAAAAGCCTCTTTTTTGATTAATTAAAGTCTTGATTAATCAACACATCCTGACCAATTAGCGTCAAGAATTCAGCATCTTGGGAGACGTTTCTTTGAAGTGGTTGGTGTTGACAGATTGTCAAACAGAGCTACATTTACCTTTGCTTTTCCTCGCTACGCACGCAAACCGTGAGTGAGTCAAACGTTTGCTCCTGTCTGTATTTACTAACAAAACAAAATATCAATGCAATGACATTTTCTCCTTACTTATAAGCTGTATGTGTATATATATATATATATATATTTTTTTTTTTTTTGATCGCTTGCTCTTAAAGAGCGCACTCACGGGATATAAAGTGAAGGTTTGCCCGCCTGGATGCGCTCAGTGAACAATGCCTAAGCAGGATAAATGTAGTCACTGCACGACCACCCGAGGAAAATTGTTTCTTCTGAAATGGAACTTTTCGTATTACTAGCCAAAGTTTTATTTCAGTGAGGTTTATGGGCTGCAATAAAAGCCTCATCAGGATAGATGGTCTATGACTGGATCCGAGTGCCTTCTTTATGTGAACGGAGTCAATGAAGAGCTGCTCTTATCTCTGCCTTAAATCTATCCTTATAAATCTCATCAACCTGACTAGAAACGCACGAAAAACATGCTGTATATCAAACAATGTCCGTCAGGCATATTACTACCGAACAACTATAATACACACATGCACACACACACACACACACACACACACACACACACAGACACACAAGATATCAAGCCTTTTCCTGGGATAGTCGATGTTCTAGACAGCTTCTCCGATGAACTGTCCTGTATTTATTCTCTTTATGTTTTATACGGATTGTCAGCAGCCCTGGTGGCTGCTATATCATCTTTTCATTCATTTCTCCTGGGATTTAGCCTCTATGGGTGTTTGTTTGTTTGTGTGTGTGTGTGTGTGTGTGTGTGTGTGAGTGAAGGAGCAGAGAGACTATAAGACAGAATGAGACACAGAGCCGAAACACACACACACACACACACACACAAACGTTTTTGTCTGATAATTCCTTCCTTGGGTTGTCAGAGCAGAGTCATCTGGGAGTGATTATTTTCCCTCCCACGGGTTCTTTGCCCCTTCACACACACACACACACACACACACACACACACACACACACACACACACACGCGCGTGCGCACCCGCTTCACAACTTTGCAACTAGCTGCAGTAGTGCTCTGATCGCACCTTTTGAGTGTATTTGGAAAGAGACCATTTTCAGACCAATTAAAGTCGATCGTGTGTAGAGTCACTGTTGCACTTATTTGTGCTGGCAGGTCATGAAACATTGAGAGCTGATTAATTAGCAAGGATGGAAATTCTTTCTTTTTTTTTATTTGTTTTAACATTACTGAGGAAGAAAGGCTCATGACATCTAACCAGGCCACTATCTACTGCCACCGCTGCGCCGTCTGATTGCTTGTTTCCCTTGCCGGGTTATTACTATTACAAGCTCAAGCTCAAGGAGATTTTAGACACACATTACTACGGATATTCTTTCCCATATTTCATCATAAGAAGAAGAAGAAAAGAAAAAAAACACAAGATTACAACTACTTTAGGAATCTTTTAAGAACCCGTATGCTTCCAGAGAAACCTTGGGGAGGAATTTCCCCCCAGAGAATATCATCATAGTTGCTACATTTTCTTTGAAAAAGCAATTAATAATTTGGAGGGTTAATGATTTTGCTGCTTGGAAAACTTTTTTTTTTGTTGAAAGCTTACCAGAAATTGGGACCGCAGAAACAACTAAAAACGATTTAATATGAATATATTCACTGGGCAGCATTGCTGGCTCACTGCTCCAGCTTTCGTGATTGGATCCTGAGCTCTTGTTGTCCGTGTGGGATTCACAATCATGCCGGTAGGTGTACTCACAACTCTAAATTACCCTTATGTGTGAAGGAGTGTGTGATTTTGTGTTACACTAGGTGAGGTGTTATTCTGGCACTTACTCACTTGGCACGTGAACTTTTTTGCTTAGAAGTTCTCCTATTCTTGCACCTGACTTGCTTCCCTTGTTGTACGTCGCTCTGGATGAGAGCGTCTGCTAAATACCTGTATTGTCATATAAGATCACCATTAAATTAAGGTTTTGTTTTCTTCTCCATGTTTCATTCCCATCCAGGATCCGACCAACGGCTACTACAGTGTGAACACCTTCAAGGAGCACCACGGGACCCCCACCATCACACTGGCTAGCAACCACAACGCCACCGAACTGCGGCGTGAGACCTCCACGGGCAAGCAGCGAGTACCCACAGGCATGTCCTTCACCAACATCTACTCCACTATTGGTGGTGCGCCCAACCCTCGTTTGTACGAATACGGCGGGCGCTTCGTCCTGGGCACGGGCAGCAGCTCCATCGAGTTGTGTGAGCGTGAGCTGCAGCAGCGCGCCTCCCTCAGCGACTCGGGTTCCTTCATGGACACGCAGTGCGACAGCAGCGCCAGCAGCTACGCGCACTTCGACAAAGACAGCAAGGCCTCCGCGTCATCCTCGTCACACCACTCGCACTCATCCTCACAGAACTCGGACCTGACGCGACCCCTGCAGAAGCGCATGCAGACTCACGTGTGATGACGTCTGCGAACGGTGTCAGGATGCGAATCAAGCACACAAGCTCTCCTTTTCTTACTTTTTTTGTCTCTCTAATGTCATCATAAGAACCTCATACAACGCAGCTTTGGAAAAGTCTTTGTGGTCACAGTTCCAAATGCAGACAAGTCAAATACCTGAAACCGAGAAAAAAAAGCACCTTCAGTGTAGGACTAGTGAGAAACGTCCGAGTTACTGTACAGAACCCCCGAAACAGGACGAAACCATGCTGGCAAAAGTACCAAAACACATGCGACGTGTGGAAAGCAGATCATAGAAGAACGGAGGTCTGCAGCACATGAACACGAGTCTCCGGTGCCGTCGACGCCTCCAGTCCGTGATGCCTTCAGCAGCATCAAAAAAGACAACGTCCTGATTCTCTTGTCTTTTCTTGCTCTCTTGTACAGTAGACCTGTCTAAGTGAGTGTGCATTCTTTGACAGTAACTTTTTTCCCTTTCCTCACAGCTATGACTTTTACTTCTGTGTGGATGGAAAATGATAAAAAAAGAAAGAAAGAAAGAAAAAAAAAGCTTGCCAACAGACTTAATCACTGTCAGTCAATATAGCTGGATTCCAGTCCTCCTGGATCCCAGAGATATATAGCTTTCAGCCATTCTGAGAATATCTGTACATTATTCATCCTTTCTATTTTTTATTTCCTCGCTGTCTGTTGTCAGTCCGATTCTATGTTCACTTCTCTTTGGTGATCGTTGACTTTGCCGACCTTAACGAGGACTTACATGCGGACCATTTGGTTCTTTTCTAACCACGATGATTTGAAATGCACAGGATGCTTTGGCCATAACGTGGGAACAATGCAAATATTTTCGCTACTTTGTTAATAACAAAAGAATGCCCAGACAGTGTGTGACGTCACACGGATTTGGTTCCGCGCAACCTCAGACAAACCAGTGACACGATTTACACCGTATATATCCACTAATTACCTTTCTGTGGCTTTTAAGTCTTAGTATATAGTCACATTGTTTACACTGACTGAAACGGATTGACGCCTGAAGATTCCCGGACGGAGGGAAAACATTCCATCTGCTCTCCCCAGCCATCAGACTGCACTGCAGTACACCTGCTCACTGTTTTAAGTGAACTGTCTGCACACTGAGATGCACCATTATCTCAATGTTTGCTCTTCGTTTTTTTTTTTGGTTTGTTTTTGGGGGTTTTTTTTTTTTTTTTTTTTTTTTTTTTTTTTTCCATTGAGAGCACTTAAAGTTACTACTGATTACAAACACAACCACCTGTACAGATTCACTGGGCAAAAAAAAAAAAAAAAAATTAAAAAAAAATAAGAGCCAAAAGCAGAGAAGGAAGTAGTAAGGAGATGCACTATGCATGATGCATGATCCAGGTGCAGACTGAGGCAAGCAGGTGCTGTTTGGTACGATTACAGCCTCATCTACATGATATGTATATGTATTACACATACTGTTTTGCCTTCGAGGCTTTGCGTAAAAGACATCCCGAGTTTCTGATAAGGCAAGGACACCAGATAAGGGTACGCAGGATACCGGGTTCTCTTTTCGTCGGCTGACTCAATTGCAGTGCACGCAGTGGGAGAAGTGAGATGATGGGGTTGGACAACTAGTCAACCGGTAAATGGCGAGAAAAGGGAAAAAGTAGTCGACTGGTCACCAGGGTTAAAACAAAAACGACATTTCCAGCGTCGTTGCTTCTTAAGGCTACGTGGCTAACAGTGAAACTAATCACACCAGTGTCATAACTGTCCAAAATGATAAAATAAAAAAAAATTGCATATCATTTGGGAATATTTAAAAGCCTACTCATTCTTAAAATGCGCTCATGTGGGAAAATGGGTGGCTCAGGTGAAATAGGAGATTCTGAAAGTGAAGACACACAGCATGGACACTTATGTCCATCAAAAGAGGGTTAGGGTTAGGCCATTGGTTATAGCTCAGAGACTGGCCTTCCGTCTGTGTAGGACGTGATGTCTAGGGTGGCCTTTGGGAGGTATTTTCACGCGGACAACCTGGGAATTAAAACACCATGTTCATCACCATGTGATAGTTAGATCAGCCTCCGAACTATCGGAGTAGCATTGGGAAGTGATGTGCAACCCGCGGCTCTGAAAACACTCCCTTACTATGCCGGTCGTAAAAAAGGATAAAGGAAAAACCCTGTTCTGCACACACCTCTACAACTGATCACCAGTTGATAAAGTGATAGTGATCCATTAATGCGAAAGAAAATGCAAGAGAACTTTTTCCAGCATACTTTTAAACCATGCGCTGTTGAATGTAGAATAGGTTTCAGACTTAGAAAGTGCATATATAACCTGATTTATTTACCATCTGTCTTGCTGTTTTTCCACCACCCCAACTCGTCGACAGATCCCCACAGTTGCAAGTGAACAAACGTACTAGTCAACAAGTCGACGAGTATATGCGACTTCGAGGATCTTGATAACTGAGTGTTGAAAAATACACTGGAAATTTCTCGATGGCCGCATCATGTAGCAACCTTCTGCCCGATCGACACCACTCACATTCCAAATGATAGCATGGCTCAGAGTCCATACGGTGACCAAGAAACCTAATGCTCATACATACTATCTTTAGAACATTACGGGTGAGAACGGTCGAAGTTGCCGCAGCTGCAGCTCGAAACCCGTTTTTAAAAGGTGACACGAGACAATAGGCCAGTGATTAAGCGCACTTGTGTTTATCGCTCCACAACAGGACAATCATGACATTGTTGTAGATAATGATGGGAAATCATGTTCACGATGTATAGAAAGTGGGAGTGTGAGATTTCAGTGGAGACCATGAAAGAGTATAGAGCTGGCAGGATGTGTGGGCTCGCAATTATATGTATGTTGCATATAACCGTTAGTTAGTGTGGAATTCAGCTTCAGCCGGCACCTTCTTATAAAACATTCACGACATCATCTGTGCAGTTTGTGAAACGCGTCGATCCATGGCTTTCCTGTTACAGAAAGACTTTTCAGCAGCATAATGACTAGGTCGGGTTATTTTGTTGCTATTTAACTTTGTCGAGATATAAAATGTTCAAAGTGCAACTCTGATATTGGAGTCCAGAGGAGTTTGGGAGTTAAATTATTTCCTAAAGTAATAGGAGCTTAATTATATTTCCTTTAATACACCAGCTAAATCTGGTCAATTATTGAATCGTTGAATTGGTTAGGTTCATGCAGGGAATAAACCTAAGGGACAGGGATGTGCTGGATTCTGGCCTGGTCGTCAAGCGTCGGGCCACAGTGGCTCAAACCAAGCGCTCGAAAAGTACCGCGTCAGAGCCGATTAATATGTGTAAACAGTCTGCATGTAGTTAACTAAACATGACCTATTGTGACTTCTGTAGCAGAACATCTGTTGCTGCCAATTTATGTAAATGAATTACCTTCATAGATTTATCATCCCTGGATTGATTAGTGCAGTGGCATGGCACCGTTTTTAGCAAGGGTTTAAAGAGAAATCGGGCAGACAACAGGTTATAAGCAACTGGGTTGTTTGGATAGTTAGAGCAAAGCAAAGTTCTTGTATGTTACGGTTGTTCCCAAGAGTGTCTAGAGCTTGGAAGTGATGGTTTACTTTTAATAGACGAAGACAATAGAGAAAGCGAAACTGTTTCTTCTGTTCAGTTAAATGTCTAAAACATTCATATGACCTTTATTGGTCTGTCTCCCAGCGTGCCATCGTGAATGCATTTTTATATAACGCCTCTAGCGTACAATGCACCATCTGTGACTGGGTCATGAATGATATTTTGGAGACCTACAGTAAATGGCTAGAGTTTGGAGTTCTTTAACCCCATCCATCTGGTATCACTAATTATTGATCAGATCATCCAGTTACTTTCTTCTCAATCTTCCAGTGGATGTGTTCTTTCTTTGGTTGGTTGTCTACACCTCTTCCCCTCTGCGATGTGGGCTTGATGCGGATAGCGTTGATCTTGCAGGGTTAAGAGCTTTGCCCAAGTGCTTAACGGTGGCTCAACACCCCCCCCCCCCCTTTCTGATCAGCAAGCCAGCGCCTTAAGCGCTGAGCCACCACCGCCGCCCTCAGTTTCAGTCCTTCTTTAATAAATCAAATTACTGTGCGCTAGATTTTCAACTCAGCCCGTCCAGGATTTTGTTCTGCTCCAGTTCCCAACATGCCAATTAGTTAATTAATGGCTGTAAAAGCTTAAGCAAAGAGCGCCATCAATTATCCAGATGATATGTTTTATAATCAGCTTAAAACTCTGAGTGAACCTTCGCGGGTAGGTCAGGTGTGTTCTTGATGGTCTACATGAACACCGTTACTTTAACAATCTGAGTCATTCCTTGTTTCTCCACTAACAAACCCATGGTTAGGAGGAAACGGGAAGACTGTATCCTGCTTATTAGACCATGTAAAACAACAGCTTGCATCTTCTCAGCTCTAACACCCCTGCTCAGCTCATAAAGATCCTAAGAATAACATAGCAGGGGGGGGGGAAATCCACAGGAATGTACAGCGCATGATTTTCATCATCTTCAATGAGACTACGGTAGAGGTGTCATTTAAGTCAAATCAGCATTCAGGGTGCAGGCGTGCAAGACGAGTCATAAGACGTTGTAAACACTTTACATAGCATTACGCATATTTGCATTTCTGTAAGCTTTCACACACGAGTGCTGTTGACTGGGTCTAATTTTACAAATGGATTGGTGCCCAGCGCAAGGCTTAAACACAACAAGCCTGTTTCACTGCTGATAATACAGCTCGCAGCTTTCCATGCGCTGTATATGAATCCCTAATGCTCTCTGTATATAATTTGCTGTTATTTACCTTTCTTCTTGAGTTAGTTTGGATATTAGAAGGTGAAATCTAACTCTAAATGTCAATGACACTGTACAGACAATCGCTTTTTTTTTTTGGTTTTTGGTCGTTTTGTGAGAGGATGCGAAGAAGGTGGAACTGGATTTTCCTCAAAAGAGACTTTTCTGGCTAATTTCCTCATAAGTTTCTTTTCTTTTTTTTTTCTTTCACTTTCTTTATACAAAACCATTACTGTAACTCCGATGTTGGAAAGTTGTGCTTCTATTAAACCATTAATTACGAGTTAACCTTGAACAAGAGCACATGAATTCTATCAGTTTTTTTCCCCCTACATGCACAGTGTACATTGTTCTTAGATATTGAAAACTGTGGATTCATTAGCTCCATACACCAGTTTATCTCCCCAAGTCACTGAAGCTTGAAGCAGTACAGGCGGTTTCATAAGACAATATTAATGTTTTTAGGAGTCCTCGTTTTAACCGAGCTGGAGTTGAATTTTCCTCCCAAAATGGCCATTTACAGATAAACCCCCCCCCCCCCCCCACCATGGCTTCTTCCTTTTATCTTCGACTTTTTAAATATATATTTTTAAAACTCATTGCTAATGACATATTGCATAAATACATCCGATTTTGGAAACTGCCCTTCTAGTAAACCGCAATTTTTGAACGATATTATTTATTATTATATCAGTCCAAGGTTTTGACTTGAATCACTAATTTGCTCATTTTTTTTCCCACTCATGTTCTCACAACTCCTAACTCCCCACAGGCCAAAGGACAACCTTAGAAGGTGTAGCTTTTCCAAATAATTAACCAATGTATAATTTAATACATCATTGTAATACATCAATTCATCAATCTAATAGCTCTGTGCTTTTTGCATGAGATTATGGAGTTACCTGCGCTTCATTTCCAACAACGTGTTTCCTAAACTCCATGGCATTTTTTTTTTTTTTAATTGTTCCTCCAGGACCTATATCTTTAAAGCTCCTGAAAGCATAGTTCACGCTGTTCAACGCAATGCCCATGAATATAGCATAACAGCATGCGAGAGTATTTTTTCCAGCGTATGGGACAGTTTATACTACTTATACAGCGTAGCAGAAAACACCTATGGCGTAAACTCAAACAAAACAGAGCAGCCGGATTACAGAGGCGATCGACAGTTTGTTTGAATAGCGCATGTATATGTACCTTGCTTATCACACAGGGCCGGTGGGTTTAATCCGGTCCAAATGGCCACTGAGTAATTATATATACTCGTCCAATCCACACAGTCAGATAAGGATGATGAAGGTTAAAGCGCTGACACGGGGAAAACTTTGGGCTGGATGTGGCTTGCATGTCCTCTCCATTCCCTTTTGGAAATATTACCCAACCGTTGAGCACAAATCCTTGTGGGATAAATTGCTCGAAATCTGCATGATTTTTGAGCCCAATTTGTACAAGAATTCTTTGATCACAAGCTAAGAATGGCAAATGTCTTACAACACTTGCTCACCACTGGCCTATTTACTGCCCCGGCACCCGAAAACGTTGGAGCAACCTTCAGTTAAAATCAGAGTGCTATGTCTGATTAATTTACTAGGTATTATGTTGAAAAACGTCCTGAATATTACAAATTCAACAGCAGAATTGTGTCTACAGTTGGCAACACCATCTAATGTAATACCTGTCCTTTGTTCATACAAATCTTAGGCCGCAAAGTCATGTTCAGATCAACGGTACACTGTATTACTTTTGGCCCAGTTTTACTCACTCAGACGAAAATCAATCACCAACCATCACACATACCCTGTAAAAGATTTCCGTGGTTGTGATCTGACACCGGAGCTGAGACTGACCACATAATGTGCAGCCAGTGTAATGCCATCGCAACCAGAGACAGCCAACAAGAAAGTGTACGATTTTTTTTGTTTTGTTTTCATTTAAAATATCAAAGTGTCATTACTTGTACAATACTCACGATGGCCCAAGATTATACGAACGCTCCAGATTTCTCCATTGTTGTTGCATCTATCCTTATTACCTCATGATCATATTGAGGAATCTTTGTCTATACAACTCCAATTTTTGTGCGTGTGTTAAGTCTGATTGATGATGTAAGCAGACTTTCATCACAGGTCCATCATCAGTAGATCATCATTTACATTACATTACATTACATTACAGTCATTTAGCAGACGCCCTTATCCAGAGCGACTTACTTTTTTTTTTATTTCATTTATACAGCAAGTTTATGAGCAGTTTGAGCTTAAGGGCCTTGCTCAAGGGCCCGGCAGCGGTAGCGGTAGCTTGGCAGTACTTGGATTTGAACTCCCAACCTTCCGATCAGTAGTCCAACGTCTTAACCCCCTGAGCTACCCCCTGCCCGACGTTTAAGTCCAACATGGAGAATACACAGGACATTATAGCCAAGATTTTATTGGGATTAGCTAATTTCATTTTTTATTTATTTATTTATTTTTTGTGAGAGTCGTGGTATCCAGGCTTGGTTTCACAATACACACAGGACTATCTTCGAATCTCAGAATATCTCTGGTCACAGTGTAATTGCCATAGGCGTTTTTTTCTGCCTGATTTCCTGCCCCCCCCCCTCTTATTTTTATTTTTCTGGGCTTTTACAAATCGATATGTCGTTAGTCCTTGAGTCTTTCAATAACATGCCGCAGTAACGGAAATGATGTATACATCGAAGTTGCAAAGAATCAATATTTAGGGCTGCAAAAAAAAAAAAAAGTTCTATATAAAAAGTATAAAAAGTTCTATACTGTCATGTCAGGTGTGAAAACAAAGGGTTTAACCACTATTTTCCTCCAGTGGTCCTGTATATCCATCAAACCTATAAAACAAACAATGTGTTTTACTTGTAATGGTCTGTTATCCTATGATGCTTTTGCTCTGTATATTTGAGAAAGAAAATGAAAAATATAGGGAAAAAAAACCCCACCACACAACAACTGTGGACATACGTTATTGTGCTCGTTGTACGTGTGTCACCGTGTCTGTTAAAGTCGAGCACTTTCCAAGGTTGTGCTTTAAAGTCACCATTTGGTAATTAGAAAATATAAGCAGAAAAACAACCTTCCATCTCTCTCAGACCATCTATCTATTTATATATTGCTCTCTATCCATATCTCTTTTTTCTTTTCATTATCGCAACCTTAATCATTTGATAGACGGGCCTTTCCTAGGTATTTTTCCCCCCTTTTTTTTCTTTTTCTTTCTTTTTTCCCAGCGCATATAAAAGACAACCTTGCAGCTGCTATTTCTTTCTGTTCATATAACTTGAGTTGGTGCCAGAACAAGAGTTGAAAATTGTAGCATCAAGTTCAATGTTTTCATGGATAATCACTTTCTTTATTTATACACACTCAGTCAACAACTTTTTTCCCCTGCCTTCCTGCTGTTCGCAAAGTTCAACTCATTAAAACTAATCTTCTAATTGACAGCTAATGCATATAAAATGCATAGATGGAAACTAAGCTCAAGTGATATACAGTCATTTTAATTATGGCTGCATATGAAAGGCAGATTTTTATGGTACACGTTAGCGTCTGGTGAAGGTATTGTCGAGCAAACGATACACACAGCATATGCATCGTATACCAGGTGGCACCAGAGCAATGCATAGAATCCTGCTGAGACAGGGCAAGAGTTTTAGTTAATGTTCACATCAAACATGGGTACAGATTTACCAATTACACGATGCGGCAATTTTTGCACACAGAGTTTTTACAGAGGCAGCCAAAGTTGAAGGACAAATTTGCAGTCTTATTCACCAACTACAAATCAAGTTCATCAGTAAGGTGAGAATCAGATCTGTTATTAACCCAGATATCCTTTTGGCTATGGTTAGCTGGTTATGGTGCACTGACGTGTGTTCAAGTGAACCACGCCGATCACACACACGATCACATTAGTCAGTCAAACCAGACTTTGGGGGTCAAACGTGTACGGGCATGGTGGGCGCAGACTTACGGAAGAGTTTAAAAATGGCACCTGGTCAAAATACACTAACTCATATCATGAAAATGAAGAATCAAAACAAGTTTTGGAGAAATTTCAACCAGGGTTTGGCTGTACATAAATAAGGAACGAAGCAAGCAAGCAAATAAATAACCAAATAAATAACCAAACTTCGAACATCCTACAGAGCACCATTAACCCTGCTCTGGTGCCATGAAAAAAGTCCCATTCTTGGTACCATGGGGTACATTTGATCATGGCTGTCCACACCACCTTTTTCATGGTTGTAAAACACATTTATTTTTCCTTTCCCACTATCTGCATCAGTCTTTTTTTTTTTGGGAATGCATAGTGGACAGAAATACGAGCCTCTTGTTCTTCTTTGGAACGATGGACAAGAGAGTGAACTTGTTTATAGTTATTGTAGTGAAACTACATCTTCCTCTGAGTCCAAGGAGAGATTCATCCACTGTGCACTCCGAACCTTGAAATAAGGGGAAAAAATACCTTTATCACACTGAATGTACTATGGGGTCAATTTGACCCCAAAGTGAAAAACCTACAGTTGTAAATAAAAAAATAAGCGGAAAGACTTTGAAACTATTGAACATGTGTCCCATACTTAGGAAGGTCTTACGAGAAAATATGTGGCAGGCAAGGGCACTAATCGTGATAGTTTCCAAAAAAAAAAAAACATGGTCCAAAGAGGGCTGGGGTCACATAGACCCCATGGTACCGGACCAGGGTTAAATCCATTTTAAAAATGATCAGAATATGGCACAACCCTGACTACCTGTAGAGGAGGCAAATGTCAGAGACATGATGAAGAGGGGATTAGTCAGAGAAGGCAACTTTTACTAACTAGATGTAATGAAAGTTAGACACAACACACACATTTTCCAGAGTAACAGGACATTTTTGAGAAATGCCCTTCATTAGCTGTGCAAGCAAAGCTCGCCCGAGTTCATTGTAGGTGGAAAAAATACCAACACATGTATATTAGCTGAAATTAAGACGCACACTTTAGCTAACATCCAATTAGCTTGACGCTCCTTTTGGAACATTAGCTAACATTCATCCATGAATACACAGACAGTAAATAATTTACAAACATTTTTTAAAATAAATTATTAAATACTTTAGAGACCATAGATATTTGGAAATTCATGCAAACCTTCAGCCAATAGGTTAAATGTTAGCTTGATAAAAATATTTGCCTATGGTTAATGTTACAGCTAATATATACCTTGGTACTGGTTTAATCACAATATAATAGTGAAGTGAAGTCGACGTTTTAGGAATGGCACTCTGAACCTACACAGCCCATCAGAAACCCGAGGACGTCTAGTTTTTCAAAATGTCTTATTAAATAAAAAAATTAAAAAAAAGAAAACAAGGGAAAAAGAAAAGAAAATACCATATCTTTTCAATGACTTGTTCTAACTCTTTCTTTGCTATGGCACCTCACCTGGGTTAGGGTCAGGTAACCGGATAGCTGTTTTATTCCACACATCACCACTGCTCTTCTGTCTAAATATCTCCTGCATGGATTCTAGGTATGTTGTGTGTGTGTGTGGGGGGGGGGGGGGGGGGTCACTAAAAATAAAAAATTAAAAACATTTACAA
>JAQMCW010000036.1:3247382-3261339 GCA_030068335.1 Chrysichthys cranchii | reverse complement strand
TCTCTCTCTATACACACACACACACACACACACACACACACACACACACACACACACACACACACACACACACACACTCTCATTCATCTCAGTGTTGTTCTTTGGTATTTACAGTATTCAGATGCACGCACTGCAACAGCACTAGTCAACAAATCACATATGCTGTGGACGATCCAGTTAAAGTATGACAGTCCATCTGACAGGTCATGTTTAATTTGTGTAACGCTTCACCCTGCATGTGTCAGACGTGCGACTGATAGAGACACAGTCTCCTGACTGCTAGCATGTATGTCATGTCTGCATAAACAATACCGGGGAAGATGGGGTTGAAAAATGCCTCGCTGTAATGTAAATAAGTTGAAAAGGCTTAAAGCACTTTCATGTCCCTATACCTCAGAGAAGGGTACAACATGGTTAATACAAAAAAAAAGAAGCCATTTTTAAATTATTATCTGTAGCCAAGAGTCAAAAGCCTTGTCTTTGGGGCTGAAATTTCGCGGTAAAATGTATATAAAAGAAAATTCTAATAAAAGTCTCTCTGCGGGAATGCATGATATGCATTATTGTATCCTTCCCACTTGTATGAGCTCAGAATTGTAAGTTCATAAGAATTCATGCCGTTGAGCTCGGATAAATATTTACAGACAGTTAATGATTGAGAAATGGGGCAGGGTGTAATCTGACGCTTTCATATAATCGCTGTTTGTTTAGATTCCGATACATCTTTCGCCCTTTTTTGGCATGTATGAACTATACATGTTTCAAAAAGTAAAAGCGGGTTTCTGAACACTTTCAGGTTCCCTCGAAATAAATGAATTGGGAAAAGAATAAATATTAGACTGCACTGTGAAACAGCAAAAGTTATTTTGAGATATTATTACTTCATATAAAATGTTATAGCAGTGACAGCTATGATATTCAATGGGAGTGCAAAAAATAAATAATAAATAAATAAAAAATTCTGGTACGAAGTAACTTTGCATTAATATAGTAGGAACCAACCCAGACTCTATGAAAGATGTGATTTGTGATTTCTATAATCCTGCCATTTTTTTTCCCTAAATAGCAAGCATGCTTACAAATTACCCAGCTACTTTGTTCAACCTAAACCAAACAAAAAGTTAGGTTGTTTGTACTTTTCTGTAATTCGTACTTTGATTGGGTGATTGGACGATGTTTCAATTTTTTGTCTGTTTGTTTGTTTATTTGTTTTTTGAGCAATGAATCATGCACAGGTGAATACACCTACTATTGTGTTACACATTTCCTGGATCACTGTTGAAATGAAAGGTTCTTGATAGACTGCGTTTACTCTGTGTAATCACGTCACACGACCGTTTCTGAATCTACAGTCTGGCCTAGAAAGAAATCAGCCCCAGCCTCTACTTTCTACCATTCTGTGTATTTTTTACTTATGACCATTGGTGGTGCTGTTGTTCAATGTTCCAAAAAAACCCAAACAAACGATGCAAAACATTTCATAACAGCAAATCCAGCTTATGTGTACCTTGTATTTACGTAAATTTGAGATTCATATGAACTTACCCTGCACAATTACATTACATTAGTGTCATTTGGCAGATGCCCTTATCCAGAGCGACTTACATCTATCTCATTTATACTAGCTGAGCAGTTGAGGGTTAAGGGCCTTGCTCAAGGGCCCAGCAGAGGCAGCTTGGCGGTGCTTGGATTTAAACTCACAACCTTCCGATCAGTAGGTTATTGTCTTAACCACTGAGCTATCACTGTCCCAATATGACACCAAAGAATAATAAATGATAATGAGTGATTTGCAGGAAGAACAATCAGTTAAGCAGGAATTTGTCCATCATTTAAAGACATTTGACCTGAGCTAGATATGCCCTGGCTGTCATGCAAGTTTGGCATACAGCGATGAAGTCTCAAGACGCTCAAAATGGCATTCACAAAACGAGCTACTTTGCTGCAAGTGCTACACTCAGATGCACGGGTCGTTTGTTTTTCTAAGTCATGGCATAATGTTTCCTTTGTGCACACCATGACATAATCGTATTATTCCCATTTTGTTTCCTAGGAACCCATTGATTGGGCTATGAGGCAGAGAGGTGTTAAATGAAGCGTTCAGGTGATGAGAAAAACAGCAAACCACCAAGTGACAGCTGCCGATGATGCATGGCCTTTGAGCAATGCAATGGTGTTCTTGCATGTAGCAAATTCTTTTATGGAGCACGACTCACCTTTTCAACTTTCTTTCCAAAAACGCAGGAGGATGCAAGTTCGATCCTGAACGCTCTGCTGTCTATCGTATCTGGACTGACACACTCGTTTTGCCCTCATAGAAAATCATGGAAAACTGTTAATGCTCAGTGACAGGCTGTCATGTGTTTCAAATTCTTGGTGAAATATGTAATGTTATGTTTCGAGCTGAGCTGAATGAGAGCTGTTGTTTTGGAAACCGGCTGTGAAAGGCTTTCTGGGTTTTGAAATGTTATCAGTGTTATAATTTTATTATCCTTACATGCACTAATTTGTGCAGCGTACTCTTCATACAGTCCATCCTTTAGCACAGGGGTTTCAGCATTATTTGTTGGGATTATTGGAAAAGCCTTGCGTAGTGTATAATCTTTTAGAGTCTGTAGTACTGCCGTTTTCCTTAAATACTCGACGACCATCCGAAAACCATTTGCGCCCTATGGAACAAGGAGCATGATTTTGGAGGATTTGTGGCTTACACCACTTTAGCCTAATTTATTACTCACCAATTTAAGAGCCTTGCTGACACTTCATACTTTATCTCTGACATGTGTAGGTGTTTTAGCATCATGTATGTGTTCGCACTTGAACCACGCTTGTGAAAGCGTGTCTTTTTTTTTTTTCCACAGCTCACTTGTAGATTGATTTACACCCAACTGTTCTCGCTATCATTCAATCATGGGCTCTGACTGACAGACAGGAGGTGGGATGCAGGGAACGTGTTCCTCACCCAAAACAGATCAGCTTTTGTGCAGCTACGAGACTACTTGTAATTTATAGCGCTACTTTGCCTTGGAGCGAGCTGCGCTTGGGCAAAATGTTGTGACGTTGCTATCGCGATAAAAGGGAGACATTCTTCTGCGCATGTGCTGAAAGATTTGTACGGTTCTTTTGCTTGTTTGTTTGGGTTTTTTTTTTTTTACTACTGTGTGTTTATTGCGGTGGTGAAAGGGAAAATACATCAGTAACAATGAAATGTATAAATTAGAGACACGCCACTTGTTAGTTGGTGAAATCCGAAGTAAATAGCTGAGTTCAGGGTCCGAACCTGCTGGCCGTCTGGGGCCTTTCTGTATGGAGTTTGCACGGTCTCCCTGTGCATGTGTGGGTTTCCTCGGGACGCTCCAAGTCACAGTGGCAGGATGACAAAGAAGAAGAAAGGAAGACAAGAAAGAAGAGATGAAAGGAATCAGTGTTTGCTGGTGCTGGAGGATGATGCATATTATTTAGCATGAGAAAAGAGCAAGGGAGCATGAATGAGTGACACTACGGGTACCCTGACGGCTGCCGTACGTCCTAAACCGTGCTTGGAAAGGGATGGGTAAGGGAGGGGCATTCAGTTGGTTGCAATCAACTGAATCCTACATAGGGAAGGTTTCAGTGTTTATAGAAGTGTGCCACATAAATCAGAGCTGTATGCCAGGATATAAAAGACTTTATCTATAATGATTCATGTAAATTAGATGGCTTATTAAGGTTTATTCTGCTTCAATACATAATAATATCTACCTAATGACTCACAAACAGGCCTTACGACCCTGAACATTACATAAAAAAAAAAAAAAGCATGCCGTGTAGGAGAGTCAGGTCTGTGTTAGTCCTAGCCTCATTAAATCTAATCTGCTAGTAGCATCATGTCATCTGTGAATTTCTGAGAACAAATGACTCATCGCCCCCATAGCATTTGTGCTGGTTTAGGATTTAACAATACACTGTTGTGTGCCATGCAACAAATACGGGCATGATTCATGATCACTCCCCTCGTAGAAGTTAGCAACAAATTTTAAAGTGATTGCTGGAACTGTTACAAATTCGACCAAAAGAGAGAACTGTGGAGTTAATGGTGATGAACGTTCAAATTCTAAATGAATATGTAGACTTGAGGGTATAACATACTGAAATACTGTCCTTATCAATATTAATCCAGTCTTAAAGTAAAGTCTACCTGGCATCTAGTGTGTTCCTTTTCACAAATGTTAGCATGTGATACTGACCATACAAACCCAAAACTGGTTTTAATGCAATGTAGCACGGAAATATGTAGCATCGAAACAGCAGCCCTGAAAGTAGTTTCGACCACGAGGCTCTAATACGTTACTGTTTTTACAGTCAGAACCAACACAGGTGGAAACTCTGGAGACAAAAAGGGGGTGTAGTCGTTGATATGACAAAGTTTTTCTGTGCGAGAGAATAACTAAAGTAACATGTAAGTGATAACAGGGATTAACTTCTTTTTTTTTCAGACGTTCCACAAACGGGCCTGTAAATGAACAAAATGGTACAATGTGCCATTGCGGTCACATTGATCTGCAGCACATCACCACGTCATTGATTATTTCTTAAAACAGCACTCCGTGTTGACTTTTACTCCCCCGCGTAAATACCTCTTGCATGTTAGAATTTCTCCCAAACCTTCCGTTAGCTCGAATGGGTTTACCCCATATACCGCAACGTCCCAAAATTCCACGACGTACTCAAGATAAAAACCAGCGTTTGTGTTAAAATACGGCATATGAAGTCTTGATGACTCTCCTACATGCTCAGACAACTGTTGAGCTTCATTCCTGTGCCTCATGCCACTGACACTGTTTCCTGCTGATTGGCATTGTACACCTCGACATGGAGGCAGCCAAACCACAACAGGAAGTCCAGATGTATTTTGGTTCAGGGGAAAGATCCAGGGAAATTTTAGGCTTTATGAAATTCCTCGGAAATATATGAACGGCATAAATTTCATTCGTTTAGGAGTGCGCATGAAAGTCTGGTTTTGATTGTATAGCCTGTCAAAAAGTGGCTCACCAGACAAGCTGGGTGGGCGACAGAACGGCCAATGGAACAAAACCCTTCCATGTTCGGTGTGTTAGTGATTTTAATGGAGGATTATTAACTCCTACATGGCCCTTAAATCTACAGGGTCCCGTGTCGTTTGGCTTTATTACCATGTATAATCACTGCCATGGCATTGCTGCAATGTATCCATTCCTGCCATATTGATTTCGGTCACTGTACGTACTCAGACAAAAAGCCTTTGTGTGCGCAACAGAAGCGGTTTTTGCGGTATTAGGCTGATTACCATGTTACCATGGTGAGCTGTTTTGTTAAGGGACATCAGGGTGAATGCTATGTTGATTGAGTTCATGCCAAATAAGTACGCCATGTTTTCTTAAGGTAACATAAAGTTGGGGAGGGGAAGAGGCATTACATCACTCCAAAGATTGGCGTATTCTTGGCTCCAACATGAACAGGTTAAGGAAGTAAAGCGTTCAGGTCTCATCCTTCCTTTTTTTATTTTTTTGAAAATCTAATTTGGTTTCTGTGAGCACAATGTCTGGATTATACATGCCAAATTCGATGGAAGGAATTTTTATTTGCATAATGCTTAGGAAAAACAGCAATTGACGCAAGCAGCTTTGCAGAAATCTGGATGTCGACATAAGTTCCTTAATGAGCAAGGCCAAGGTGACAGTGGGGAGGAAAAACTTCCTGGCGTTATTAATTCATGCTAATAAGTGAACGTGTAAATAGTGAATACTGCAATTGCCAGCAACGATAGCACTTTAGTAGTATTTACTGTATTGAGTATCCTCTATACTGTACATTTAAGACCTCAGGAGATTTCATGCAAAGATGACATCTGGTTAATAGCCATGAAAAATGTGAAGGAAATTGCGAAGCACACCTGCATGGCATCTGGGCACACTTTGCGGACAAACACGCTACAGAGCCAAGCCTGTGATTGTTTGCTACAAGCGAGGTGTGCCCAAGGTAGTTCATTCCAAGACGGTTGGATAAACAGCAGTGTTCTTCCTCTAGTCATTAAATTGTCAATAAAACTATCACGCGCAATACCAAAAAAACAACAACACGTGTACGTAATGGCCAATACAAAACCTTGTGAACTTGAAAATGGTTTCATCATCTCCACATTGAGTATACAGGGGTACCTTGACTTGCGAGTTTTATTCGTTCCGTGACGGAGCTCGTAACTCAAATTACTCATACTGTATGTCAAATCAATTTTCTCCATTGAAATGAATAGAAATGCCATTGATCCGTTCCGGACCGCCCCCCAAAACACCACAATTTTTTTTTAAATAAGAAAAATGTACTTATAAATAATGAATATTGTATAAAGCACAATACAATAGAATGTACTGCAATAAACTGGTTTCTATTATATATAATGTACAGGATTAAGCTCGGAGATCAGATGACTTGAAGATGTTGACGGATGTGGAGGAGAAAGGCTGAACTGAATAACTGAATCTTATTCGCTGATTTTTGGCCTTTTCTCCACGCTTTCCTCACTTTCATCTGCAGGGGTTGTCGATTAAAACCTGTCCAATGAGGTCTGTTTCATCCTCTCTTTCAGAATGTTTCTGAAATGCGTTAGAGCACGTGGCATTAAATAGCACCGTCGCACGCCCAGGTGCAGCTTTTTCTCGGTGTTTCTTTTGAATAAAGTCTGAAAGTAAGGAAATGATTTTAACATCCTTGGCTGGCGTTATAGCCTTTATCGACTCCTTCTGCTTCAGTGTGGTGCAGTTCATAGAAGTGCTACGCTCGGACTGCTTCGCCAAGTCGACTACACGCACACCTTGGTCATGTTTTTCGATAATTTCATTCTTTAATTCAATGCACATCATCCTCTTCTTCTTCTTAGCACTGTCCTTCGGACTCACTTTCTTCGGACCAACTAGCGCCATCTAGCGGTGGGGTATCTGAAGGTGGCTCGTAGCCTGAATTTAGCTCTCAACTCAAAGCAAAAAATCAGCCAAGAGACGGCTTGTATCTCAAAAAACTCGTTAGTTGGGACACTCGTAAGTCAAGGTACCACTGTACTGCCACTACAGCAACTACGTATCCACCGCAAAGGTAGCATGCATTAAAATCATCTGTTTATTTCATTTAGGTTTATTTTTCTATAATAACGATTATTTTAATTTTATTCTATGCTTTATTGCCACACATAAACCCATAATACACTTTAAAAACACATTAATTGCATTTAATATTAATTGGGCTGAAACACATTAATTGTATTGACATTCATTTCAATGGGAAAAACTGATTCGGGTGACGAACAAATCGGGTCACGAACAGAGTCTTGGAACGAATTAAGTTCGTGACCAGAGTTTCCAAAATGTTTTCCTCTATAGTTAATAAAAAACCCATGTAATCTGCAAATTGCTGTGTTATTTCTGTGAAAAAAAAACCCCCATGCGTCATGCATTATACCACCCCATCACTGATTATTTTGTTTATTTCCTTACACAAGTGACCCTCTATAGTGAAGTGGCACCAAATTACCTGTGCTACCAAATCATGAGCTAAGAGTGACCAAACCTAACCTCAGGTCTGTATATACGCATTTAGTATTTGAATAGAAAATTGCATTCATTTGGTTTATTTTTGTAGGAATTATGTCACTCTTATTTATTTTAGAATCATTAGTTTTACTATTGCATACACGCCTGTTACTATTATTAATATTACATGTCATTAATTTAATTTAATTTTATTTTATTTTTTCCCCCCACACCTTCATATTTCTTGAACCAGCCCATTAATTAGACTACTCTGTAAGCCCGCTGCTAATTCTGGGCTTATTAAGTGCCATCAGTAATTAGTCTACATTTCTGTGTGTTTGGCATGGAGTAACTCGAACCCCACAGAGTGCCTCTCCAGCACGGTGCACCTGCAAAACCCTGGCGTGCTCCACATCTTACAGTGATTAGCATCATGAGAACCGTTCATTCACACACCTGGGCCGTGCACTTGGCCCTGAAATCCGCACATACGCTCACACACGCAGCTCTCCAGGGAGGGGTGCTGCGCTGAATGGGTTTATTAGAGCCTCCGCCATCATTTCAGCTCCTTTAAAATTGGAGCAGCACTTAGCCGCATGATGAAGTAATACGAGGGCCATTAGCTCACGCCGACACTCGCAGGGTGCCGAGTGACATCGCCGGCAGCTGCGGACACTACGGCATTCGCACACACACACACACATACATACACACCAACACACAAAGTGCAGCTTAGCTATACCGCCATATTTGTACATAATGGCGACTTATTTGTGAATATTGAATATACACTTTTTATATAAAGAGCTTGATATTTCTACTGGGTTCAGTATTTTTGTATTATTATTATTATTATTATTACTATTATTATTATTTTGAAAGACCTGTTATGACAGCAACAGACAGTGTAGACGTGCAAAAAAAAAAAAGAAAAGAAAAAAAATTCCATCATGCCGAGTGTATTACAGGCTTGAGGTCTGAGAGGCTTGTGTGTAATTCTACCTGTCATCTCTCCCCAAGTGTCATTTCCATTGTAACCCTTGTGAGTCTTTCGCTTTCCAAATGGTGTGAAAGAATGGCCTGATGAAAAACGTGAGCGTTGGGTTTCTTTAACCGGCCTTTGAAATATCTTGATTGGCGATCTCTGTCTTTTTACGTGTGAATGAACCTGAATATGGCGCTGCACACATTTTGTCGGCTGAACATTTGTATATATTATATATAAAACGTATGTCGTCAGATCAGGTTTCTGAGGCGTTAGTCAAAAGGGATAACATGAAGCATCAGTACAAAACAAGACGTAACCACTTCAAATTGTCATATTCATAGCCATGAACTAAAATTAATGGTTAAAGTTTGATGTTGAATGCTTATCAGATTTTTGTAAGCAAGACCGTTTATGTCAATGGATCTTCATAAATCATAAGTGAATACCTGTGGATTAGTTTATGTGTTGTACTGGATGTGTGCAGCATGCAGCAACGTGAGGATACGACGTGTAAGTGAAGGCTCATAATTGCTGAACTTAGGCACACATTCTATTGCATGCATGCCTATGTTAAGCAAAGTGTGTGTGTGCTTACATTTGTCATCTGCAAGCATGTTTTAGGGTGTGTGTGTGTGTGTGTGTGTGTGTGTGTGTGTGTGTGTGTGTGTGTGTGTGTGTATGTGTGTGCGTCTCTGTACATCTTAGGAATGTTTTGATCCACCCGGGGTAGTGGAATTGAATCGAAACTGGACTGCGAGTATCGGCTTCACATATCGGCATGTGTAACCTGTGCAAAAAAAAAAAGAAAAAAGAAAGAGAGCGACAGAGAGATCGATTGAGAAAGATATGAAAGGAATGATATCAAGCAGACAGAAACTGGAATAATTTGTAATAACAATTGAAAGATCTAATTAGTCATCAGCGGTTAAACATGGCACGTTAAATGACAGCTTTCTGTTGCAATTTCCTTTAGCAAGGCCTTCCTAATTGATTGTAATAGTTCTGGGGGATCTGATGTGTGAACTCGTCGATTTGGTATTCATGCGAATCTGAGGCTAGACTGTCCCTTAATGCCTCGAGTGATTTCATAATGCACGAACAAAATGCTTCACCATTTCAACAACTGATCATGATATTAGATATGAGGATAAAATATATCACCGTCTTGGGAATGAAACCCTTCGGGTTGAGCGTTGTGTTATCTGACAAGGTCCAGGGCAAAACTGTTACCCACTCTTAGCACCTTGTTCACATTCATTACGGCAACAAATGCATTGCGTGTGCACCTTCTCATCCACCGCTGATGACGTGTCACAGATGAGTCAGTGAAGCCGCCCGAAAAGATCAGCACAAACCTAGTGAGCATGTCACACTCAAATCTAGCCAGCCTGAGCACTTGATACGACTGGCGCTGATAGCCTGTGTGAATCTACAGTCTAGGCTGGAAAGATTTTAACCCCAGACCGTTCGGTTTATTTTCCTTACGATCGGTGATGAGTCCAACAAAACATACAAAACAAACAACAATATCCATCCATCCATTATCTATATCACTTGTTGGAGCCAATTCCAGCTGACTTCAGGTGAGAAGCAGGGTACACCCTGGGCAGGTCGCCAGTCGATCGCCGGGCTTACAACCATTCACACTTATATTAACACTAATGAGCAATTTAGAGATTAGTGACAGTTGACCTAATCTGCATGTGTTTGGGAGGAAACCAGATCACCTGGAGGACACGCATACAGCCACTTTTCATTAACATTTCATTATAATTGGCTTCTATTCTGTTTCAAGACAAAGAGCCCGCAGTCTGCCGGCAGATTTGAACCCGGAGCGTTCTTGCTCTGAAGCGTCAGGGCTAACCACTACAACGCCGTGCTGTTCCTAATCTGCAATAGGTAACAGTAGATAAACTGTTTGTCAGATGCCAAAAAAGATGAAATCTTATATTGACTGACTTTTTAGATTTGAAAGACAAGGGGGCTTAGCCCTGCTAAGCCATGTATATCGTTCGTAACCCTACCTCCTGAAGGGTTAGCAGAACAAGGTAAAAAGTAAAAACAATTAGCACTTTGGAATGAGCCAGTGGATGATACTTGGCTCCGTTTCCTGCAAAACTGGCTCTTTAGGCCCCGTGGACTAGTCACCTGTCGCCTCAGGCTGATTCACACAGTCCTGTCAGCCCATCAGTTTGTTTGTTTATCTCTCTCCTAGCAACGGTGGCTTGTTTTGCAGAATTTTCTTCCACTCTTTCCTTCTTGCTTGTTACCTGTCCCATTTCACCAACTGACAAGTGCTGTTAATAGCTCTATTATTTCTCATAATTTACAACCATGCAAAAAAAAGAAAAAAAAAGAAAATTGAGACAGCCAGACATTACATCTGAAGTCATTGCTTTTGTTTCCTCTTCGTGACTAGGACAGAACTGCCTAATAATTTGCCCCTTTGAACGGTGCAGATATAACTAATGTTCTAACACCTACAGTCTACAAAAACTACAATGGTACCAACGTCATGTCATATTCAGACCAAATCACAAGGTGTAGCGTGGCAGGTCGGACGAGGACATCGGAAATAATAAGGTTTTAAAATACCATCATGACGGATGGATGCACACTGACTACAGCAGCCATACACCCAGCTGAAGCAAGGCACTTTGGCCTGCAGTCGATTAGGTGTGGCCATTTTCGAGATGTATGCAAGTGCACATTAAGAGCAATAGGTGTGTAACAGAAATTCATCATGGTCCTGCAGAGGATTAAGTGTGTTTGTGGTGTGCAACACAGGTGAGCCCTAATCCTTTTCAAAGTCAGGCTAAGCCACAGCTCGATGTAAATGGCATTTAATAGGGTGGTTAACTTTGGCGTCAAGCCTGAGGCTGCTGACTGGGTTTAACATGCTTTGCTAAAATCAGATCCAAAGACAGTGCATTAGAGAGTGTCTATTTATGCTAGTGAATCTTTTGACATTTATTTATGCAGGCTGCAGGAGACAAAGGGAAAGTCTGACACAAACAGGCACAGACAATAACGCAAACCAAAGAATCCAAGACAGGAGAAAACCAGGGTCGTAAACCAAAGAGAAAAAAAAAGAGTAGCGAAATGCAACAATGATATTGAGGAGCAATATTTAGATAAGGAAGCTTCAGTTGATAAGCTCACCTGAATACTGTAGATTTCTATCTACGAATGGCTGCCATGGTCATAAAGCATGTCCCGTGGATTCTCATTTATATTATGCTCATACGCAACATCATTTAAACACGCTTTCTTTTATAGTACAGAACTGTGGAAGAGAAATGTGCAATCTGATGTCACCCAGGAGAGGATGGGTTATCTTTTGAGTTTCTCTCAAGGTTTCTTCTTAGCACTGCTACCTATAGTGTGTTCATTTGGGATCTAAATCTACATCCAGCTTTCCAGAGAGTTGCTCTGGGCCAAAGAAGAGCATCTTGACCCAGTGGATGGTCTTTTGAACTCAAAAAGGCTGGTCAGGGGGAATGTTGGTAAAGTGTGGGGTGTGGTGTATAATCCCTGTTCCCAGGACCACGATGCTGGACTGTACTCCGGACCCTGCATATTTGATCCACCAAGTAGCAACAGGATTGTAACATGGTTATAGGCAAGCAATATAGATATTAGAGAGCCATCCACCTTCCTTTCACTTGCTGAGTTGCATTCTCCTCCTGGAGAACCCTCTAGGACAAGGGGGCACTCAAGGACTAAGCCTGGAACCTCCGCCCTTAGAGGACCAGGAAGAACTGCCCCGAGGATTGTATGACAATTTGCCTCGATTGAAGCAGCCGTAAATTCATGACTGGCCATAAATCAGTCGAAATATTCAGCAAAACAGGCTAAACCTGACATCAGAAGTCAACAGTCACTCAGTCTACATGAGGCATGTGCTGATTGTTAATCAAGACCCAAATCTGCATGCTTCATGGAAAGTAGTTCTGCCAAATGGTTCCCAAAGAACTTTCTTGAAATACACTGGAACAAGGTGACTCTTGTACACTTCTGAGATTTGACCTGCAACACTGTTTTCCAAAGGCTATTATTATGTGTCAGTATTTATTCACACCAGAGAAACTTAACTTCCATGCTTTGTCAGTGAGCGAGCATACTGACATCATCAGTGTAACCGAAGCTCCCACACATCCAACGTATAAAGAAAATAAGCTGAAAAGGTATCGTATTATAAATGGATTATCGTCCAGTCATTGATTTATGATTATGACATCAAGGATTCACATCGTTCATTCATTATTAGATTAAAAAGATACCTCACTGATTGGTCCTGAGTAAAAAATTATGCCTTTGTTTGCTAGTAAAGAACATTGGCAATTACCATAACAACAGGCTGAGGCGATATGAGTGAAATATATTTCAGAAATAAATAATGGATGTTTTCAAAGCACCAAGCCAGGAATTTCCGGATAATAGAGAATTGACACTTACCATTTAAATGATAAAAGTGTGCAAACAAACAAATAAACAAACAAACAAATAAATAAATAAAATAGATGCTAATATTAAAATCTGTTAGCATGTACATATCAAAGCCCTGTCCTGCTAGCAAGCGCTATGGCATTATTTTGACCCAACTTAATAACTATTTATTTCAATATGCAATTAAATCAATTTAGTACCTCATTATTCTGACTTCATAACTCATTATTTCAATTATTTCTGAATGCAATTTCCAATCATTAGGTGTATAATGTGAAGTGCCAGTCAAAAAGTTGGACACACCTAGTCATTCAGAGGTTTTTCTTTATGCTGATTATTTTCTCCATTGGATAACAATACTGAAGATTTCAAAACTATGAAATAATACATGGAACATATATACAATTATATGACAGCCCTGTTCCACAAATAATAATCCATATTATGTCAAGACATGCTCAACTAAGTAAAGAGAAACGGTAGTCCATCATGACTTAAAGACCATGAAATTACTTTTAACTAAAAAAAAAAAAAGAAAGACCTCTGAATTAAACTTTTGATTTTGTTTTACTTACTCAGAATAGTAATTATAAGATAATATTCAATAAATGTCACTGATATTGATAGATTATGTAGTGTTAAAGTCAGAATAATGAAAAATTATATTGAAATAAGTTATTATATGGCAGTAATGAGCTGTAAAGACTTTAGCTTTTAATAATGATTTTCGTATTTCGTATACTTTCGTATTTTTCTATAATCACAGGAGTATTGTTAGCGCATCCTAAAAACCTGCACCCACACTGGTCCTTCATGGCTCAGGCTGCCCACCGCTGCGTTAGTGGATCTCCATTTTATACTCTGAAATGGAGATCACATTATGGCAATTCAGTTCAATACAATTTTATTTATATAGCACTTTAAACAATATATAATGTCCAATTAAAAGCTGATTAATCTATAAACATATCTACAAGTA
>JAQMCW010000036.1:3202575-3212947 GCA_030068335.1 Chrysichthys cranchii | reverse complement strand
TGTGTGTGTGTGTGTGTGTGTGTGTGTGTGTGTGTGTGTGTGTGTGTGTGCGCGTGTGTGTGTGTGTGTGTGTGTGTTTCAGATGAATAAATCCCTTTCTTTAAACTGAACTAGACTAAAGCGTATGACATATTGTCTGTCATATCTTGAACTTTACACTCCTTCATGGACAGACGTTAGATTTTCGATTTCCAATTTTAAATACAGCCTACGCCATAATGGAAGTATGTTCAGGAGGGCCAAACATGAAGCCTGAAATAAAATGGAAAATGTGCGACGGCTGAGAAGGAACGACCCACGAGAGGCAACCTAAGACACACGGATTACATCATCTCATTGTACAAAGCTCCAAAGTGTTTTATGTACACCTGTGTGTATATTAAACGATCGGCATGGAATCAGTGTAATACATTTCTGTTTGCTGTTATTGGCACGTGTCCCCGTTCTCTTGAATGGGGGTAGTGTTTCTTTTAGAGGATTTCTGGTCAGTTATTCAAAAGCCCAAGGTTAAAATGGTACTATTTTCTGGACTAGAATATTAGGTACCTAATGTTCTGGCTCATGCAGGTCAACTGTGTTTGACACGTTCCCAAAAGTATAAATCAGAATGTCTTAGTGATAATCAATGCCATTCAGTCTCCAACATCTGCTTTAGGTTTTTTTTTTTTCTTTTCTTTTTTTCCTTTTTTTTTTTTTTGTCTGTTTCTCAGGTTATGGAAATCCGTTTCATACTTACGTGAACAATCGTGTTTCTCGAAGGATATTGCACTAAAGTTCATGACTGGTAAATAATTTATAGCGGTGACCTTGCTGAAAGAAATATGAAGTATAAAAAAAAAAGAAAAAAGAAATGAAAAAAGCAGGTGATTGCGATGTAAGCAGTGTTCGAACCAGACATCAGTTGTACAGTCATGCTAACTTACTAACACAGAAACAAAACAAAAAAACACTTGTTTAAATGCCGAATAATCCAAAGGTTATTCACGTAACAGTGGTGTGGCCCAATACCTTTATGGTCTGTAGCTCTTACTCCTGAGTTACAATTATTTATATTTAATTACTATAATTGGTTCCCTGGGTTTCAGCTGAAAGAATGCCGAAGTCTAAATGCAGAAAATATTTATATTCCATCATTTATCGACAAAAAAAAGTATACAGATATATACACCATCATAACACTAAATATTATGGCCATAAGTAGCAACTTTTGGGGTCCAAGCACCATTTGCAAATAGCTCCTCTAGTGGGCAGATCTTGGTTATTTAGAACACTAAAGAGCATAGATGAACATACTGTTCAAGTTATTGACGGTAGCTCAATGCTAACACTGTGAAATACTGTACTTGTTGGAATCTGATCGGCTGATGGTGGCCATTTATTTATTTATTTATTTGATTGATTACATTTTTCATCACTAGACGCCATGCAATGACACAATGATACTTTACACCAAATTACAACTTGTTCAGACTTTCTTCTTGTAGAGAAACCGCTATCATAGTTTATATGACATTATAAAGTAAAATAAACACATAAAGCAAGCGGTGTGAAAACGTCTAAGCAGATATATTTTTATCACAAGGCCTATATTAAAAACACTGTATTCATTTCATACAAGTGATTCAGCATAACTGCTAAAGCTAATGTTAATCTTTGGACGTTTCCATACTGAATATGGAGAATTTTGAAAATGGGAGACTTCATACTTTAATGTATAGTGGATGCTGACCTGTCAGGAGTAGAGAGGTACTTCTGCTTCTGAAACTTCTTCTCCAGACCCATGAGCTGCAGCTCGGTGAAGATGGTGCGACTGCGCCGTGGCTTCTTCAGCCGGGGGGCACCGTGCTCCGTCTCGGATTCGCTGCTGATGCTGACGGGCGTCTCGCTGGGCACCGGCTCACCTGGCAGTGCGTGTTGGGGTGACACCATGGGCAGGTGGGTGACCCGGCCAGGGGACGAGGGCTGGGGAATGTGTGCCAAGCTGCTGGGGGGCTGACGGGTGATGACAGACAACAAGGGGTATGTGCTGAGTGATGACGGGCCTGCAGGAACACATGTATATTATATATATATATATATATTTGTTTATTAAAATAAAGGTAGCTTATCAAAGATCGTTAGAGTGGTCAGAAATCTCAAGGAAAGTGCATGTCCCTAATGACAAGAGTCAATTAAAGGTAAATATCTAGACCCTTATTAAGTAAGACTAAAAAAAGGATCTAGAGGGGAAAATAGTGCATCATGTAATACAAAGGATCAGATCCGTGAGATTTCAAGTTAATATTACTAAATAAATTACATATTTTTTACAAAAGGAACAAAAAAAAAAAAAACATCTTAGCAAGTGAACACGTCTTGAATAGCCACGTTTATCCAGGATTTCCTTTAATAAGGACCCAAAAAACAAAGTATAACTTCGCTAACATCTAACTTACTGAGTTAAGAAAAATAATTAATAATCAATACTAACTTCCAAATAGTAATTTAGCTGCTTTCTGGAAACAAATGCTTAAAATTAGCAAAAAGTATCTGCCAAAAGAACAAGATTATTTCAAGCTTAAAACCCTTTATAAAAGCAGAGCCTTAGACCCAGAAGCTATAATATATGGTTTAGGACAGGTAGAGTGAATTATACAAGCAGGAATGACTTTATTCTGGTATGCTGAATGTTACATTTCAAGCCAAGACCAAAAGTAAAACGTCTCCCGACTCCCCACTGATGTGACACTTCAGTTCAGCAAAAGTGTTTAATCCAGGTTCTGAAAGCGGCCCTAAATTGCACACGAGGATCCGTTTGACTGCTTTAATTGTGACTCTGTGACATGCTTAGCTGCCGAGCGGCCAGTTTAAGCGGCCATTACGGTCCAAGCGAACTAAATCCTCGCTAATAGCCTGTCCCGTCTCGCCTTAATGGTGTTGAGAAACGTTAAAAAGCCTGCCCTGGATGATGTAGGTCACTGAACTGCAGAGCTGCTCCGATGATGTAAGCAGTGTTTTACACGACACCCCTGAACCCGTGGACGGTAATGATTCCCCTAAATCTCTTCAACTCCCTGCGTTTCTCTTCCTCTTTCTCTCAGTCTCCTCCTGGCAGACAGCAATAAGACGCCAGACTTCATAAAAACGCAGAGCAGGACTCAAGAGATAACGCTTTTGAAAGAAAAGGGAGGCTTTTCGAAATGGAGAGGGAGAGAAAGGGAACTCGTGCCAAGATAAGGCATAGAGATGAGCTAGACGAGATGGAGATCGGTTCTGATGATACAAGATCGATTCCGGTGTGGAAAAAGTGGGTCATGAGTTCGTACGAGAACAAGATGGAGACACGTTCAGTTTGTCAGAATGAGAATGATTTCATTTTAGAACGGTTCGCTGCTAATATTCTACTTCAGCCGCAAGTTCAGGCATGAAACCTCTCAGCACTCTGTACCCCCCCCCCCCCCCCACCCCCACACACAACTATTGTTTAAATTTAATCTTTGTTAAATACTATTTAATATGTGTGAGTCACATTAGTATGGAGCTGTCAAGGCAGCATGATGGATTTCTTTTTTTTTTTTTTTAATAAGGTGTGACCACAAATTAATATATTGCATCCACAGCGTGATATTTTTAGGCCGCAAATGAAATCTCTCATAGCCGCAAATGAGTACATAGTACATTGTGTCCTTGTTGGCTATGAATTGTGAACTTACTATTTTGTCAAACTTCATACTTAAAACATGACTTGAAAGTTAATTATTTCACAGGAACTTGATATTATCATCTCCATGCGAAGGTTCATGTTGCCACAATGGTCTAATTTAACTCATTTCGCTACCTCATTCATAATCACTTCAATTCAACTTTAATTCTTTAGCTCTTTTAACAAGAGGCACTCATTTTCACAAAGCGGCTCGGAAGAAATCCGGATGCTGATTTGGCCAGAGGCGACAACGCGGAGATAAAACTCCCTGAGACGACATGACGAAGAAACCTTTAGACGCAAAAACAAAAACAAAACAAAAAACAAAAGAAAAGAAAAAGAGACCATCCTCTTCTGGCACCAGATAGTATTACAGTCATTTGGCAGATGCCCTTATCCAGGGCAACTTACTTTTTTTTTTTATCTCATTTACACAACTGAGCAGTTGAGGGTTAAGGGCCTTGCTCAAGGGCCCAGCAGTGGCAGCTTGGTAGTGCTGGGATTTGAACTTCCGACCTTCCAATCAGTAGTCCAGGATCTCGACCCCCTGAGCTACCCCTTCCCCCTAGTAGGATAATTAATCATTACACATTGAGAATTGTATACTATAAAATCAGACAGTGCTAAGTGTGTTGAAAGGATGTCCCGTATGAGCAGATTGTTGATAAGAGCGCTGTACTGAGAACAAGACGGTGTTTATGATTACAGCAGTGGTTACAATACAACAGATGCCTTGTGGTAAGTATTTCAGATAGCTCAATTCTTGGCTTCAAGACGTTAACTTTGTGGCCACACCTTATGTACGGAATAACAACGCTTTCCATTGGGCCATCTCGCTCACGCACCTCCCTGGTGTGTATCTTTTTAGAATAATAAGACGGCCTGACGTGTGTCATTCTGCTTAAACCGCAGCGATTTCCCAACAATTAAAGTGTTTATCTTAATAAATGATCACACTATTTAGTAGTTTAGGGTTAGATCTATTGTCGTGGACCATCCCAGAGACCAGTTAGTTCACTCACGGTGAAATAAGTAAATAAATAAATAAGAATTACTTCCTGGATCATCTCCTTTTCTTTCTCCTGAAGTGAATGAGACAGATCGTTATTTTACAAAGAAAAACAAGAAATAATGAACTCCTCTGTCCTGAAGCCATTCTCATGCTGAGAAACTTCACAAAGCACCCCGACGGTTACAAAGAGCTAGCAGGAAATACAAATCAACGATGATCATTTCTTTCCTGGCCACAGTTTTCTTAGATTATGTGAAGCGTCCACCCCACGAGCCCCTCTGTATCACTACAGGAACAACAGCGCATTAGAGTGAGCTCATTCACAGAAACGTTTGTTCGCGTTACAGCCAGACGTACTCTCCGAGTCGTCCTGTTAAATAAAATTCATCCCACCTTTTGACCAATCAGAGCCAAGAATTTACCTGCGTGGTATTTGGCGTTTTATATATTTGGCTGATGCTTTTATCTAAAATGATTGCAGGTGTATGGAGTCCCAGGAGGAACTTGGAGAGAAAAAAAAAAGATGTTCTTAAGTTTGTCATTCAGGTCTATGTACTTCCCGAGTCAGTTTGGTGACATGGAAACAACGACAATCAAGCGCACACACCTGTGGGAGAGGTTCGTAGAATTTAGATATTTAGGCTAATTGGCGACTCTAAATTACCCGTAGGTGTGAATGTGAGTGTGAATGGTTATCTGGCTCGGTGTGTCACCCTGTGGTGGATTGGCGACCTGCCCAGGGTGTAACCCCGCCTCTCGCCCAAAGTCAGCTGGGATTGGCTCCAGGTTCCCCCCGCGACCCTGAACAGGATTAAGCATCAGAAGATGAGTGAGTGAGTAAATAAGTGCTTGGAAGTAGGCACGGGTTGCACATAAGTGAGAGAAAGCTGATAGAGAATACTTCGTGTGAGGACACACTTGTCACAAGGTTGCTGATCTGACCTGCAAGTGCATTGAGCTGAATGAAAAACTTTGCAAAAGTTAATTATTTTCCTTCATATCCCTCCAGGGCTCCTAACATTTGCGACTAAACACAAGTGAAGAGCTGAGCTGGGGATTTGAACTCCACAGGCCAATGCCGTAATCCCTGATCCTCCACTACTCTGTATTTTAGAGCTCGCGACACTTTAAGAAATCCGCACGTGCTGATCGTCATATCTAATCATATCGCGATGTTGACCTGATGTGACCACACCTTGTAAAATAATGATAAATTAAAGTTAATAATAAATCATTTATGACCTATTTAAATTTTTTTTTTTTTTTTTTTTTGAGGGCTTAAATATTTCAAAGGGCCGACACATCCCGTTTCCACGGACGTTAGCAATCATGAGTGTTTCCATCTATAATTAGCCTAGTGGGAAATTTTCACAACAGTTCCTCATTGTGATGTGATGTTATTCGTGTTTGGAAACGAACACCTCTGCCTGTCGATCATCCGCCTGTACTAGAAAAAACAAAGTGGAGAAAGTCGAACGCTGCGCTGATAGACTGTCGACAAGAGCAACCTGGTAGCATGCATTATCCCGTTGGTTGCATCTTGTCAGTCTTGTCTGAATTTGCTGTGGCACCTCGAGTGATTGGATTCCATGAGAATGATTTCACTTGGCACACGGTGTACATTTGAACCCTAAATAATGCTGTTTATGATGTTTTGGGTGCTCAAGTGGAGCGCTCACTCGTCAGCTCTTAAACTCCGGGCATAAATGATGAGTGGGGATGATGGAAATATATTAGTTCATCCGAAACAAAGACTCACAACCTGTGATTGTGTAGTGATAAGGTATTCAATTTCCATCCTTTTTTCTTTTTTCCAGGGCAAGTTTCTCTGAAGTAATCGTAAAATTCAGCAGCTTTAAGTGGCCAAGAGTTTTAAATGCACCAGATGATTCCTTGTTTGTTTTTTGTTTTTTCTTTCTTTTTTATGTCTCACCTGTCAAGATCTGGGAAAAGAAATAACAGAATACTAGTCAGTATTATATTTCATGTAAGTGCTATTTAAGCATTTTGACTTGGAACAAAAGCCTGTGGATTTTCTTTCAGGCCTGCAGGCACCGGAAACCTCGTGAAATGTGTCAAAATTGTGAGAAGATATGAACGGCTGTTGTTGTTGTTGTTGTTTTTTTCTTTCAAGATTAGCATAAAAGATGGATTCATGTTCATACGGCGTGCAATTAGATCTAAACTAAACTATGTTGAAGTGGTGTAAAAAAAAAATGAAGTGTTTTCTTAACCAAGGACAAAAGAGTTCATGAGTACGCAAGTAGGTGTCAGTTTCAATAGGTGTAGAAAGTCTGGTAGATTAGATGTAGGGGATAACCTTTGCACTTGTCGTTCTCATCACTTGTCTGAAATTGCTTGAAATCCACTGACAATGCTTTTACTTGTTCATATTCAGATTTTTTTTTCAATGCCACGGTGGTTGACTTACTGTCATCCAAGTATCATTGCCAAAACACAAGAATTAGACAAAAGCCCATCATGTTGTTTCTAGCTCCTTCTCCTCTCTCTCTCTCTCTCTCTCTCTCTCTCTCTAAGCTGTGATTCGTCCCCATTTTTCACCGCCTTGTCACGCGAAATTACCAGAGTGCTGATCGCGATCTCGCTCATCTCCACACAAAATGCTTAAAAGGAAAAAAAAAGCCTTTGGTTGTGAGTTTCCATCGAGAGATAAACGATAGAGAAAATTACGCAACCTGCCGTTACACATGCTTATCATCAGTTCTGTATTTTTTTTATTTTTTTCATCTTTCTCAAGAACTTTGATTTGTAAGATAACCTAGTGTACAACTTGTTTCTGTTTCTATCTATGAATAAAGACAAAGGTGTGGAAGTGACAGATGAAGAATAAAACACTGCCACTGTGCGCTTTTCCAGGAAGTTAAGTCGCAATTTTTCCGATGACGAGAGTTTTATTCCTCTTACGCCGCTGCAACGTACCAAGCTTTGCACTTTTATTAATTAAAGGGCCACGTGTCGGACATTTTAACATGCTAATAGGTACGTTCAATGTTGGGGAACGTGAATGTCCACAAAACAAGCTAGTTGATGTTATCGGTTCCGCTACGGCACCTGTAAACATTCCTTCCCACAATAGGCTTTCTTTTCTTCTCTCTCATGCAGCTCGCCGTGTTACCAATAAGCCCCAGACACATGGATAGTCCTCATCCTGAACACTTTCTTGTGTTGGCAAACTTAAACGTACAGCTTTTCCCTTGGAGACTACTTTCCTAAATGCTCCGTAAGCATCTCCTTCCAGACAACTCAACAGTATGACAGGGATTTAGACCTGGAGGTTCTTATCTCCAAAGGGTAAAATAATCGCACTAGCATGCACAGAGCTGCACAAACTGGCATTGTCATCAACCATGTGAGAAATCAGGTACCGCCATTGGATTGACAAATGACTCAGTGTGAAGAAAGTATTCAAGGAATTAGTAACTCAAGCTGACTCTGTAACCCACTCCTGGTTCATTTCCCATGCATCACACGTCTCATTCGGTGTATTCGGTTCCCCCACGTTGGTGAGTGTTACTACGGCCCCTTCTGGTAAGATATTGCCATAACAAGGGAGAACATCCCAGAGATGACCCATGGGGCAATCACCCGTGAGCCAGCGCTAGCCACTGTGACAGTCATTTTCTATATTCAGAGCAACAAGCCGCTGATGTAGTGGCATATAGAATATCTCACACCAAGGCTGCTTAGTAAGATAAGGTGAGTTCCACGTTCTGATATTTGGACAGGATACTCAATCCATTTGGCACAAAGCTGCCAAAAAGCTGCACACACACACACACACACACACACACACACACACACACACACACACACACACACACACACACACCCTGTGGTTTATTAGAGAACAGGATGTGTTTAGGAATACATGTGCATGCCCATTGAAATAATTCAACCCGAGCGAAAGAAGGAATCAGTTGCCAGGACTATTTTTATGATTTCATTAACACCACGTATTCGAATGCAGTGCTCCTGATATGGTTTACTGAGGTGTCAGTGGAAAGTGAGTGGTTTTCAGTGTGAGGTTTATCACCAAAAAACAAACAAAAAAACAAACAAAAACAAACAAACAAACAAAAAAAAGGCAAAACGACTGTCTCGTCGGTATTTCTGATTCATTTAGATTCATTTAGTTTCATATGCAGGGCATTTGGTTTCTGTTTTTTCCCTTCAGATTTTATTTTCTTACACGTCTTTTTTTGTATTCACTAGCTCATTATTCACACGATGGGTCCACGTGACGAAATGCACCTCTGCATGGTTTTTGACGCGCGACCACAATCGGAGGACAACGTGAAAAAGGCGATCAAGTGCTTTTTCCTGAATAACTGAATAATAAAGGGTTCAAATGTCAGACTTTGAACCTGATCTGGTGTTAAAATGGTGAGGTTTTGAATGAACGAGGGCGGTGGTTTGGATCTTACAAAAAATCAAAAATCAAAAATCAAATAAAACTGTGGAAAATAATTAGCATAGTAAACGTAACTCTTGAGAACAATTAGCATAATTCATGATGAATGTTCTGAATGTTGGGGAGCAGTCGACTCCTGACTATTTTCTTAAAAAAAAAAAAAAAAAGACAGACAGAGAGAGAGAGATAGAGAGAGAGACATAAATGCCAGGGGTGATGATCTAAAATAAAGATTCTAGTTCCTATTTTTGACCAACTGGAATTTGATGCATCCCTTACACATAAACTACGCCTAAGTCTGTGCCTCGGTTCTTCAGTACAATCATACATATTTGGCATGTGCATGCATGAGTTATTTACTTGCAATTAGTGCTAAAGATATTTACCCATAAGCTGCCTACCCAAACCTGTACACCCTGTGTGTCTCATACGTCTATTCTTAAGTGTGAGTCAAAGGCTCAAGCCTTAGGGGAAAAGCAATCAGGTAATTTAAAGTAAACCATTATGAGCTAATTATGACAGGCAGAAATTATGATTCATGGTAAAGAGTGCTTAGATGAAAACACTGTAATGCAAAAATAAAAGACGAAGAAGAAGAAGAAGAAGAAAGCTCTGAATCTGTGATGAGTTACTGTTTCAGTCAGCTCAATCTTAGGTGCTGCATTTGAAGAGATACATTGCTGACTGTAGTCCTGTCATTAAATTAAGACCCTTAATCTTAAAATTCAAGAACTTTGTAAATCTGTCAGTGCAGTGGTCTGAGCTTTATCCTGCTCTTATTATGGGTTGTTTTTTCCCCGCACTAAGTGCTTAATTGTTTTAAATTCTACTGTACCTCAAAAGTGATGTAGTTCTTAGAATTAAAATAGATAATGACAATGTAATGCTTTCATACTGTTATCCGTAAATGTCTCCCGTGATCCACAATCAAACATTTCTACAAAGAGTCCTTTGGTGATCTGTAAGGCGTTAACCTGCCGATGGGAATGCGAGCACACTTTTATATCGTGCGCACTGTTCAACGTATTTGCCCTCGTTTGGGATTTATTTCACAGTCGGACAAAGAAAAGTGGCATTAAAAGCCATCTCCTTGGATTGGTCAAATGTTTGACGAATGTCTGTGAAACGATACATTTCCATATTTTTGTGCACACAGAGAATTATTAGGTCTTCAGAGAGCTTCATGCAAGCTTTAGCTTATGTGGGCTCTGAGTATGGGATTGAAATTAAAATATATAAATATAAA
>JAQMCW010000036.1:3167502-3178683 GCA_030068335.1 Chrysichthys cranchii | reverse complement strand
GCCTTCAGGTCATCTGCATTGTTGGGTCTGGTGTCTCTCATCTTCCTCTTGACAATACCCCATAGATTCTCTATGGGCTTCAGGTCAGGCGAGTTATCTGTTAACTAAATTGGGAAAAAACGAAAAAACTAAATGATAACTAAATCGTGAAAGCACACAATCCTTTGGAGCGTGATAAGTCATCCAGGAATACTGCTCAGCCGTTGGACCATTGGACCGTCACATTGTGTGTCTCTGGGTGTGCTTTTTAGCCTAATTAAATCACGAGTTTTATCTGTCTTTATTTTTTTAATTTGGTTTTAATTGCTTTCTTTCAACATGAAACCAACAAGTCTCATAGATTTAATCCAAACCTGCATGTGCAAATGATTTAAACAAGCCATTTAAACTTGCCTGGGTAATCCGCAAAACAATTTGCAAGAACAAAACATGAGATTTGAAGCCAGCCAAAGTTCACATTACTGCGCCTCCATATTCATAAATTTACACAAAGTCTCATAGGTTACAAATATTTTTCTGAAGTTCCTGAATTTCATGAATAACATTTCTTGCTCCTGCAAATGATTTATGCATAAATTTGAAAAAGAAAAATGGTCCATTGCACCCAGACACATGTGCATGAAATGATCAAAAGTAACCTGGGTCAAAAAATAATAATAATACTAAAAAAAAAATATCTCCACCACAAGTTGTAACAAGTTCGTGAGGACAATGTGGGAGAACTGAGAGTATAACTCACTTTAAACCAATCCAAGAGGGATAGAGTGTAATGGAACCAGAAAATAGGGCAGGACACAAGGGAACATTCTGACAGGGGAGAACAAAACGTCTCGCTGAGCAATGGTCAGGAATGCCTTCTGAAAGAGGCTCTGTGCACTGATGAGACCTGACAAAATGGACAAAGTCAAAGCTAAAAACAAAAAGATATGACAAGAGTCCGTCTTAAAAGTTCTTGCGGAGGTTCCGCTGTGCCTCCGGCGCACTTGGGAATTCTATCAAGCGTGCCTAATTTGACCCGGAGACCCATGTCTGACAGAAGAAGCCATCAGACGCTCACCTCAGTGCTCCTGAAGGCCAAAGAATCAGTGGCATCTTAATGTTCCTGAGCACAAAGGACTGCAAGTGAGCACTTTGGTGAGAATAACCTGAGGACGCTTAGAGCTAGAGCAGAGATGAAGACTTCATTTTCAGCTGAATGAAAGATTAAAAAATGCAGAAAGTAAAAGTGCTATTCGGAGACTTGACGTTTTATTACCTGAGGTTCTTTCTACTAGTCATATATGAGAAAGTGGGACACTGCCATCCTCCCAGACATGTTCTTGCCCAGATTGTAAAAGTTTAGATTTGGGAAGAGACTAATATCTAAGAGATACACCAGTAATTACATTTTCCCACCTCCCCATGTAAACATCTACATAAATAAAGCAAATCCAACCTGAATAGGGTGAAACGTTAGGCTTGTTTAAGGGACGCGAGGCACATTTTGCACATTGAGTTCAATCTGCGGCGCTATGGCATTTGGTAACAATGCCAGATTGTGTCAGTAATTCAGAAAGCATCTCCAAATTGCACAGTTGTGAACCAGTGGGGGATGAACAGCATTGCTGTTGTGATTTACATAATCTTAGCGCTCGCTCTTTTGCCTGCAGCTTTATTCATTATGTAAATATGACTGCACAAATAATGCTGATTGGCAGAGGTTCTTGTCTATAGTTGTCCGCAGAAGGAAGTCCAAACATTTGCGTGGGCCCAGGGAACGCCATCACTCTGCTGCATGCCTCGATTTTTCGATCCCTGCTTGATTTAGTTTATCTCTTCTGAGGAGCTTTTCCTGAACCTTAATCAAGCTTTGTGTCCCAGTTATGAAAGAAAACCGCCTCCTCCAACACAACACAGGGTTTGTCTGAAGCTCAGTCAGAAGGAACCGGCTGTCAAAGAGGTGAATTGATTTGTGGAAAGGGCAGTCACACGCCAATAACCCCTAGGCTCTTCAAAACAGCACCTCATACACACACAAAAAAGAGTAAATAAATATATAAAGACTTGATATTAAACTTGTGATGGGGAGCTGGAAGAGAAGTGGGGGAAAAATGAAAAAGTAAACATAGGATGTTAGTTCAATTTCACGCAAGAGTGAGTGGCATCATTGCTATATATCCTAATAATAAAGAGAGTGGTGACATGCATCATAATTATCACTACACAGGCTTGCCTACAGTGGTTAGCACAAGTTTTCACCCCTCCCAAAGCCCCCACCCCCACCCCCCCCCCGCGCCTTTTTTTTTTTTGTTTGGGTTTAAATTTTGTATTGTTACCTCCTGGAGCTTAAATGCATCTGCATAAAATAGTCGATAATATTGAAGTGATGTGACAATCAAAATGGTTTGCAAATGTATTCACCCCCCATTGCTATGATTCTGGTGCAAGCACTGATATCTTTTTGAACTTTGTTCCCGATTTGTTTTGATAGTTCTTTGGTCTGCAGGATACTTTTTGTTAAGGTATATTCTCTGACAATCTCTTGCGTCTTCCTGGAATAGTTATATTAATTTTAGGATCGTATGACACTAACTCGATTCAAATAAATAACAATGCAATTATGATGGTAACTGGTTGGAGTTAGGGTTCGGGGGGGGGGGGTACTTATGCAGTCACAACTTGTATGCATTTTATGTGTAAATATTTTTTCAAACTACAGCATGTTGCTTAATGTTATGGACAATGTCACATACTGTAGATTTGTGGCCTATAATCCCAGTTAAGTTTGTTCAGTTCCAGGTTATAGTATTGTACTATATAGTAAAGTTCAAGGGGGCGTGAATATTTATACAATCCATAGAAAGGCATCACAGCAGCTCACCCCTTCTAGCCTTGGTGCTGCTTGCATCAACTGCCCTGTCCATCAAATCACTTGGTTGCTTTCTCTAGGGTGTCACACTTGATCAACAACGGATAAAATGTGGCAGGCAGGGGCCAAGGACGCCTGTCACACAAGCAGGCCCCTGTCCTCCCTCCCTTTCAAGCAGATCAATATAGATCCAATGGTTGTCTCACACAGTATGCGTGCAGTCACATTATATGCAGATGCCAGCTAAAAAAATCCCAGTCTAAGCAGCAGCTCTGCCAAACTTTGGCGGCTATTAGCTTTTTGATTTCATTACTAGTGTTAAGCATGATTGATGAAATGGAAAGAGAATAGTGATGCCTTTGTAGACGCTGTAAGGAAAGAGTCATACATCAGTCCAACCACCACAAAGTTAGATGAGCTTGAAAACAAAATGGATGTGGCAAAGGGAAATTCAAAGCCAAACACCAATCAGGGTGCAAAAGGGGTCAGATACCATATGGTTATATACAGTATGCATCAAGGACTTAGCAGTATGTGGCAAACAAACAAACGGTGGCATAGCAGACACCCTAGAGATCTGGAAGGATACCACTAGAGATGCTTCTAGAAATCATATAGCATAAAAGCACCAATCTCAGTTTTCTTATGAAGCAAACATTGACTACATTAAACACTAGCTCAGATGGACTGATTATGAAGTGTGAATGCTTGATTCTTGTCCAGAGCTAGCCTAAAAAGTTCCACACTGACGTCAAGAACTGGCAGGATGCTGCATGGGATCATGATTGTCTGGTATAAACAGGCTAAAAAACATCCGTACAGGGTTACATTTTAGTATCCACTAAATCATATTAGTTACTGTTATCAAATGTGTTAAACGTGTTAAATTGTGGATTTTTATTGGGCCAAGGACAACAGCACTATAAACCATGCTAAGAAAAATGGACAGTATAACCTGAAGGGATGTAAGGACTGATTTCCTTCTAGCTTGTTTTATTTTCCCAAAATGACCTTAGCGGAGAAACCAAAAGTAGCCTAATGTCCGATCAGATGACAGAATTGTTACTTTAGCTTGAATAAAAGGATTACTGCTTTTCTAGTTACCATGCTTGGTGTTCAGACGACACACGAGATGAACCGAGTAGGGTGTTAAAGATTCGTAAAATGTAGAAATCATTAAATGCCGCTTCCTGTCTATCTGTCTTTGAGGCTGCTTTCACGTTGCAAGATATTATTGGATGTTTTTCACACGATTAGCGGTTGGCCCATCATTATTTTCATTGTCATCATTGAAACCTCATGATATAATGCCTTGCTCAACCTGAATATTTTTTTGTCAGGCTACTGTCTAAAACTATGGCTACCTGTCACTGCACAATATACAATATACTGACAATACACTTGAAAGGAGTGTCTGAAGGAAATACACATGATAAAGATCTCTGAAATGCTGAAATCACAGACTTATCGCCAAGGAGGCTCTGCTACATGGGGCGTGTATCAGTGTCCAGATTGCAGTAAACCCCACTGCTCCAGGATTGACCTACAGAAATGACTCCTTAACCCTAACCCAAACTTATAACATTATAATTATACTTAACATTATATTTGACCTCCAAGGTTTACTGCTGCTGCTGCTGCTGATGATGATGATGATGAAATGCTGAAGCTGAGGAGGAGGCATGCAACTGCAGGGAAATACATGGACCCAAAGGGTGAATATCAAACCAGTCACCACTGATTTGAAGTTAGAAAGGCAGTCATATACCAAAAATAAAAATTAAAGTGATGGTCATCATGTAAGATGAGTATCGAGGGGGACTGCCGAGTTAATACAACAGAACAATCTTGTATCATGGGTTTTGTGTAGCTTCTATGATTCATACAGTAATGCGGCATAAACAGGGCTAGAACTAAACACTCTCGGGCCAGATTTGCTAATGTGTAGCGCCAGTGCGGACACAAACTTGACGTTAAAAAAACCTTCTTAGCAAATGAAAAACAGTGGGAAAACTTTGGGCATGGTTATTTTTCTGGCTGACCATATTGCATATGTACTTGTAGGATGTTTCCTTTCAGACCGCAAACTTTGCGGAGTATTTTAATGAATCGCGCAACGTGATTCGGTAAAGTTTGCAGTAGGCAATTTACTGCTAATTGCACCTTTATTTAACATCAAAAAACATGTCTTAACCTAATTTGTGCTTGACATGGCTGCGGTAGTAGCCACTAGGGCTAGGTGCCACCAACCTGAACAGAGAATGCATGGTAGAAGAGAGAATTTTCTCCATTCATTTAAATTAATTATGAAATGCCAGAGGAAGAGGTTCTCAGAACATACGGATTCCAAAGGAACTTTATTCTTAACCTTGGCGCACCCCTGGGGTCATATTTGACCCGAACTTTCATTTCACCCTTATATTCAACCCACTCATTGGTTGGTGGACATTAGGGGACATCCCAGGACGTCTCATAAGGACCATTTTATGACATGTAGTAGGAAAGGGTTAATTTAAAAAAAAAAACACCTGTTTTGGAGTTCACTTTTTGGGAGTCTGTATCATTTTAGCCAATGGAGACATTTTTCCTATCATGATAAGGTCTTCCAGGATTAATTTAATAGAGGAAATCTAAGACAACCTGGAAGTCAAGTAACAAGTTGTGCCTGTGTTGTTAGTAGATTACTTGTACCTGTTTGCGACCATATACCAATGTGTGCTGTTGAACTAAACTGGCTGCGTCTGTAGTCATAAATTTGCTCATTGTTAGGTGATCACCCATAGAACTGGCTAATCTGATTCTTTTATTGCTGCTTCACGCTAATTTTCAGGTCTGCAAGTCCGAGCATGTTTTTATTTGCTTCAAGATAATATGAACGCTTGATTATATAATTCGCAAGAGTCCGTGTAAGCCATATGAAATCACAGGCTGGCTCGCAAGGTTTGCTGATTCGCTAAAACGACCTCCTTTGTCACGAAGCAGAGTCATCCAAAACTAAAGCTCTTGCAATTTATGTGAAATATTTGTTGAGCAGATTTCTTTGAGCCAAGTACGGTGGATGACGCATTGAAAAAATGTCGCATGTGGCCCTGCTCCAGGGAAACCACAGGCCTGGAAATAATTCAAGACACAAACACAAAAAGACAGGCTGTCAGTTACCAGATCTGTGTTTTTCTCTCTCTTTTTTTTCCATGCAGGTGAAACGTAAGAGAGGGACTGTTTTGGCTCACCTCTTGTCGGAGCTTCCTCAGGCCACGATGGCAGAATAGCAGCAGTAATAAGTGTCTGGATACACTCCCTGAATGTAAAGCACTCTCAAAAAGATGAGCCAATGTCTTTTACTCTGATTTAACCTGATTTCTACATGGGCTTTCAGTTTCTTTTGGTCCGGGGTGAAGAGTACTCTTCTTTTATTTTCACACCTACACTAAGAGATGTGAATGGGCTTTTAGTGAGTCCCAGGTTTACCATCATTGAGCACTCCTTCCACTTGGGACCAATAGGAGGTAAATAACAGGCAGACATGAGAAAGGTAATTGAGTGGAAGAACATAACCCTCGAATTGAGGCATTGAGCTTGATAGCGCTGTAGGTTAGAAGAGATTTGTGCCAGTGATTCCTGCAGGTCATTTTCATACATAATATTCATGAAATATCCAAAAGTATGTGGACACCTGAACAACACACCCATACGCGGGCCTACTCTTAATTGTTGCCACAAAGTTGGGAGCACACAATTATTCCATACTTGTATACTCTTGCATTACAATTTTCACCTTTATTTATTCTTGCCTGTTTACATTTCTTTCATTTTCCCCTCCTCTCTCTTTTGCTCACTCCATTTCATTTTCCCTGCCATGTCTTCTCTCTGTCTTTCTTTCTCTCAAATACCTCCCCTGTCTCCATTTCCCTCTCTTGCTCACTTCTTGTCGTCCTCTTTAAACCTCGTCCCGTCTCCTGTTTTCTTCGACGTGAAGTTCAAAGCACGCCCTGTGCATTTCCTGTCAACCAAAAATCCAGACAGAGGAACATGAAAAATGTTTTAATCAATGCCATTCGATGTGAATCACCTATCTGCCTCTTCTGCTTTATGTCACCTGGGCAGCCTTGCATACGGAGTAGAGTTATCGCTCCCCTGGCTCACGTCCAAGGTGAGTGCTGTGACTGAGTGAGGGAAATGTTCAAGTCGATGGCTGTGGACCGGCAAAAATTCACCCTGCTATGATGGCAAGTGGCCAGCAGTGATAACCGCAGACACTAGTCAAGTGTTTGTCAGTTTCAGGTGTGTGTGTGTGTGTGGGGGGTGGGTTGTTTATGCCTCCACTCTCAGTACCACTACAAGATGTGAAGTGTCCGCCTGAATATTGTCCTGTTTAAGGTGAGATTCTCCAGATCTCCATCCAGGTCTGTGATTAAAGGTAGAATAAGCAGGATGGAGGCTGATGTTCAGTGCTCCACAGAGAGAAAGATGTCAGACTGATGTAAACAGTGCACTTCCTGTCAAGAGAGGTTTATCCTTTGTCATAAACTCTGCCTCAAAAAAAAAAAAAAATCCTTTCCGTTCCTGAGGAATATCACACACTCAGAATTTTCCTGCTGGGTGTTTGAAATGTCTTCCGATTGAAATGATGGGTTGAGATGAGCATCACTCCATGAAGAGGTAGCTTGTCATTTTTCATAGCAAAACTAGCTAGGGTGTCTAATCCTGGTACATCTTATGACTTATTTTAGTGATACTCACAGCCTCACGGCTCTGGAATCCCCCATTCAATGTGGAACCCCTGCTCCTTGTATTCTGTGTTTCAGATGTTTTTTTCTGTGTATGAGTGGGTTTCCTCCAGGGTTCTCCAGTTTCCTCCCACCTCCCAAAAACCCCAGGAAGTGGATTAGTCACTAAGAATTTCCCCTAGGCGTGAATGAGTGTGTGAATGTGAGGGTGTGTTGTGCCCTGTGTTCATGTTATACAGTATTTTATCTCAGCATATATCACAGTTGCTAGAGTGGCATACATGGTTCTCAGTTTGACACCTGCTTTGGTTATTGCTTTGATTTCCTCCACGGTTAGTTTATTGGTTTTTCTTTAGTTCAGTCTATTATCTGCTATCATGTTCATGTTCCCGCCTCGCACCCAGTATGCCCAGGATAGGTAGATCCCCAGATCTACAACAACCATCATGGAAGTGCTTACTCTGGAAAATGGATGGATGGATGGATGGATGGATGGATGGATGAAAGAACTGACTATGCTTGAGTGAGGTTAAGCATAATCAGTAAATGTGCCTTGATAGTTTCTCTGAACCCCCACTTTTATTTCTTCCTCTTAGACAAAAATATAATACACTCATCTCTCCACCTTCCCAGAGTTAAATTAAACATTTCTGTTAGTGTTAGTGGCTCATTTCAATACACAATCTAGTAACTCTGTGTATAATAGTTCTTACTGTATATCTTCTTTTCCAACCACACCTCCCCAAGATGTTTGCCACTGAGACAGTATATTATTTACCCCCAGGAAATGACCCATATGATACATGATGCAATACTCCAGAAACTGAGTCACCTACAGGAAACTACAGGTTTTTCATTCCCATCCACCCTCGCGATCTCTTCTTTTCTCCTACTCTTTGTTTTTACTGATCTCTGTGACCCTTATAAGACCTCCAATTAACATCCCAGCACAGGGCCAGTCAGAAATAAACGACTATGGATAGAAAGTGGGGGAAGAGAGGATTCTCGCTCCTGTCTCCTGCGTGCCAGGCTAAATGTCAGGTATTTTTAGGTGCCGCCAGGTCTGCAGGTTTGAGTAGAAAGTTTGGTTGCTCAAGACAGTATCAGGTAATAAAGTACATTATGTTTAAGGATAATTTACACTTTTGGTTCATATTTGGCTAAATTGTTCAAATCACAATGGTTGTTTTTTTTTTTAATAAGGTCTTTATTCGTCTTCTGCCGCTTAATCCTGTTCAGGGTCTGGCGCCAATCCCAGCTGACATCGGGCGAGAGGCGGGACACACCCTGGGCGGGTCACAAAACCACCGCAGGGCGACACACAACCATTCACACCTATGGGTAATTTAGAGGCGCCAATTAGCCTAATCCCCTCTGTGCATGTCTTTGGACTGTGGGAGGAAACCCACACGAACACGGGGAGTTTCCACACAGAAAGGCACCTGTGCCGAACCCGGGGCTTGAACCCAGGACCGTCTCGCTGTGAGGCGACAGTGTTAACCACTCAGCCACCGTGCCGCCCTTTTTTACTAAGGTGCAGACACCAATTCATATATTGAAGCCATGTTGACCTCAGTGTCACTTATTTGCAGATTATTCTATTGTGTCCATAAGATACCAAAGCTGTGGCCATGAACTGTGTAACTTGGACTCATGTCTTAACGTGTTGTAGAACATCATAATATTTAATACATGGCCTACAGATAATTATGTGGTTAGAATGGGGGGAAATCTATATATGTTGAGAAGTCACATAAAACAGGGGTGTCAAAGCGATTTTTTGACACAGGGGGCCAGATAAGCGCACATCGAAATTAGTTGGTCACCAAATTATTAGTTATGAATTTTCATCATGTCTTATGATATTAAATTAGACTTTAGAAATTATATTAAAACAGACTCTTGACATATGAGGCACATACTTTTGTTATGGCTCACGAGGAAAAGGTTCTGGGTTTTTTTTTTTTATTGCTCTGTCTTTCTGTTAACTTTCCATCTTTTGTCTAAAGCCAAGACTAAATATCAGTCAGTAATATCACTTGCAGATATAGTCAGATAAAATCAAGTTTCTTGCAATTTAGCTACCTGGGTCAATAGAGTCTGCAGTGAAAAAATGACAAGATGTTGGCTGGCAGGCCACATATCATACTGTACGTTCTAAGAGAGAAGCTGGATAACATTTGTCCTTGGGCCAGTTTTCACCTTTAGGCTGGAGTTTGGACATACCTCACTTAATATAACTTGAACTAACTGTATAGTATATCCAAGTAGCAAAGGCAATGATGTCAGTATATCTGTATGTGTCATTCCCAAATTGAAGTAAAGTGTAATATGAATCATCTCCACGCTAAGGTTCCTGTAGCTACCATGTTTTCATCCAACTGATTTCTCTTCCTCACTCATTTTAAAATGCAATCATTGCCATAAATTAAGTATTTCATGGCCACAAGATCTCAAGAAATTTGAGTTGTTGTTGTAATATATTCATTCTAGGGGTAGGGGTAGTTCAGGGGGTTAAGACGCTGCACCAATGTTCGGACGGTCGGGATTTTATACTTTATACACGCGTACAAAGAGAGAGAGAGAGACAGCAGGAATGCGGGGATGTAGAATTGGAATAGATGTAGCAAAAGGCACTTGCTTGGATCACAGTGACAGTGAGCTATTCAAATGCCGCAGGACCGCAATTAACCTTTTTGTCTCACTCGATTTCATTTACAAATGATTCTCTTGTGTAAGCAAACCTGCGAATGCATCTGCTCCTTCTGCACAGTGACTGTGTATTGATATAGGAGTCGGAGTCGATCTTGGATATATTTAGCGACTGTGAGTGTGTCAGTGTTTATTCTCATCTCTAAGAAAGTCCCTGTTTGAACTTGGTTTGGGGATTTTAAAATGCGCCTTGGGTGATCAGGTTGTAAGTGAGATGCCAAGACACACTGACGTTTATACCTGTGACTATCATACGTCTCTGAGGTGTCCAGCTGACCACTGGGGTTCATATGTCTTTACTGCCTACGTCACTTCCTCTCGAAGGTCAAACAGCCCCGTATGTCGTTATTACTTCATTTCTGTCTCCAGACAAGTGCCAAATTTGGGCTAAGTAAGAAAACAAAAATGTTTAAAAAAAACTGTGGGCTGTTTCAAATGTTGAGATTGCTCCTCTCCAGTTGTAACCAAAATAACCACCACATCCTACACTGAGGACATATTTTGCTGTTTTTGTTGCCATTTTTACTGCAGAAGTATCAGGACTCCTTAGCTTTTACATTGCAAAAGATATGTGGTCAAACACATCCAAGACCACCCCAGCAAGTGGTTTGAGTGAATGCGTCATATGAAAGCATCTTGGTGGTTGTTTACACTAGGCTTTAGTGCTGTCCACATGTGACTTGATAACAGAAGACACATTTTAAAACCAAGAGTAAACAGGGTCAAAGACTGTTTATGATTTGATCTCCGACTTGTGGGTCTTGTTGGGAGTCTGCACTGCATTAAAGCATACAGTAGGTTAGGGGTCTCCAACGCATCGCTCGCGAGCTACCAGTCGCTCAGCGCCCCCTTCTGGGTAGCTCGCGAAAGGCTGAGCAAATACTTAATTTTAAA
>JAQMCW010000036.1:3104110-3117455 GCA_030068335.1 Chrysichthys cranchii | reverse complement strand
GTGGTCTCAAAGAGATGCTAACAACACAAGATGGTGTGAGGGACTGACCGCCGCTGAGCCGCGTGTTTCCCTTGTTCACCATTGTTTATGCGTATAGTGATAACAAGGCAGGCGGGCTCGCGGTACCGCTCGTGGCTCCAGACATTGCTCGTGGGAACAGCGAGATTTTATTAAATAAAAATACTCGTGATTGAAGTTCCTTGTGGCTTCAGATGCTCGTGAGTACAGGGAAGACTGTATACGCGTAGCAAAGTAAGAGACATACAAACGATGCATCAGCCCAGAATCAAAACTGTAACCTAAAATATACATTTGCCTACCTTTTATAAGTGTGGATGGTGGAAATGTATTGGTTTAAGCTCTACAAACTCAGGGGTACTTGTTGCTGGGCTGGTACCTTCACCCATGCACCTTCTGTACCTTTAGTATACATCTTTTACCTTTGTACATTTATAGCTTTCCTGTAAAAACTACAGTCCAATTATGTAACATAAATCATTTTCAGAGGTATACTGTATCTACATTTCCAGGCAAAATACACACTTAGGAAAGGTTAGACTGGGAAAGGTAGCGTTTAGTACCTTTTTTCAGGGTACATTATAAAATCCTTCTGAAATACAGAACCCATGTTCATTCCTAATCGTTGATACGTATTTGTTTTTTGCTTTGTTTTTTTAAAAGAAATGCTGTAAAATGTCTCGTTTCATGTAATCAATGTTCTGAACACTCTGAGCTTACTGCGAGTGAGTGAGCGAGCGAGCGAAGCAAGCTGAAAGGTAAATCCAACTCTGCACACGCAGTACACTCCGGAGGCTTCATTACGACCCTGCTGAACCTCATCAACGTGACCAAAACCAAAAATATATCCTAAAGGTTGTTGGTTCCATAAATCCGAAATAAAGCAAGATAAAAGAAGAGAACAAAATAAAGCAGCCCTAAGTGCTTCCTGGTGTAATTAATTGAATTCATGGTCCGTAATAAAAGTAATTTCTGCATAGTTTGATTATAATCATTGAAATGGCTTTCATTTAGTCCTATTCAGGAATCATGAACCACCACTTCATTTGAAAAGGGCAAAATGAGGAATAAAAGGGGATGAATTTTCCTTTTTTTAATCGGTACCAGAGTGCAGGGTGGAATTCCAAGCAAATCTGAACGCAATGATGAATGAGACTCCGCTTCCTTCTAAGAGGATCCCTGACTGGGGGTGAGCGATGCTAAATGACTGTCTAGCAGATTGTAATTCACTTCTCAGCACTTTAATGGATCAGTAATGAAACACCTTTTTTTTTTTTTTTTTTTTTTGGCCCAAATGTCACCCAAGCTCTTGAAGCTTGATGAAGAGAGGGGTTCCACTTATGGAACTTGTATACGTGTGTACATGTACGCTTGTGGAAACCGACAGACTTGAGATTAGCAGTACAGAGTTGTTGTTTGATCAAGGCTGACAGCTGGATCTTGTATCAGCGCACAGCTTCGAACCGGTTGAAGAAATGCAGATTCGGGTTCAGCGCTATATTTAGCCGATATCCTGCGGCAGAAAGCAGATCTCAGAAACCCAGAGATGACAGGACATTGCGCACCCAGAGGTTATGAAGTGACATCCTGATGCTTTTGTCCCTGAATCACTGGGATGTGCGAGACGTACACACAGATATTCAAAGAGCGAACTGTCATTCATGTTTAAGCAAGACATTTCAGATAGGACACATGAGATGTTCTATTGCTTTTATCGCCTGGCTTATGTTCACCTTGGCTAATACTGTGCAAGGACAAAGTCTGTGTGTGCATTTATCCATCCATCCATCCATCCATCCATTCACAGGGCATGTGGTTTTATTTTCCACATGTGATAACATTCCCATGTAATTCCCATGTGCAATTTCAGGGTGTATGCGACCCTGAACAGAATTAAGCTGCAGAAGATGAATTTCAGGGCGTAACTTGTTGAAATGCATCTTCACATGTTCATCTCATATTCCCATATGGTCTGTGTATAGGCTCACGTTTTTCTGTATGCGCACGTTCCACTTCCACATCTGGCTGCAAAGCGCCTTGAACATTCCTGAGGTTTTCCATGAGGTCCGCGTTGGGATCGAGCGAGCAAAGGCATTGTGAGTCTAGGCTTCAATGTTTCTCTACATTGCACAGTTTGTGACTGCATGGCCTCGCTGTGCTCGCTGTCTTTGGGTATTTCTGTGAACTTGACTTGGTTATGGTGAATGAAAAGGCTTGCTTTTTCACAAAGCTCTTGCTCGTTGGCTAAATTCAACATTCATAATGTTCAGCTGTGTTGAACTTTTGTTGCTGTGCCACAAGCCAAGTTTCACTGCGCTGTAACCTAAGGTGACCAGATTTCTGGGAAGCGAACAGGGAACATTTTGGTTAAAACGGGGATGACGGCGTCGTTACAATGTTGCCACTGCCTGGAATCATCTGCGTCCGGGGGGGTTGACGGGACTGTCCCCGGAAACCGTCTGGTCACCCTACTGTAACCATCAAGATATTAATAGGCAAGCTAAGAAGATACTATTCATAAACCATGATGTTTGATTAGTAGACTGTAATCGAATATGTATCTATTTTTCTTGCGGATATTGGTGGTACTGTCAAGGGCGCAGATAGGATGTTTGAACTGGGGGGGACCAAAATGTCAACATTTAGAGACAGGAGAGGAATTTTTTTTTTTTTTTTTTTTTTTTTTTTTTTTTTTTTTTTGCCTTGAAGTGGGGGGGACGGATCGAGGTCACTATGAATCTGACGGGGACACATCCCACCCGTCCTGAGCCCATCTGCGCCCATGGGTACTGTTGCGCATGGTTCTGAGCTATTTCTGCAACAGCAAGTAATGAACGCATTCCTTTTCTAGCCCATTTGTACCAGCTACCCCTGTTCATGCACCAGGCAAATATGGCAAAACTTCCCACTGAAATGTATAGCAATGTAGACTTGCAAGTGGATACGTAGCGTAGGTGTCCTGACAGACTGAACATCAGCAAGGTTACTGATATGACTGATAAATCTCATCTTTTTCCCTATCTCAGCACTGTGACAGGAGCACTTTGTATCAGTCACTCTCATTGAAAGAGTCTTTGTCAGTGGATGGTATTGTTTGCGTCTTTGTGACAGCCAGGTTGTCTGAAGCGCTAATTAGCCAGGCGGCGTGCTTTTTTCCGGTAGAACTGAGCTGTGTCATTTTTTTTATCATCCATTTACATCGCCAAGGACTTTAAATGCTGCACTAAATTCTATCGTGGTTAAAAAACATAATGTATAAATAAATAGTCATTCTACAAATGTGCCATATGGAACCAGATTTATTTATTTATTTATTTATTTGGTTGCAGTGTTTAGGCTAAAAATCAGTATATGGAAATCTTGTAGCTTTGTAATTATGGAAATTCTGTTCATAATCCATGGGAATCCATGGGTTCCAGTAATACAAGTGTTCATGCTAAATTGTATATCTTGAGAAAGGAACAATATCAACAGGGTACTCAAAGAAGTTGATGGTGAAATGTTTTTGTTTTTTTTTTTTGTTCCAATAATTAAAAAAAGAGAGAATTTGCTGATGTTAGGATGAACAGTGTTCAAATGAAGCGGATATCTTTCAGCTTTATAGGTATTTATAGGCAAGTATTTATTCCTTAACATTTATTCCTCTATCTATTTTTAGCCATTAATTAAAGGTTAAGTGTAATTGCCCCTTGACTAAAAATATTCCTTCTTATTACCACCAAGAACCCGAATCCTTTGTTGTGTACAGCAGCAAATGAATATAGTGTGCAGTGAATGACTGAGAAATGCCAAAAGGATCCAAAGTAAACCAGAGGCAGCTTTTGAGTTGCATTCAAAGCTATAAATCTGAGGCGTTTTTAGACCCAGCTGGCTAAATTACTCCCAGATTACTCTGTAGCTGACGAACAGGAACTGCCCATTTTCCTTCATGGTTAACCTCTGGCAGATGCTTGTGAACGGTTCATGTTTGCACTAACTCGGAGCAGATGTGTCGCCCGACGTAGCGCTCAATGTAAGGTTCTTTAAGAAGTTTTTGTTCATGCATGGAAGACTCCACCTCTGGTGCAGCGCACATTTCCAGTTTTATAAAGCAGCATCCGTGATTGCCAGGCCCTGCAGGGTTAGGTAATCGCCTCCGTTCTGCCCGTCTGCCTGCAAAAGCAAAGTGGAATCCTGCATTATTTGCCATGGTAAATAACCATGAAAGTCAATGGGGCAAAAACAATTGCCGAGTCTTTTTTCCCCCTTCTTAACAGAGTCTGGTTCCTGGAAATCTCTAACACGCTGCCTGAAGCTTTCAGAGTATAAACACTTTGATGAGGGTCTTCACAGAAATACTGAGATTTATACAAAGGCAAACAATGACTGAATGTGGCGTGCATCAATGACGGGCTAATCACACTCTGGATTTGTCATGAGATATTCCAGCCAGTAATCGTCACAAATAAGTCAAACGAGTTCACAGCTAAATACTGTTAGAGAAAACCTTCATGCTAGTGCCTCATGCTAATATTTCACACCGAAATACTTATGTGGCTGATTAAAAAAAAACTGGTAAGTGGTAAAACTGGTAAAAAAAAATGCTGGTAAGAGGCCAGGTAGCAGGATGTTGTCTGGATGAAGGCCATGCTAACACCTGTCATGACTGGGTAAGCTTTTTGGATGAAAGTAGATCTCCTGTATCTTTGCAAATGTCTTTTTTTGAGTATGTGTGTCCCTGAGAGCACCGGCTCCGTGTATGAGAGCACAGAAGAGTCACAAAATCGAGTTCTCATGGGAGAGGTCGGGTCTCAGACCCAGGGAAGGAGGTGTGGCCTTTGTGTCAGTCACAGCAAAGGAGATGTGGCGTTTATGGAAGCCAGATGTACCTAATTACATGCATCATAATGGATAGGGTTTCAAAAGCACTATCAAAGTTATTAAAATATAATGGAGCCTGTCATGTTGTAGTCTCCCTCACTCTAATTGCATCTTAGTGAATTATTGGCTGCTTCAGTATAAGTATTTTTCACAGATTTGATTGTTGCTCGCACATCAAGTTGCATATCACATTATCACGGAAGGAGAGAGACACCCACCCACCCCCATGCTATGCGCCCCAGGGAGCGTGCTAACTTGTTAGCAACCAGCGTCTGGTAAGGAACTGGCAGACAGGGAGATGGGGAGGAGGCTGGTGCTCTTGTCTATTTCCAGCCCAAGAAGCTTTGATCTGCACTCCCTGTTTGGGAATCAGAAAGGGTCCTGTGTGAAGGTGCAGATCTGCTTTGCACAGAATGGGAATAAAAGAGAATAAACAGACTGCAGAGGTAATGATAAGGAAATAAAACACTGCTACTGGTTTCGCATTCAAATGCAAATAATAAATGTCCCAGGTAACTATTTTTGGTTCACGGAACATTGCAGGAACGTTATTTTTTTTGGTTACAGGAACATTCAATGAAGGTTTGTTTGGTTGTCCTGTGGTTTGCCAGAAAAGTTGGTTTTATGTAAATGTAATGTTAGTTTTTGGCTGCATGTTTTGGTTTATGGAACGCTGTCCTGACGTTCTCCCAGTGTTTGTAATATGGGAACATTTGGAGAACCTTTGGAGAACGTTCCCCTTTAGTGGTATTAATTTTTCCCTAACATTAACCTGAAGGTTTTTGTTAACCTGAGGTTTTTGTAAAACTAACCATAGGACAACCATAAGGTAACGTTAGCTGAACATTCAGTGTTTGCTGGGGTATTTCATGGATAGATTAGAGCAAGGGTCATCAACTAGTGGGCTGTGAACCATATGTACCAAGTATTTTACCGAGCACTTGAGAAATACTTGTGAACGTGTGAAAATGGCTGTAGTTCAGTTACTCTGACTTTTTGAACAATTGCAGTTTCTGTAGAACAAATTGTCTATTGTGGTGTATTCCATCCCATGTGTTTATGCAAATTTTATAGCTGGAGGCAGGTCATTGGACCAAAGACTAGCTACAGCGCTACATTAGAAGCTTCGCAGATTTTAATTGAATACGTTCGAAGATCCTCCAGGAAAACCCTAAGATTTAATTTTCATGGCTGGCTTAGAGAGAGTGCGTGAGGGTTTATAGAATGCCTAAATGGCTGATGAGAAGTTTCTGCACCTCCTCTGTCACTAGATGATGGATTAACACTGTAATCGCACCTCCTCGCAGGAGGGCGTCCTTACCGAGGGTGACTCGGAGCACATCGCTCACTCAGTAACCTCGATTCATCAGGGTTTCACTGAGGTACGGCATAAAGCTGGTTCAGACTGGAGACATCGTCACTCTCTGAATTCGCACTGCAGCCAGGTCTGGTACTCACTCGCTGCTATGCTTGCTCATGTTTCTCTCATGTGAGGAACTCCCATAATCTAAAACAGATGTTCCAGTTGTGGTGGTTCATCGATTTCCTAGACGAGTGACTCAAAGCTAGGTAGAACAACAGCACTCATTGAGCTCCAGGTTTCAGACATCTAGCATGTGTGGGGTTTTTTTCTTTTTTTTTTTTCCCCCTTTTTTTTACACCAGGACGTCTGGAATTATTCAGAGCAATATTGAGTGTTTGTTTTGTCGAGATTCTACAGCGTGTCTAATGAGCTTGAACACTCCTTCGAATTCAGCTTGAGTTGCAGGCTGGATATAGTTTTGGAAGCTTGTGATTTCAGTGATACCCTAAAAGTTAGCATCTCCACAAACAGTTTACATCCAAGACTGCCCCTTGACTGCCCCTTGCTTCATTGCTTCCTCTCACCTGTCCTGTGCTCATCCCATTCCAGGACTCTTATACACAATATGCTCAGTATATGAAGAGAGGGCGTGTTCTCTTTAGAGTCTGGTTCCTCTCAGGGTTCCTTCCTCATGTTGTCTCTGGCTTGTACTCAGAGACATTGAACAATATGGATTTCCATAAAGCTGTTTTGTCTGTTAAAAGCGCTACCAATTCCAATTAAAATGACTTGAATTCTGCCCCAAACTGGAGGGAAATGTTCCATATCGATCAACTTGGACACCTGCTGCACCTTTCCATTTGACACAGGCTATTAACTCTGCTAGCAGGCCACTCCATTGGGTGTGTTTTATCCTGTGGATTGCACTGTTTCTTGCTATTTGCATTGCCTCCAGCTAAAAAGATCCCCATCTCACAGGGAGGAATACACCACTGCCTGTCTTTTAATCATTCTCTCTTCCACCGGCTCTAATCTCCTGTGTAACCTCCTAAGACCTGACAGTTGGGTACGTTCCAAGACCGTATGCTACGTTCTGACCAGTTAGCTTGCTAGTATACCCTGGGCAGTGGTGGTGATCTGGGTAAGAGTTGACTTTTTTTACATTACTGTAATTTCCAGACTATAAGCCGCTACTTTTTTCCCACGCTTTGAACCCTGTGGTTTATACACCAGTGCGGCTTATGTATAGATTTTTCTTCGCTAACTGTCATCGGGGGCGCTAAAACGTGAAAGACGCAACAGATCAATGCACAGAAGAAGACATTACCAGTAGTTTTTGGCACTTGACGCAAGAAGCATGCCACGCACATTAAGGTATGTAAATAAACATTTATAAAAACTTTCTTGTATAAATATCTCATTTCACAACGCATATACCTGCGGCTTATAGTCTGGTGCGGCTAATATATGTTAAAAAAAAATTTCTTTTAAAATTTAGTGGGTGCAGCGTATATTCTGATGCGTTCTGTAGTCTGGAAAATACAGTAATCTTTCTGTAAGGAATAAAACACTGAGCGTGTGCTATCATAGGAAAATATTCAACAACAGGGCGGTGTGCTGTGGCCTGACAAGAAATGGAGCTATTCACATCATGCTGAAATTGAATTTTCTTTTAAAAATCTAAACTGTTTTATTCCTATCAGAGTAATTACCCAGGAATAACAATTTTGATTTTATTACTGAGCAGCATATTCTTTTATAGTTACTATTAATGTGTGAAATGCCGATGAAACCAGTTAGTTCCTTGTTCACTGATGTTAAAGCTGCTATCTATCTAGAAATCGTTCGTCACTCCCCCCTTTTATATCTCTCTATACTTCTACTGAAGACAGGAAAAATAGCATTCTGGAGACCCAGCTAGCAATCTTTCGTTCCTGGAATGTTCTGGGAACGTTGTTTTTTGGTCTAGGAACACTCCATAATGGTTTGTTTGGTTGTCCTACGGTTTGCCGTAAATATAAAATATAACGTTAGTTTTTGGTTGCATGTTTTGGTTTATGGGGCCTTGTCTTATTGTTCTAACATATGTAATATGGGAACCTTTGGAGAACGTTCACATTTGGATGTATTAATATTCTCCTAACATTAACTTGGAGACATTTTCTAAACATTGGCAGAAGGTTTTTTTAAAACTACCCATAGGAGAACCATAAGCTAACATTAGTGGAAAGTTCTGTGCTTGCTTGGGACTCCTTCCAGAAATGCTGAAGAAAACTTCTATATCCTGTATGTATCTAGGTATTATTAGGTTTCTATTATGCAGAGCCATACATATCACTGTGAATCAGTTGCTACTATAGAAATACCTTCATATTAGAAGAACGAATGTATTAATACAAACCCATGATTTGAATGACTGTCGGATCTACTGTCAGAGCAGCTGTTATCAGACTCGAGAACGTTTTCAACATTTTTAACATCAGTGTTTGATAAATTGGGGATACTGGTTGTTAAATCTGTGCTAACGGCAGCACTTAGCATGCACGTTAAGTGTTCAAAGACAGCTTGCTCAATAATTAATAATTTAATCATCAACCTCCAATGACGCGCATTTCTTCTTTCGTCCACGTCCGATTAAAAATAAAAGCGTACAACAGTATTAGAGCATCGCTGATCGATCGCCAGCCTGCCTTCAATTAACTCCGGTAACATGGCTGATTACACCGATCTGCAGTGCGTCAGCTTAACAGAGTGTTCCAACCTTTAGACCTGCCAGCCACGACATGTGCTCGCTGAAAGAAGTTTGTTTGCGTAGAAGATTACGGCTCTCAGTCAGGTGCTTTAGCCATCAGGGATGAGTACTGTGCACGGCTCGAATGAAAACTGCTTCTCTCTCTTTCACCCTGCTTTTCTCCCTCCTCTGAATTTTTTTTTTTTTTTTTTTTCCCTCCCCTTGTCTGCTCTCTGGAAACAGTTCCACAACAGATGGTGGCTTGCTTTTTTTTTTTTTAACGAGTCGTTAAGATCGAGACTTTCCGCCACCATGCAGATGTGCATCTCTACAGTTTAATGCATCATCCACGTCGCTGCATTCTATATGCATATATGGTGGGCTCCTTTTTTTTTTTTTTTTTTTTAAACCAAGAAATTTGCAATGGGTGATGGGATGCCGGAAAGCCGGCGCCGAAATGTGTAAGATCCTGATACGGCTGGCGTGCAGCAGTGTTTCGAAAAACAAGCCCGAGTTCTTTTTGTTCTTGTCATGCATGAATGAAACACAAATGCTCTAGCCTCAAGTCCTAGGAGACAAACTCTGGTGTACAGCTGCAGATTTATTTGGTTTTGTGATAAGCACATCCCTTTGTGCTCCACAGTAGCCTCACCTAGAAATAGTTTATCTGGGAAAGTAAATTAAAAAAAAAAAAAAAAATAGAAACCTCACCAAAGCGTGCTGTCTAGATTAATGAGGTGTATTAATAAAAAAAAAAAAAAAAAAGAAGCATGTTTTGGTATTTTTGCATATTCACAACTTAATGGTGCATACTGATTTAAAACCAAAATTGCTTGGGCTCCATTCTAATAAGAAAAGATTAGCATGCCATGGTTAATGTAATGGCGTATTTCAGAAGCCTGGCACATGAAAGCAGTTTGCACATGAAATTGCATGAGGACACGTACTTTCCCTCTGACTGTCATTTGAAAAACGAGGGGAAGAGATTGCTAGAGTCCGCACTTGGCATGATTTGCTGGCTTTGCTCCCGGAGCTGCACACAAGAAATGTGCTACATTTGCAAAAATGAAGCTTTCAGAATAATTAAAGAGTGAATTATTTCAAATATTTAACTGTACTCTTAAGCTCCCCTAGCACTTTGCCACTGCCAAGGATGGTTGCCATTTTTGTCTGAAATTGACCATTTATTTGTGTCTTCATTACTAGACTCAGAAGCAGTAAAGAAACTGGTGGGGGGGTGGTGGTATAAAAAGGTACCCACTCGTACACTACACAAAGCCTTCTGGTTTTTGCCCTAATTTTGAAAAAAAAAAAAGACAAATATCCCTATTAAGCTGTTTCCTAACAAAAATGAACATTACGCTAATATTCCCATTTACATGCAGCATTTCTAGCTCAGTCTGGTGTACTGTTGTCTAGTTGGTTTGTGTACAACACAGAACTGAGTAAACAGGCAAGAAGCTGTATGTTGCAAATTGCCACAAAACTGTCTCAATCGACAAATGCTAAATTTGGAATACGGCCAAATTCGGAATATCCAAGCGGAATGCGCTGTTAACATCTCATATTCCGAAGACTGCCATATTTTGAATAATAACCTAACATCCGTGTGCATGTAAACCATGCTTGTGAAATAAGTTAGTTCCCTGTTCACTTATGTTAAAGCTGTTAGCTATGAACCATCATTCCCTCACTACTCTCTCTTTAATATCTCTCCACTGAAGATAGAAAGACAAAAAACAGCATTCAGAGCTGCAACTTTTCCTATGACTGATACCAAGCATTGACACTGGAGACCCAGCTAACAATTTTTGGTTCCTGGAACGTTCTGGGAATGTTATTTTTTGGTTACACAAACGCTCCATGAAGGTTTGTTTGATTGTCCTGTAGTTTGTTAGGAAAGTTAAAGTTTTATGCAAATATAACGTTAGTTTTTCGTTGCATGTATTGGTTTATGGAACGTTCTCTATTTGTTCTCTTCAAATATGTAATGTGGGAACCTTTGGAAAACGTTTGGAGAACATTCATGTTTGGTTGTTTAAATGTTCCCCTAACATTAACCTGGGAAGGATGTTCCCTAACTTTAGCAGATGTTTTTTGTGAGATTAATAATAGGAAAACCATGTGCCAATGTTAGTTCAATGGTCTGTGTTTGCTGGGAGGGCACTGATGCTTTCTTGACCTTCATGATCAAAGTGGAGGCTTTGGCTATGTGCTAACACGACTGTAAAACCATTAGAGTACAATGCACAGGGCTGAGCAGAGAGGTCGAGGTTTCCCGGGTGGTCCCAGAATGCACAATACTGCTCATACTACTACTGATATTATAAATAAAATTTATTTAAAAAAAAAATGTATTTATATAGCAACAGTCATACATTCATATATACTTACAGCTCGAAGTGCTTAAAAGCTTAAAAAGCAACATAAGGGAAGGAGCAGAAAATGGAGAGAGTGTACAGTACTTATGTGTACTGATGTACTTATGATGAAACTACAATAACAAATTGGGTAAAGAAGGAAATTGTAGCCCAAGGGGGAAAAAATAAAGACAAATATTTACTGCACATTAAAATATAAAAATTCAATTATTAGTGCTAAAATGTTGTGGGAGCAAGTATGTGAGCATGTCTACTTCTGCGCTCTCACGATCTTCACTAGCTCCAGGCAGGACCATGTTCACTGATCCTCATTTGGCTACACTACTCTGGTTAATCTAATGAAGCACATCAGGCAACACTTCCTTTTCATTACCGCGCTGATATACAGTATGTGTGTTATAGCCAGTATGCTGGGAGTGGTATAATATCATTTGCAGCTTGATTCATTCTACTGAAATGGCTGTTTTTATTTTTGTTAGACTCTTTCAGACTCGTTTATGAAGATGAAGTCCTCCAGTAAGTTTCATCTAGCGTAACTGATAGTTTCTTTTTTTTTTAGAAAGCTTTGCAAAAAAATGAAAGAAAGAAAAAATGCAGTAATCCATAAAATTCAGTTCTGGTTACTGATCAGAAAATGTCTCGTTGGTTTTCCACTTCCATTTCCTTTCTTTCAAGATTATACAAACTTTTTTGCACCTTCGGAATCTGAACTCTGAGCAAATGACAGCAATTTTAAAAGAAAAACAGGAAAATGGTGGAGTAGGAAGTGTTGCCACTCCATTTCAGATCCTGAGCTAGAGTTACTGACATCAGAGTTTTGAATGTTCTTCTCTAGTTCTTATGGGTTTCCTCTGGGTTCTCTGGTTTCCTCCCACCTTCCAAAAACATCTCAGTAGGCCCCCTGCCTATGGTGAATTGCCACTGTGTGCATGTGGTGTCCAATAGACTGGCATCCCATCCAATGCATATTCCTGCATGACGCCCAGCATTCCTGGGATAGACTCTACTGCGACCCTGGCCAGCATAAGGCACTCATTGTCATTGTATCTTGTTGATCTTGAAGCAATGGAGATGATGCGAAGGTTCTGTCCAAGGCCGGGTATCATTGCCCACGCACACTGGGCTTCGCGGCTTGATTTGAGAAAGTTTAACATTTCACTTGCCAACCATGGACTTCTGTATTTTCCAGTCCTCAGGTGTCTGACCCAGTAAAGTGGATTGGCTACTGCTAAAAAAAAATTCAGCTCAGAGTATTTACTACATCCTGCCTATTATTTATTCATGCCCCGGCAAGACCTTGCCATGCTTCAGTGGGAGGCTTTACCTACAGCTCTCATTCTCAACCTAGAAAAACGGGGAAGTGCTTTCACATCTTTCTCACCTCCTTGACCGACAAACAAACCAAATGTCAGAGTAACATAGAGCGAGACAGAATCAGAGAGGGAGGCCTGTGTACCTCTGATCCCTTCTAGGCCAGAATAATTCATGTTTCGACGTTGATTGTTTACACTGCAAGCAAAGTTCGGAGACAAGACTATAAAACAAGTCCTCGGGCCCAATTAAATTAGATCGACATCAATTATGGCACTTTGTACACCAGCGGCCGACTCGCAGCGGTGTCATCCCGAGGACGAGAAGCACACGAGGGTGGCAGGCTAATGCGTTTAAGGCAGGCGCAATTAAAAGGAGCGAGCTTCCCGATAACGACAGGCTTAGAGTTGCTCAGAAGGGATTAGGGAGCAGAGCTGCCTGTCTCCAAATGCTGCAGCTTATCTTCCTGCTCTTGTCTGTGAGCTAATGAATGGACAACTTGCCATTCTGAGTGGTAACTGCACACAGGTAAGGACGAGAGATGGCACGGCGTATCCAGAGACCTGTCAGAAATCTCATATACACTGTGTATATGAGGGTTGGAGCATTATATGGTTAGATGTGTGTTAATTATCACTGAATCCTATTATACATAACATCCAAATTGATGTTATGGGGAAAAACCTCCAAATTGAAAACTCTTATATGCATGAATCCTTTTATATATACTGTGTGTGTGTA
>JAQMCW010000036.1:3079971-3092910 GCA_030068335.1 Chrysichthys cranchii | reverse complement strand
CCGAATACCGTATTCGGGTTCGGCTCCACCCCTAATATATATACCGTTGGGTTCTGGTACTGAATTCCAGGTATCGGTACAAATGTAAGTAGTACCCAACTCTTATAAAGACGAACTAATAAGAGGTTAACACTGAACAACTGAACACAAGCAGAAATCAAACCATTGACAGGACAGGGCTAGAATACAAACAAAGGTTCATGGCAATATTAATAAAAGTACTTGAACTTGAAACAAAATATGAAGTCACCGAGCTAAGAGCCACAGCTTACACTGAGAAGGGGAATTTGTGTTTCCTTATCAAACAGCACTCCATCTGAAAACTTTTCATGAAGCTCAGAACCGTTAAATATTCCAGGAAATGTTGAGAAACCATTTTTTCCCCTCTTAGCTTTTAAAAATATTGTCATTGCTGATCCTCTGGTATTTCATTGCACTATGGTGAAGTGCCTGTTTTGATTTCTACAGTTTTGATTGAGCTTTTCACCAGTGGAAGAGGAAATGCAGTAATTAATGAGCTTGGTTAATTCATGTGGCATATGAGTTACCTCACAGCCTGACAAGATTAATCACTTATGAAATTTCACCTGTACTGACCTCTCAGCCCTGTTGGAGTGAGAGCCTACAGAACGGGGGGGGGGCAAGTGGGAGGGTTTTAATATCTATCATGCTCTCAATTATACCCATGTACCTAAAGCTCACTGGCCTTTATTGCTGTGTGGTCTGTGACCTCTGTGATGAAGGTCATCAGGGTTGGCGCTATGCTGACCTCTTAGGTTCTTCGGCTAATCGATGTATCCTTCTTTCTGACAGATGTAAGAGCCACCTCCCTCAAGCACAGTGATAAACGATATTCATTAGAATGCCAGCATGGGTTCAAAGCAGCACTTGATTAAAACAAGTAAATCGACTCATGCCAAATCCCAAGGACATGGCCCACACCAATAAAAAATCCCTTTGAGTTTTTCCCAACTACACTACACTACCCATCAAGTATCTAAAACGTCGGGTCTCCATTTTGGAGCAAATATCAAGTGGAACAGCATTAGAAAGCCAAAAGTGTTAACCATCTACAGAGTCATGAGGGTCATGTTTTCGCTAAATGTAACGCTTTCTATAATGATTGGTTGGGGAAAACAAGACAAAAACCTTGAATCGACATGGTGACAGTATGTAAAACAGAGCTCTTCAAGGGCGCTCTGCGTGGTAATGGTACAACCTTTTTGAAAGGGCTTTTCCCTAGAAGGACAAACTGAAGAAACCTTTAGGTGGTCGGTAGACCATTTTCCTGAGAGTGCATTTATGTATTCATGGAAAGAATGAGTCATTGGACAGCATGCAAGTAGAACCCAGACCCCTGGATGACAGACTTTAACTGATAGGAGACCTCATAGTGACGGAAAGGTCATGACGACATCGGCCGACACTCTTCACCTTTTATCTTATAACCCTCAGAGGGACACTTGAGAGAGAGAGGGAGGAATCGAGGAGGAGTATGAGGAAGGGAGACTGGGAATGCTAAATCTAGGGTGGAAAAAACAGTTGTTTCAACAAAATCTTGAAGGACAGTGGAGAAGAAGATTCCTTTTGGCTAGTACTTTAATTTGTAATTGGGTTTCTTCTCGGTTCTTTGGTTTTACCCACATGCTGAGGGTGGACTGGCTAAGCTCAAGTGTCTCTAGGTATTAATGACCATGCAAATGTGTTGTATGTGCATGGTGTCCTTTAGAGAACTTGTGTGCCATCCATGGTGTATTCCTGTCTCATTCCCAGAGTTGCCTGGATAGGCTTCGGATCTACTGCAACTCTAACCAGGAAAAAAATCGCCTAAAGTGAATAAAAAAGAACAAACAAAGATAATTTGCGATTGTGTAGCAGTCCCTAAATGCTGATCTTAAAGTTAATTGGAAATATCATCAGTCGCCAAAGCACCAGATCTTCTTTTATCACTAAACACTATCTGTAGGTTCCCGACTGTACAGCTTGCTTCTAGTTCATTCTTTTATTGTCTTGGGAGATGAAAAGGGGAGAGATTTCCTAGCATTGTCTACACCTAGATTTCAACTAGGGAGTTGAAACAGAGAGAGAAAGACAGACAGAGTTCATCATTCTCTACACCAGGTCTTCAACTATAGGAAGATGGATGGTCATGAATCCTAGAGAAAGCAGCTGGTCCCCCTTCTGACTTGGCTGAGTGATGGCAACATGCTTGTATTTTCACAACATTATTTACCCAAGAGTATACTGAAGGCTTACTATAACAAAAACCTCCTTAAGCTCATGCAGATGACCTGGATTACTTAAGATTTTTTGTTTTCTGAAGGAGCCATTAAAGTAGGAATTGCTGCAAAAACATGGGGTTTATTTATGTTGCAACAACACAGATGTTCAAATTCATCCATGGGCCTACATCACTCAGTAAAGAGATATATATGGATCACTTTACACATAGCTCTTTTTTGAGGATCTGTTCTTCATTTTGAGATGTTTTCACTCCGTTTGGTAAAGTCAAAGTTAATCAGGGACCAGATCGGCAATTCCTGACTGAGTTCTTTCATTCTGCCAGATCTTTAAGGTGACAATTTTGGTGATAATAGCCAACATGGATCTTCTGCTAAGTTAAGGGTATGTAAGTAAAGGTCTGCTGAACCTCAAGCTAAATTTTCCTTTCTCCCAAGCACCAAAAGGAGCCCCTCCTCAGTCTTTAATGTTTGGTGTGGTTCTTGCCTCCGAGTTTCCCAAATGGGCCATCATCATCATATACGCTCAATTGCTCACATTCAGATTAAGACTGCGGAACATACTGTAGGAGAACAAATTTATCAGAAATCCCAGGAAACAATCCAATGCCTCAAGTCTAACAGGAACATAATGGCCACTTCACAGCATCTGCTTGTTTGCCCAATTATTTTGGCTGCGGTGCTGTTTGCTTTGTAGATCTGCTCACTGTTAAGCCCGATGTAATGTTTTTTGTTGGTCAAATTACTGTGCCCCAGTTGTCCTATCTCAAATCAACTCTTGAACTCTGCTTTATTGCCTGCCTGAATCAATACGCTACTTGTAATCCCTGTAATTCATTTAACATTTTGAGGCTTCTCAGACTGTCTCCATTAAGGCATGTCAGGTCTAATATGGAGGAGCTGTATTTGTACTCGACCATGGCTGTAAATTCTTAAGGAACTCGGAGGCAGATGTGCTCAGAGATTGATTTGAGCGGGATTACAAGAGTGTGCTGACCTCCAAAGTCTAGAAAAACCTTCATACAAAACTCATTTCCATTGATAAAGTCATCTCCCTATGACTTAATGTTGTTGTCACCGAAGATATATTATCAGAATTCATCAGAATTACAAGCCAAGCTGCACTGGTTGTATTACGTAATGATTCTTCATGTAGGTAGTTGGGTAGAAAGATGTACATTAAGCGCATGGTGTAATATAGTTCATCTTTCCAAAAAGGCACAGCTAATATCCTTTCATTTCCATGTGGCATTACACTATATAATAAGGTTATCCCTACAGTGCAGCTTTATAGCTTTATCGTGGTTATCTCTACAGCACACAATGCTAACATTAGCAGAAAATTGTTAGTTAGCCGATATTGAACTACTGTCTCTGGATAAAAATTAAAAAAAAAACCACACGTTTGATAAATTTATGCTTAAGTAAGCGTGGAAGTTGGCAGTACAAGGATTACGGTCTTCAATCAGCTTTGTCCATGCACTTTGTCCCTACTTGTGCACCTGTAGTTACATTTGCACTGTGCAGCAAAGCCAAGGTCTGTGGATCTGTGCGCAACAACAACTGCTAACCAGTAATAAATGTCGAATCGGCAAATTTGAGTTTGTCAAGGCATTGCATTAATACTTGTGCTAGGTTGCATTATGCTTGCTAGGCCAATGGATTAGTGGGCTAATTATTTAACGGGCTCATTTGTACAGACTTTTGGTGTCTGCCAAGTTAAGACTCTTACATCACCAGTTATTTGAACCCACTCAACATTTTTATTTTTTTTTACAGTTCCTCCAATGCGTATAACACACAATAGCATGGTAGCCTGGTCTTCTTCGCTAAGACAAAGCACCTAGAGATCTCCATTTCTTCTGCTCTATGACAGGGACACAAGTTTCCTTTGTGACTAAAAAAAAAAAAAAAAAGTCCCTCCACAGTGCTCAGGTGTTTCTAAAGAAAGAGTCAGCAGACAGGAAGGCAGAAGTGTACCACTCATCATTTTTATGATCAGTTCTTTAGTCCCTCATCTCTCATGCGCTTGGCTTTGTGCTAGACAGATTGGTTGGTGGATGTGGAGCATTATACATGCCACCAGAGCAGGATGAAAGGTGATGAGGTATCTCTCTTTCTCCCTGTCTCTCTCTCACTCACTCTCTCTCTCTCTCTCACTCTCTGTGTCTCCTGCTGCCATGAAAGGTGAGAGACTGTTACCATGCCTGTATAAGGCCACAGTGGTGGAGAACTAAGCAGGGGGACACGGTTTGTGTGTGTGTGTGTGTGTGTGTGTGTATGTGTGTGTGTTTTGTTGAAGCTTGGCATCAGCCATGTGGCTATCACAGTTTCCGCTCAGTCCCTTGGCAGGGTTTGTTCTGGCTCATTTTATCCAAACAATAGCCTTCGTGAACCAACAGGATCAATTTGTGTGTGTGTGTGTGTGTGTGTGTGTGTGTGTGTGTGTGTGTGTGTGTGTGTGTGTGTGTGTGTGTGTGTGTTATAAATTGTCTTGATTTTGAATTTGTTTACACCTCACTGTACAGGTCATGTGTGAGTAACAGACTTTATTTCCGCCTCAGCCGACAGTCTTGTAGATGCAGAGCTTTTGGATAATTCGGTCAGGGAACATTTCCTTCCATAAACACCATCCTTCAGGTTTAAATAAAGCCCTTTTCCGTGTCTGTTCGGCCTTGGAATGTACACTGTGCTATCGTACCTGCTGTAGATTGCCATTTGCTGCCTTGTCACTGGCTCACATCACAAAAAAAAGCTTTTCTTTTTTTTTATAATCCAGGAGAGGGAATCTAAGATTGTTTCGAGGAGCCTGAGATTCCCTGTGGATCTGGCACTTAAATTGCAGCCTTGTGTTTTGCTTTGGACCCTTGAAAGCTCGAGTGTGTGAGCAGTTTTTTTTTTGTTTTTTTTGTTTTTTTTTTGTATTTCTAACCGTCACTGTGGGACGTTGTGTAAAAAGATTTCGTTCAGACTGTCCATGTTCAAAAGTGGGCTTTTAAGGTACAGAAGCGTTAAACTTGGGTTGTACTCTGACTTTAGTACCTTCAACAAGTAAATAATTGGACTATACTGGCTGTTACCTTAGAGAGGGAATTTATAATGTCTTATACCTCTTATGGCTCCCAGAAAAAGTTTTATTTTTAGTTTGTATGCACTTTCCTTTTCATCAAGTTTAAAGACAAACGATCTGATTGTTGGTTGATGAATTTCATATCATTCACATCAACTCAACAGATGTTTTCTATGTCCCTTGTTTCTTGATTAAAAGTTATCTGACTGATGAACTTGCCTGAAGACATACTGAAGATGTATGCAAAGATCCCAGGTCTCAGAACTGTAAAATTGAGGTAAATACCAGTACCCAAAAATTACCAGAGTTAAATGAAAATGAGAACAAATCTGAAACAGGGTGAAACTATTATTATTATTATTATTATTATTATTATTATTATTATTATTATGGTTTTATTTTTTTTGCTACTGCTAATACTGCTGTTGCTCTCTCTGTAGCAGTGTATTATACAAAATAAATTATAGGATAATTAATATTTGAATGTATTCTAATACATTCCTGGGTTTGATCCCCGGGGTCAATCTGGGCGCCTTTCTGTGTGGAGTTTGCATGTTCTCCCCGTGTCCGCGTGGGTTTCCTCTGGGTACTCCGGTTTCCTCCCACAGTACAAAGACATGCACAGTAGACATTGCCCGTAGGTGTGAATGTGAGTGTGAATGGTTGTCTGTCTCTGTGTGTCGCCCTGCATGGACTGGTGACCTGCCCATGGTGTAACCCCTCCTCTCACCTGAAGTCAGGTGGGTGTTGGCTCCAGCTTCCCCCCCGCGACCCTGAACAGGATTAAGTGGCAGAAGATGAGTGAGTGAGTAATACTAAAACATATAGATAAATATAATTTTATTATTATAGGAAAGCCCTTAGTATAGGGCAGTTATTTTTAATTTTTTTTTCAGTCTCAGCCACAGACTCTTGTATACTTTTTGGCGACAAGCTTCATAATCTTATCTGTCGGTTACAACCTACAGATTGTAATCTGAATTGCTCTTCACACTTCTGTGCATGTATATGCACTTCTATACAACAAAGGAAAACAAACAATTCTTTTTTTTTTTTCTTTTTTCTTTTCTTTTTTTTTTTTAAGAAAGTGGGCTGTTCCAATCCTTTAAGCTTGTGTTTCAGTATGGATGCCTTTATCTGTCTGTCCTTTGCATAACGATGTAACCCTGCCTAGCAGAGCGAGAAGTTCATCTCATCCGAGCCGTCATAATCCTTCAGGAAACAATATGCGCACATTATCTCTGCGCTTCCATGATTCTTTGCTCAATTCTTACAGCAATAGCATGTTCCAAACCATGTCTTCTCCCAAATCTAATTAAAATAGCACAGCGACATTTTCCTTTGGCGCCGCCAAACAAACCCGTGCAGCCAGAGAAGCGTAAAAAATGCAGAGACAGCAAAACGGCTGGCTGTGGCAGAAAACTGCGCCGCCACCGCCGCCCCGCTAGCGTCACCTCTTTCGTCCTTACTCATCTGTCGCTCAGGGTCAAGAGCAGTCACGTCATTCTGGCAGGCCAATTAAGCACTGCTGACATTCAGGCAGAGCGGACAGTGTGACATTAAGATCCGTTTTCCTGTAACGTGCCCGTGACATTCGGCTGAGTTCTTACAGTGCCCTGAGTCCTCAGGATGATGTTCTTTTAAAGGCTATCAAAGGAAGCACACGGGTGTAGAGTCAGCTTGTTCTGTTCGCTTGATCGGTTCACCCTGTCCTTCATGCATATGCAGATTTCCTCCATATTTTGTGGTTGAGTGGCAGCGGACAGGCTATATTCAGTCGAGACGCTATAGCTTGAAGGTCATGCCGTGCGTATAGTGGCGCCTTTGCGTCCAGGAACTGAGTCACTCGTGTGTTAAGAGTTCTGCTGCTGGGTTTTCAGATGCCTGGGTTTGGGTCAGAGAGCCAGCAGGGCCACTGAGCGAATGAAACCAACCCAATCCACTGGAGAATAAGTGTGACTGAAAGTGCTTCCATGGGAAAGTGTGATTAATAATATGCCTGCCACTGGTCAAGGGAGAAACCTATGCACATTTAATACGTTAGGAATGGACAGAAAGAGGCAGCTAGCAGAAAGCAGGGATGTAGTCGGATATGGATGCGTTATTCAGAATAAACAGATGATTATGTTCAAATACAGACACGACAGGGAGGCTGACTTTGCCTGAAAGGTTCACAGTGAACCTGGTTGAGGCTAGAGGTATGTATTGGGACATCTATTGTTGATCATTTATTATGACCTGTGAAGTCATATAGCTGACGACGGGAAATTGTCAGAGCCTGGATTCACACACTGTAACTACAGTGCTTTAATTTGTATCAGGACAGGTTTTTTTTTTTTCATCTTTGTTTAGGCCCACGGCCATGAATATGAGCAGCTCCAAACAGACACAGATAGTGATGGTGGCATTGCGTTACACCCTAGCAGAAAGCCAGATGGACGCATGATTCTCCCCAGGACCAACAGTGCTACAGGCACTGAGACCTGGAGACTTAATCAGCTTCTGTGATACTGAGTAATGACATCGATCCAGCATTGGCACAGAGCGGCCCTGGCGTCAGCTTTCGCAAACATGTTGAGATTTCTTCTGCTCTACAGAGCGAGGAGCAGGACGTCACTCGAGCTACACACCATCGCGTTTGACTAGCAGGGGAATGTGAGGATGTAGGATAGGGAGGAGGTGTTTGGCAGGGTTTGTGGACTCTGACTTAATTCTGACACACCCTGTGAGTCAGAGAAACAGGATTATAGACAGCAGGAGGAAGTAAGGGGAAGAGACACACGTATACAGAAAGAAAGAAAGCTGCCAAAACGGCCGGGGAAAATTTGTAATAGTTTACATTTCTAAGAGTGTACCTAATGCTGCGTACAAATATGTTGAAACGAGAGTTGAACTGATTCAGGATTAAAAAGTTCAAGTATTCGGTCCTTTTTTCTTAGAGCTCAGAGTTTCCGATTTGGGATGCAGTGTCGATCTTTCGTAACGTGGCACCGCCCGTGAAAGTTCGCTTTGTGGTCAATGCTAAGTAATTCCAGCATGATTTCAGTCATACAGAAAGATTTCTTAATAATTTACAAGCACCGCTGAGGGAAGTTTTACTATTACAGAGAGCGTTGTCATGTTTGAAATGTTCTTCCACTTATTTATTTATTTATTTATTTATTTATTTTAAATAATGCTGCTGTAAACATTTAAATCGTTAGCCTCGGTTACTAGCTAGCATATTCTTGGTGGCCAAATTTTTCCAGTTGCTTAATAACAGTGCTCTGATTGCTTGAATAATTTAGTTTGTGGTCTGTTCACATTTCTGAAGCCTGAAGGTGGACTACGCAGGTTCTGTTTTAAGATTTCCCTCCTCACTTTATTGTTGCCGTGGCAACAATTAGTAATTCAAGGCTGTCGTTGATGCCGAGTGCAGATGAAATGAAGAAAAGAGAGATTCTTTGTTCTGATTTTACTCGTGGTCTTCTCCGAAGTACAGCTGGGTGTTTAGATAAAATGATGCATGATGAGTAATGGGTAACAGTAATTGCTCCCTTCGGGCCTGTGTCCAGTGTTCGTTGTTCCCAAATTAGCATGTATCTCTTCTTTAACCGTTGAAGTCTGGATACTGCGTGCAGTGTCTGTACAGACAGGTAACAAATTACAAGAAAAAAAACTGTCTAAGTAAGGTGTTGGGCAACCTTACTGTTCTTGCTGACAGTTTAATCACAGGCTGCAGAGCATGGTAGGATGTTAATTGCTTAATGGCATCATGCAGTACACCTGTCTGGAAGCATCTGCACGCATTGTTTCTTTACTCATTTACTCAGGATTTTCCTTTCATTTGTTGCTGTTCTGCTAAGGTGCATGTACAAAACGTCTGTCATGTTTTATGTTTTTAAAAATAGGATATATGCACATATGTTCAGAGTTTTCTTGAGGAATGGCCTAAACTGTACACTGATCAATTGTGTTTGTGGACAGATAATTTAGTGCTGGGAGAAAAATCGTGTAGGTGTTAAATAAAAAAATAAATAAAACATTTTTCTGGTGAAATATATATTTTTTTCTTTCTGCGTGCCAGGATTTTCTTGTAATCAATATTGGCATGTGCTAGCAGCATTACATTTTTATTTTATTTATTTATTTATTTATTGTTAGAAAAAAAAAGAGACCAAATATACAATGGTGTCAGTGAAACATGGGGCAGCTGGGTAAGTTACAAAAATACTGCAAGATGGGATTTCTATATAGAGGTGCTCACCGAGTTATGATGGCCCGACTTACGATTTTTCGAAGTTGCGATAACGATTGCGATGCGCTAAAAATCTGAAAATATTTAAAATTCGCATAACAGCGTATGACATACGCAGACATTCAGACGACACCCGGAAGTACACGGACGATGCCCGGATCACTCGCCTCGTGCGATGCCTCACTCTCGCCTGCAACTCACGGAGTTACCTTGTGTATCGTTGTACTGTACAGTGCATTACTGCGGGGTTTTTTTTTGTGTGCTTCAAGAGCTAATTTTAATTCACAAGCACGTCCTCTTCAGGAAAGGACTCCTGGGTAGGCTAGGCTAAGCTAGGCTGAGATACCTAAGCTAGGCTAAGTGGTTCAACACAGTGGTTCCACATACAATATTTTTGACTTACGATGAGTGTGGCGGAACGCATCTCCAGCGTAACTTAAGGACTACCTTTTATTAAAAAAAAACCACAAATACATGGAATTGATCTTAGTGCCTAAAATTGATATTAATTCCAACATTTGGTCTTGGTTCTTGTAATATGGAGCAAGAAAACAACTTTACTTTTATTTATTATGAGAGCTATCAGAAAATACTCTAACTCCTCTGGACATCTAACCATCATGCTGAGTAAATTGTGTTCGGAAATTGCATGGCAATTCTTTAGGGAACAGTAAATGCTATACAGTCTGTCTACTATTATATGTGTTTTTACTCACAGTGCTTGGGATAGATGTCAACACACACACACACACACACACACACACACACACACACACATGCACACCCAGGAACACCCAAATTGCCTGAGATATATTCATAGCCCAAGGCCACCCTCATATCTGCGATGATATGGTTATGGGAAAACTCTTCTCTTTGAACACGTAAACCCTATTAGGTCTAACACGCATTGTCATTTTGATGCACTTCAAATCAGATTTCCTGCTCCGAAATGGACATCTCCTCTTGTGCACTAGAACTGGGATGTTGTTATTTATTTGCCCGCTCTGTAAAATGGTGGAGAGGGAGCGCGAGAGAGAAATTGCTTGTCAGTGCGCTGCAGCTTTTCCAGGAGGAGGTTATTCTTTAAGTTTGGTGTTCGAATTGGGGAGCTGAATGCCCACAATTAATCATCAGACAAAGCACTAACATCAGCAGAAGCACAATCTTGAGCCTATTTTTTGCTCGTTTCATCCGAATAACAGAAGACCAAAGTGGAAGGACTGGAAGCGCCCACACCTTCGACCAGCCGCTGCACATTGATCCGTTTTAATTAAGAGGAAAATGTCGCCCATGGGACTTGTGCATGAGAGACAAAGCACTTATCGTGTCTAGCCTTAAATAAGAGTCTGCATTTTGTTGCTAAAAATACATCCCATTTATTTAGTCCTCGAGGGCATACTGGTTCAGGGCTCAGAGGAGGCCTGCTCGATGCGTCTTTCTCAGATCGTCTTTCCATTATTTCTCTCTCTCACTCGAGCTATATTAAAGACAGTACGCCGAGAACTGGATTAAAATAAGCGATGCATCATTTTCATAATGCAGTATATGAGCGTGAAGAGAAAGGGACGAGATTGCAAAAGCAAGACTAATGAACGACAGAGACTAAAGAAGATATAGATTGACAGCGCTTGGTTTTCAGCCTCAGTTGCACACCGGCAGCTTCGCCTCTCGAACAGAAGAGCCTCATTTGGTGGGAGACAAGCAAAGATCACAGTGCAGCACAAACATATTGATTCGGTGTAATCCCTGGGAAAAAAAAAATCTAAGAGCCCGGAGAGATGAGCGTAAGGAGAAATAGAGGAGGAGATGTGGTGTGCGGGAAGAAAATCTGCATCGAGTCCCACTGAGTACACTGATTAAGGACTAATAAAGCTCTGCGTGTGTTGTGGGAAAAGTGGTAGCAGTTAAGCTCAGCAGGTAGGGAAATCAGGAGTGCTTCCTTGCGTACGCTGTGATGGGAACCACATGTGTTTCCTTTCTTCTGCTTTTACAGCACACCACAAATTCAGTCTAATAACTTTATATGAGAGATTCCCGATGTAGCAGACACGCTGTTGTTTCACTAGGGATTCGTCATCCAGCATCCACGGAGCTCATGCATAAGATAATGCGGTTACCCCTCCTTATATCAGATGACGGTTAGATATTATATAATTCTTAGATAATCCCAGCTTTGGATCTGTAGGGATGTTGGAGGGAAACAGAAGAGGCCTGGGGTGGTTGGAGCAATTTAATAGCTTCCAGAGGATCGCTTTGTGAATTTATCACTAGCTTCAAAATTAAGATCCTTAATTAAGATGAGGGTTTTAACCAATTGCACAAATTTAATATTGTGGGTTCATGCATCGTGTTGGGTATTGTTTGAATTTGATCAATCTCGAGTGCCGTTCTACTCATCTGTTCCCCGTTTTGATTCCCGTCTGGAAAAAAAGGGGGGAAAGGTCAAATGTAAAACAGTTTTTTACTGTTTTTTTTTTTTTTTTTTTTTTACACCTTTTTTACAACTGTATTTAAATATAATCCCACTGGCACTATGGAAAGAGAGCCACCGGAGCTCGTATTTAAAATCCCCTTTGTAGCCACTGCGAGCTACCTATGGTAAGTGAGCCACCATGACAGGTTCTCCTGTTCTTTGGAGAGCTTGCAGATATGTGGCCTTTGTTTGTTAACATTGCCAGAATAATTTTTCATAAATGGTTATCACACAACCAAAATGACATTTTTTTTTTATGGGTACCCAGTACTTGACATTTTGGAGTTGGTTCTAATTTGGAACTGAGTTTTGGTTCCCAAACCTAATCATATCAAAGCAATGCCAAGCAGTGGCTCAGTGGTTAGGGCTCTGGTTTACTGCTTGGAAGGTTGGGGGTTCAAGCCCAAGAGATGCCAAATTGCCCTTGTTGGGCCCTTGAGCAAGACCCTTAACCCTTTCTAACATCATATCATGATGGAATTCATGACCCTGAGTTCCTAAGAAGCTGTGGTAAGCAACAAAAAACTGTGCTGTAACTAGGGTTGTACTGATACCAGTATCGGGTATCGGACCGATACTTTGCTGAAATACTCGTACTCGTCCATAAAGTGCCGATACCATGAACTGATACTCCTGTTTCACTGATCGCTTTACTAGGTAGGTGTGATTTGTTGTCCTACCTGACTTCAATCGCTAGGGGGAGACAATGAGCCGGAAAGTTAACGGAGATGTGAACAACAAGTTAGTGTGACTCACCATGGAGCCGAGCTGTGTGCTTAACTTAGGTACGTGCGTATTTATGCTAATCGCAGCGGCTAATCTGACTTAACTCTGTTCCGGACTTTCTGGTTGCGCAATCGCAGTAAAACCACTCTGATTGGCTGGGTTACAGGCTAGGAAGCCTAGCATGTTAGCTATG
>JAQMCW010000036.1:3028133-3041226 GCA_030068335.1 Chrysichthys cranchii | reverse complement strand
TTTTTTTTTACTTTTCCCTGTCAGAGCGGCGAGGTGACACAATCCAGGCTGGAGTCAGGCGTAAAATCCCTTTCAGGCTTTATTTAGGCTCCAGGCAGAAGCACATGAGACGGCAGGCAAACTCACAGTCAGAGAACAGGCAGGGTAACCGAACTGTGTACAACGCCATGAAGGAACAGACTATAATCATAAACTGAATAACAAACCAGAAGGTCAGAACCGGAAGAGAATACAGACACCCGCACCTGGAGCGAATCCTCGCGCATGCGCCCGCAGCGCCGCTGCTGGGAGTAATCAAAGCACGTGCACGTGTGCAGGCGGCTCCATGATATACGCATTGTTTGGATACATGCTTAGATGTGTTTAGTACTATGTGCTCTTCTTGTTTTATCCTGTTCATTTTGTGTTTAAATGCTAAACAAACATATTTCGGTGTAATTTATTGGGGCCGGGAACGAATTAATTGCTTTTCCATTATTTCTTATGGGGAAAATCCGATCAGAACTTGAACTTTTTAGGATTCGAACACGCGCTCAGAACAGATTAAGTTCAAGTACCGAGGTACCACTCTATATACTGTTTACTGTCTACTATATTATATTTGTGATAGGATCTGATGCAATACAGCTGTACATACTGTATCTGACTACCGGACCAAAAAAGTCTTAGACAGGTGGACAAATGCTTTGTCTTGGATATTACCTTTTCACTCACAGTTACCTGATGAACAACCAGGTTCAGTTAGCTGTTAATACTGCCCACATTTATTGGGTTTTAAGAATTATATCAGACAAATGGCGACCGTTGTTAGCAATACGATGATTTTCCTTCAAATCCTTAAGAGTTCGAGGACGATGCCGGAAAATCTTTTCCTTTAGGTATTCCCAAATGAAAAAGTCACAAGGGCTTAAATGTGATGATCGTGCTGTGTGAGCTGTGGTCCCGTCCTGTTGACACCACACAGGTTCTGTATCCAAGTCATCCACTTTGGAGCACAGAAAGTTCTCCAACGTTCTCCAACATATCGACTGGAGGTAACAGTTCCTGTTGCACCACCTTCTTCAAAAAAGTACTTGCCGATCACATCAAAGTCAGCAACTGCACACCAGTTACACGAGGAAAGTGTATACCACCATTGTTCTAATAATTGATGAAGAAAATGAAAATGATGGAGCCTACCTAGCCTACCGAATGAAACCGCGTCTCTACCGCCACTACAGCCTGCGCGGTGCCCACTCCAAATATGGGAGATCTTTATCCCCCACCCTGCATAATGCCCACCAGCATTTTATGTTTGTTTTCTTCACTCGGCCAACAAGCAGAGAAATAACTTTTCATTCGATGTGTTTGTTTATACGAAGCATCAATCCAAGTGATTTCGCTACTGGATGTATTATTTATCCACCCCTCACCATGACACCTGTGTGAAACATTTCCTTGCCTGGTCCTGTTACCCCAGATACCTATAGAGCTAAAAATACTGTATCACTGTTTACACTCTTAACATGTGACTCTAATCTCTGTCGTTTGTTCTTATAGGGAGGATGCGGAGGCTCCCAAAGCCAAGCTTGTTAAACCCAACTCACTGTCGTCCTCTCGCTCGGGGAGCTCTCGCTCCGGCGCCTCGTCCACCCAGTCCATGGTGCACAGCACCGCCCCCCGTAGCCAGCGACCCCGGCCCCCTGCCGTCTGCACCCTCAAGGAGAACGGGCAACCCCCGGAGTTCCTGCAGTCCTCCCCGGAGCCGCCTCCCACCCCCAAATTCAGGCTGCCTAATCCAGCGGTGGGCCTGGTCGTGCCCACTACGGGGGTCCTGATGCCGCCTCAGAGCAAAGCCTTTGAGACTGTGTAGGGGAAAGAAAAATATCCAGCAACATCCCCGGACAGGAGAAACACACACTGACTCGTCCAACTGCAGATATGTCAGCTAATGCAACTACCGTGTAAAAAAGAAAAATGAGAGAGAGAAAAAAAAAAAAACAAGCATAAGAAAAAGAATTAATACTATAAAAACTAAAATCTAAATGAATGCCTACATGAAAAATCGTAAGTGCTTGCCCGCTGCTGAAATGTACAAAGACGAAAACATTTTCCTGTCACTCCCTATTGCTCTTTCTCTGTCTCTTCATCTTGCGCGCTCTGTCTGTCTGAAGTTACCTTCTGTTATTTTTATCATTTTATAGTTTCTTTTTTGACTTTGAAGGCATATTGGGCGACGAGGTGGAAAGATTTGCCCCAAGTGACGCTTTATTTATTTATTGAATGTGAAGGGGCAGAGAAAGCCAGGGCAAACTGAGTTTATGAAATATCATGAATGATGGAACCAATGGAAAGAAAGAAAGAGAAAAGAAAGAAAGAGATGAAAACAACGGGTGATGTTTACCTCGTCGAAAAAGACTAGAAAGATCGCCACTCGGCCTTTCCTTGCGGAATCGTTGAAAAGGATGTGAGAGGAGAGTCACATCGAAATCCTGCTAATCTCCATACTGCACTGCAGGCAGTTGGTCATTTAAAATGGCACCTTTTGACATTAGACTCATTTCCACAGACCACACGTACCGTCCAGCACATACTTGGATATCACACGTTAACGACAATTATGAGATTTGATTATAACCTTTGCCAGTTATTCAGTTACTGCACTACATCACTGTGAGACTAAGTCACCTATTTCACACGTAGTGTATGTATTGTGTCCTACAACGGACCAGCATCGCGTCCAGGAATCTCACTCCCAGTGTTCCCGGGATAGACTCTCTCTCTCTCTGTCCACCATGACCCTGACCAGGATGAAGCGCTTACTGAATATTGATGGATTCATTATTTTTTTAATCTCTATACACACACACACACACACAATCTCATTGTTTTACACTTGTGGACATTGCTGGCCACTATTTCTACCCGCAGGTGTCTTGTGCTCATGCTCCCTCAACACTTGTTTTTACTCATATTGCTTTATTCTGCGCTATTTACAAAATTACCGTTATAGAAATTCTGGAAAATCTGAAATATGAAAGGAATTTTCTGGAATGTCTGTTTAACCCGTGTAGCCATTGCTTGTATTTTGTTTCCTTCCTAGAATAACCAATGGTACTATTCCAACACTTGAGGCACAAATAACTGAATATAACGTCACACTCTTGTGATAAGAGACACATAAGTTGCAGTAACTTATCTACAGCACCGGTGTGCATCAAGGTTCTCCTCTAGGACCTTTTAAAAATGTGCCGTGTTCTCTTTGTATCAGCGACTCCTCAGTTTGTCTGGACAGCACTGCCACAGGGCCGGTCATTATCCTCGTCTCGGAGTCCCTCGGAACCACATGGGTGCATCTGAACACACAAGTAACCTGTTTTGTGTGCCTTCAAGATTTCTTTGTCTATCCAGTGCACCTAGTGATTGAAAATTCTTGTAAACTTTTTGTGAACACCGGTCCTGTGCAGGCCGGACGACGAGGACAGGATAATGAGGCTGAACAATAAGGCAGTCCCTTTCATCTAGAACTAGTGTACAGTACACGCAATGTTTTATAATTGTACATATAAATAGTTATACGCACACAATATCCTTTACGTTACTGGGCGGTGGTCAAGATTAATGTCATCGATACTGTAAATGAATACTAAAGCATTTTTTAGGACGATTAGGAGATGAGTCTACTCTGGGAGTTACTAGAACTAGTCTCCTTGTTATAAATAGCAGCTTCTCCCTCTCACTGTCTGTATAGAGTCATTATAATCCGTATCGATTGTTCATCTGCACATTTCGAATCAGCCTAACTCAGTTTTTCATTTCAATTACGTTCGTAGTGCTTTTAACAAAAGACGTCGGCACGAAGCAGCTCTACAGAAATCCTGAATTAGATCCGGATTTAGATCCCTAATGAGCAAACCGGAGGCGAGGATGAGGATGAGGAAGAAGTCTTGAGATGAACCAGACTCGAAAAGGAACCAGTGCTCTTCTGGGTGACACTGGGCAGTGTGATTATAAATTATTACAGAATAATTCTCTGGGATTTGTCAAGATGCCTTGTTTTTATTTTTTTTTTTATTTTTTTTTTTTTTGTGTTTGGGGGTTTTGTTTTGTTTTTTTCAAGCAGAGGTTCTTAAGTTTTTCATAGACTTTATCTTTAAAATAAATTCCACGGACCCCCTCAGTAGAGATTTAGTTCTTTAACATGATTTAAATGTGATCAATAATATTTTCTTTATATCTTAGAGCCATAGAGGGTTTTTTGTTTTGTTTTGTTTTGTTTTGTTTTGTTTTGTTTTGTTTTGTTTTGTTTTTTGTTTTGTTTTGTTTTGTTTTATTTTGTTTTGTTTTGTTTTTACTCAACAGAATACAGTCGGTCCCAGCTAACATTATTTATATTCAAGGGTGGAAAATACATGAGCAATTTTATGTTTTGATACTACCTACCTGTTATTAAGTTAAGCTTTACTTTTTTACTCCTTACATTTTTTTTACTTAGACCATACGCAGAGTACTTGTTCTAATTTTCTGAGGTCTCTTCTTCTCTTATTGAGCCAGTGAATTTATTTATGCTAACATCAAATAATGAAAAACTAATGAACTATCAGCTGGACCGCAGTGGGATATTAAGGATGAACACCCCTGGCCCTACCTCAGTGTTTGCTAAATGTTTCAATATTATGGAGTCAGCAAAGACTCGAAATGAGGTGTCTCATTCACCAGCACAGAAAGCATGAACTCTAACTTGATCAAGCATGTTGAAAAAGTAAATTAGCAAAGGTTTCTTTGCTTATGCCAGGTTTGACTAGCATCGAGTCCAGTAGCTAACCTAGTAACTGGCTAGGCAGCAAGTCCAATTCTAGCTAACGGTAAACGCTGGTTATTTATATTTATTTCTGGTATTTTACAGATCGTTTTCATTAGTGGAATACGCAGCATTAGTCATGCATGTGAGCTCAAACTTACAAAGACTGGCATGATGTTTTCAGACAAAACGGCGTACGTAGTTGCTTTAAAATAAAAAGCAAAGTGAAAAGCTAGTTTTCACATTGACTTAATTGCGTTTGCTGAAATCTTTTTTTAAATTTTTTTTTTAACACTTCGCTACGTTGCTACATAAAAGCAACTTTGACATGAGTAGGTTTTTTGCCTGGATACAAGATTTTGACCCATTAGCTATACTTTGACTTATTTAATTTCTCAGTACATTTTCCACCCGTTTATATATTCATTACAAGTTTCTATGTATAGTTTCTAATAAAATATATATCTCCAGATCCACCATCACTCTGACTAGCGTTTACTGAAAATTTAGGTGTTTGAGTTGTGTTTGGATTAAAGCCATTCAAATCAAGGGACCAGACAAATCCAGTGGACTATAAGATCATAATAATAAACATGAATACAGGGGGTCCTCAGGTTACGACACAGTTCTGTTCTTACAACGGTGACGTAACCCGAATTTTGGAGCAAGTCGAAACACACCCTAGCGTAAGTCACGTCCCGATCCTAACACAGGTGTACAATCATCATCTAGAACATAAAAAACACAACTAAGCCACAGAAAAAGGAAAAGGACATAAATATCCTGTCCTGTACCTGGCACTGTAGGAACAGAATCACTGACATCCGATATCCATGGCTGTTTCTCCCTTTTCTGATCTCTTTACAATGTCGAATTTCACTTCCATCATGACGGCTTTCCTCTTCGTCGAAGCACGACCATCTGAAGACTCGGACTTTCGTTTAGGAGCCAAAAAGTCTCCAAACAAAGCAACACAAACGGAACACTTGCCCTTTTTTTTTTTTTACAGTCAACTTCGCCAACTTCCTCACTCATACGCCGCATTACTGCGTATTCCTCCGCCACGCGCAAACTAGCTCCCCCACGTAGTCCGTAAGTACGACGCTAACGGCGTAAACTCACACTCTCGTCTCGATATTTTTGGCAGCGAGCATCATACACTCGAAACGCCGTATGTCGAGACTGTTGTAACCCCAGGACCTCCTGTACATTGCTAATGGAGGGTTGTGATATCGAAATACATATCTAATGAAGATTTTAAATACATTTTAAAAAAGTCTTAGAAAACCCCACCCCACTCCCGCCACCGACTTTGAGAGCCATTGTTTTAACTCAGTCCACCTCCATCTTTAATTTAATGTGCTGATGATCCTTCCTGTAGAGCTGTGGATGTAATCCAGTAGATTACTTTTCTGACCTTCATTTCACATCTTCCTGTAACCTTTCTCTAGAACTGTCTAACACACACACACAGCAGTCTTACTTTTACACAGTGCATGTCCACACACTCGGTAAAACATATCTGTCTTATACACACACACACACAAGGGTACTTGATTCTAATCTAGGCGAGTGCATGCAGGGCAGTGTTGCAGGGTGCAGTGGCATCACTGAGTGTGATGGATGTGCTGTCAGCAGGGTGGAGGATGAAGGATGGAGCTGAGCCAGCAGGGAACACGAGCAAGGCGCTGCATGGCTTTAACCCCACTCTACTGCACCACTTCCACACATCAAACCACTCCACACGTCAGTGTGTGTGTGCGTCTCTGAATCACCAACGTCCCTCTCTGTGTGCCCAGCTCATCATCCATTTATGGTAGCATTTATGAGTGTGTGTGTGTGTGCACACGCTGTCTCTACACCAGCACTTGGACCTGAGGAAATGAAAACAAGCTGTGCGTCTTCCAGATGTTCTTCTCATCGGATTCTCTGGGTCTCAGGTGGCAGTTCAGCCAGTTTATGAGCCTCTGTGCCCAGCAGCACCACATTTTCACACTCTCCCACTCATTCTAGCATCAGGAGCTGTCACGCAAACTCCAAAATGGCTTGAGTGGTCTTTAAAATCGGTTTTGACACCATGATGTGATGGGGCCAGTGTTTTTTCCTTATTATTTTATTTTATTTTATTTTTTTATTACTATTTAAAGACACTTAACAAGGCTATGTTCAGAAAGGGAGGTGACTACACGCAAATTGTGGAATCCCAAAAATAGTGCTAATTACCATTGTATGAAATTTATTAACCTTAGCATTAGCGCTGTCCTAACTGGGCCATAATTACAGTCTTACAGGTGAAACTTTCTGACTAACCCTTGACTAGATTCTGAGACCGTTTGGAGAAAAGTACCTGCTATAAATGAACGTATCGAATCGCATTTATGCTGCGGCCTGGGAAAACCCTTCTTCATGGTGGAAAACGTTTATGTCTTCCTTGGAATGAGAAGTCAAGTTCTAGCAAGTTCTTTAAGACATCTGGAAAGACCTATTTCAATCCTACTGAAGAGTGTGCCACCTACCTCTAGATTTCTAACCTAACCCAGCTAAGAATCTTTGATTCCCAGAACATTTCAGGAACAGGATTTTTTTTTAGGTTCCATGAAGGTTTGTTTGGTTGTCCCACGATTTGCCGGGAAAGCTCACGGAAGGTCTTTGTAAAACTCACCATAGGTGAACCGTAAGCTAACGTGAGCTAAACGTTCTCTGTTTGCTAAGCTGACTCCCAAACTGTGAAGGATTCTTAGTTTGTGAGGTGAAACGAGTTCTCTTTGATGATGAACATCGTCCACATCAGTCTGTATCATCACCTGGGTACAAGTCACTCTTGGGCTTTAAACACAAGCCTCGTCGTTATCTCCTCACTCACTCCCCAGATCTCTGTTCATGCTAACATCAGTGAGGAAATCATCACTGATTCCCTCTCATGTTTCCTCCAGAAGTTCTTGTTAATGATTTATTTTTTTTTATTAACTGCTTGAAACATTTCCCCCACTGTGGTCTGTACAGAACGTGTCAGCATTTGTTTTTCTCTTGTGATGATGATGTGAAGGCACTGGAGCATCTCAGACATTTTGACAGCCACTATCTGATCACAAACTGAACTGAATAGGATTATGTCACTTCACTATGGCATGTAACTCTCCAGCAACATGATCAAACTGGGAGAACATCGCACTTCTTCTGGCAGCCTGACTGACTTTCCCTCTGCTTTTGGTAAACTGACTCCTTCCACAATAAGATCTTTGCAGAAAGAGGTTACCCAGCTGACAAATTTGAGTTACAGGAACATTCTGTGAAGATTTGTTTGGAAAGTTTGTTTTACATAAATGTAACATTTCGTTTTTTTATCACACGTTTTAGTTTATGGAACGTCCTCCTAATGTTTGTAATGTGTGAACCTCTGGGGAACCTTTGGAGAACGTTCCCATCTGGTTGTATTAATGTCCCCATAACATTAACCTGGGAAGAAGGTTCTCTAAACGTTCGCAGAAGGTTTTTGTCAAGTAAACCGTAGGAGAACCACTCCCTGTGTTTGTGTGGGTTTCCTCCAGGTACTCCGGTTTCCTCCCGACTATGGTGGCATGGTGGTTAGCACTCACAGCATGAAGGTCCTGGGTTCGATCCCCAAGGTTGACCTGGACGCCTTTCTGTGTGGAGTTTGCATGTTCTCCCCATGTTCACGTGGGTTTCCTCCGGGTACTCCAGTTTCCTCCTCAGTCCAAAGACATGCACAGAGGGGGATTAGGCTAATTGGCGACTCTAAATTGGCCGTAGGTGTGAATGTGAGTGTGAATGGTTGTCTGTCTCTGTGGTGGAACGGTGACCTGCCCAGGGTGTAACCCCGCCTCTCGCCCGAAGTCAGCTGGGATTGGCTCCAGCTTCCCCCCCGTGACCCTGAACAGGATTAAGTGTCAGAGGACGAATAAAGATTAAGGTATAAGGCTTGAGTCTGTTTGGTGTGTGTGTGGGGATATAAACAGGCCTTTTCTTGTGACTTCATTTATATGTAGTTCAACCAGAATGGGTTAATGGAATCATATTTGCCAGGTTAGCATGTCTGGCAAAAACCAAATGATGTACAATTTAGGTTTTAACCCTTTATAGGGCACTAATTGTTATCAGGGGATATTACGTTATAGACTTTATATTACAAGAATCTCTTTCATTTGTATGTTGAAAATCAAGGTCAACAGAGTTACCATGTATGGCCAGTGTGGGGTAAATCTTTTCTTAAAAAAAAGTATTTATATATATATATATATAAAAAGTATAAAGGAAACACATTTTTTTTTTTTTTTTATCAACATTTATTTAGAATGGGAGAAACCCACGGGGATCTACGACCTCACGTAGAGGCCTGGGGGGAGGAGAGGCATTTTGGATGTCCGTTGAAGTTACCGAATATGTTTCTTCACCCAACAAAGGGTTAAAATCATACCGTTGCAATTTGTTTGCAAACTGAGAAGACACAAAACACATTATCTGACAAGACATTATCTCTGCAAACCTACGCTCGTCATTATTAGCTATGTGCAGATACTCACAGCTCTGATATCTGCTCTGATGTGATTAATAGTTTTCTTCCTGGTATTAACTCATGACCTACTTTATTGACTGCATCGCATATCAAAATGCGCACAGTGACACAAGCTGAATGCTGAACATCATGAATATTCCCTCAGTACTTACATCATTTGTTCGCTCTGCCCCGCATGATTTATTTATAGTCTTTTTTTTTTTTTGTCCCAGGAATCAGTCCTGGGATCTCTCTTACCTTTCCACTCTTCCCTTATTCATTTCATTGTCTTACTTGAAATGGTCGCTGTCCATGGATCAACAAGAGTTCAGTTTGATCATTCGATTACAAAACTCGAATTTATCTATAAACTTGTTTTCCCTAGATTTGTTGTTCCTCTCTTTCATTTCAGCTAATGATGAGATGAGTTGAAGCTGGAAATAACGATCAGAACTGAGCTACCTGACCCCGGCAGATCGTAATCTATCAATCAGACATTCAGGAAGTCGTTCCCATCACCATAGCAACCAGTCATGAGAAATATGATAGCCAGTACAGATACCAATAATTACAGTTTAGTAATACAGTGAACAACAGACGCTGTTATAAATAACTTCCGTAATATTTGTCTGCTTGCGTTAAGGTTTCTGACAGTTTTATGAACTCTGAAAGAGCCCTTTTGAAAAATGTACCATATTGTGAGACTGCCAGACACATGAGCGGTTTCTTTCCACAGGCCATCACTATGATGAATACCCAAAAACTGTAAGATCATTGTATATAATTCACTGTACCCTCTGGAATAACATTGCATAAAATTCACTGTACATATACATATATACATACATACGTACAGTCGCTCCTCTCACTAATGGACTAATTGTGGGGAGAGGTTGTCCGTTGACGTGAATAGTCCGATGATGTGAAGGGGGTGTGTGTGGGTTAAAATAGTGGAAATCCAAGGAAAAACACCACTAAGGTCCATAAAAGTGCTCCCCAATTATGGTACACATGAAAAGCAGCATAACGACCAACATAAATAGGTAAGGACATTAAATCCTTATGTAAATAAATATGTAAATACAATTGTAAAGGTCATTTCCCTTTCGTGTGTTCACACCATACTCCTCACAAACACGGGAGACAGAAACACCAGACTTCTTAATGAGCTCTAATTTCGGGCCAATACTAACATTGAGACGCTTTCTTTTACCACTAGACTTATCTTTGGGTGGCAGAATGATGGCACTGGGCAGAAAAACAGTGAAAAACAACAAATAATCGCCGAAAAAACAGTATAGCTTCACAACGACCACAGCTCAACCGACGCTTGTAAACAACTAGTAGCACACCCGCCACCGCCGTCAAGCGGACAATTGCTGAACTACAGGACTCAGATGGCAACACCTGGGATTTTTAAACTTTCGTACCGGACATTCTGGCTCATGGATTATGTGTTCAGACCGGCAGATGTTGTCCGTTGCATCCTATATATATATATATATATATGTGTGTGTATGCTCTGGTGCTCCCCGAGTTACCATGGCCCGACTTACAATTTTTTCAAAGTTACGATGATGATTGCGTATGCTAAAAATTGTAAAATATTTAGAAAATATTTAAAATTCCCGAGCAGGCATCGCTAGCAGGCCAGCGTAACAGCGTATGATGCCCGGAAGTACATGGACGATACCAGGAAGTATGCAGACGATGAGTGGATCACTCGCCTCACGTGATGCCTCACTCTCTCCCGCAACTCACGGGGTTACCTTGTGTATCGGTGTACTGTACAGTGCATTACCACGGGTTTTTTTCTGTGTGCTTCAAGAGCTCATTTTAATTCAAAAGCATGTCTCCTACAGGAAAATTCTCCTGGCTAAGCTAGGCTGAGATACTTAAGCTAGGCTAAGTGGTTCAACACAGTGGTTCGACATACGATATTTTCGACTTACGATGGGTGTGGCCGAACGCATCTCCATTGTAACTTGAGGACTACCTGTATATATACACACACACTCTATGCATATTGTCCATATGTATATACTGAGAAACGCTCATCATACATTACTTCACCCCATACTTTTGTTTATCTCCCTAGCACCTTGCATTTTGCACAATGCACTTTCCACACACATACTCATGTCCAATTTTTAATTCTTATTTTTTTTAACTATATAATAATTTCCGTATAATATAATATCTATTCTGTACTGAACTGTCTCTAATGTATAATGTCTATTCTGCGCTGAAGAGAGCATTAGATACACCGCAGTCAAACTCCTTGTATGGACACACGTACTTGGCCATTAAAGCTGATTCGGATTCTCATATTGTACAGTAACCTCAAACTGGTCGAACGTAAAGCACAGCAGACTTACAGCTCCCTTCAGACGTGTATATTTAGTCCCATAAAGTGCCTTTAGTAGCTCTGTATAGTGTATGCCAGTGTGCTGAGCAAATCAAATAAATACACTTAGGATAAAATGAAAAGTCTTATTTTCGAAGAATTAGTTTTTGGGAAATGCAGGAAGTTGGCGATGCTGGCGTTTCGAATCCCATGCTGGCATCTAAACCTCAGTTCAGATTTACGAGGCAACTGTTTTAATCTGCAAAGTCTCGCCCTCATCCCGTGCCTGATCTAGCCAAATGCTGTGTGTGTGTGCACGTGTGCGTGTGTGTGCATGTTCATATCTGTGTGTGTGTGGGAGATAGAGTGAGGACGACCTGACCATCCTCCCTTGCCCAGAACTCAACAGTCACACAGAGAATCTTTGTGTTCCTTAGCACAGCTCCATGCACAGTCATGTGACGGAGAAGGGTGCGGAGGGGATGGGAGGGTTTGTGTGTGTGTGTGTGTGTGTGTGTGTATGCCTTTGACAGCTTGTTTGTGAGTAGCTTGTTTCTTCTCAGCCATCGCTCCTGCCTCCGTGAAGTCTCAGTAAAGGAGGTGTGGCATCTGTAATGTATCCTATGGGGCGTAACTATTAAAGCTGGATTTACACTGGATTTACATTTCTTTTAAGATTTCTTTTATTACTCGTCACACTGTACAGGATGATCCCGATAAAATCTTGGCTGAATTATGGAGCCGATTGTGGGATAACGTGTGTCATCCACGTTCAATCCTCTGGAGGCGGATCTGCGATGAAAGAAAACGATGTCTAACATTATCATTCAGCGTGATCTGGAAATCAGCTGGTGTAGAAAACTGGGCTGGCGTGAACGCAGAATATGTTCAATGTGAGGAGAAGGAGGTTGTTTTTTTCTATCCGTTAGAAGGTTTCTTGTGTGTTTTGCTGCCGTCCCTGTAGCCGCCGTGGTAAGTTTGGCGCGATCGTATGTCGTCCTCCCTTTGCTGGATTTTACAACATTTTTGGTCACAACTGGCACTAAATCGGTAAACCGTTAGCATCGTAGATCGCCAAACTCACAAGACATGAACAAAGAATTCAAAATAGTAAAAAAATAAAATACAGTGGTATCTTGGTCTGCGAGTGTTTTGCAAGACGAGCAAGAAATTTTAATAAATTTTGACTTGAACGAGCAACGTCTTGCAATACGAGTAGCATGCGTATGCTTCGTCAGCCGAGCCTCACTTCATTACAACTTCTCTCTCACTCACTGCGGGATTGTGGCTCACTCGTATAGTCAACATCCGCGCTAACGGTGAAAAAGCCTGAGGAATCCCTCACTTCAAATGAGATCAGGGAGATGTGTAAAATATAGGAAAGAGTGCAAAACTTTGTAGAAAAGCACCACCCGAATAAGGCTGTAGCAGTGCGAGCGATGAATCTGTTTAA
>JAQMCW010000036.1:2980577-2993867 GCA_030068335.1 Chrysichthys cranchii | reverse complement strand
ACGACATGTTTCCACACAACACCGTGCTTCTACACAAAACCATGTTTCCACACAACGACATGTTTCCACACAACACCGTGCTTCTACACAAAACCATGTTTCTATACAACGACATGTTTCCACACAACACCGTGCTTCTACACAAAACCATGTTTCCACACAACGACATGTTTCCACACAACACCATGTTTCCACACAACACCATGTTTCTACACAACACCGTGTTTCCACACAACACCATGTTTCTACACAACACCGTGTTTCCACACAACACCGTGTTTCCACACAACACCATGTTTCCACACAACACCGTGTTTCCACACAACACCATGTTTCTACACAACACCATGTTTCCACACAACGACATGTTTCTACACCATTTTTCATTATGCCATTTTGTGTCAGACATCTGTAATCATAGTGAATAATATCCATTTAAATAATTCACAAAGTCCCACAATGCGATGCTCATTATACATTAGATATGTAGATCGAAGTGGGTGTAGGACATCAGTTCAGAACTCAGAATCAGTGCAGGACTTGTGTAAATAAGTGTATTTTTTAGTGATGCTCATATCCCCACAGCTAGGAGTCAAAATTGTAAATGCTATGATTAAACCATAGATGTTGGAATGTCTCTTAGAGGAGCAGCCAAAGAAGCATTAAGAATTTACTTCGACTAGTAGTATAGTAACTCTGTGATGGACTTCCAGCAAGTACAGAACATTCAACTAATGCTAGCTTATGGTTCTCCTATGGTTAGTTAAAAAAAAACAACCTTCTGCTAACTTTTAGAGAACGTTCTCTCCAGGTTAATTTTAGGGGTAACATTAATACAACCAAACAGGAACGTTCTCCTGGGTTGCCATGTTATAAACATGAGAAGAATGTTTCATAAACCAAAACACGCAACCAAAATGTAATGTTATATTTATGTAAAACAAACCACAGGACAACCAAATACACCTTCATGGAATGTTACTGTAACAAAAAAATGATGTTCCCAGAACGTTCTAGGAACCAAAAATTGTTCGCCATCTGGTATCCCATCCAGGTTCTGTTCCTGCCTTGTGCCCTGTGTTCCCAAATAGAACCCCAGCCGAGATAAAGCAGTTTCAGGGCCAGAAAAATGCAACCAGTTTAACCACAAGATGCAGGAAATAGCTATGAGAGTTTTGTACTTATGAATTTACGGGCCACCATTTCCCAAGCCAGAACACGGTTAAAAAAATATGGAGGAGCTTTTGCTTATTAGGTAGTGGTCGCACCAGAGCATTACGTATCCACTAGTAGATCAGAGATTTTCCCGTCTGAGATTCTCACTCGTTATTGTGATATGTCAAGAGCAAGTGGTTGAATGTTTATACGATGTATGTGGAATTACTGCTATGACCAGCAGATGGACTGACTAGATTTTGATGTTAATCCAAACAGGGTTAAGGTCACAGTGAGGTCAGATATGTCACTCATCTTCTGCCGCTTAATCCTGTTCAGGGTCTCGTGGGGAAGCTGGAGGCAATCCCAGCTGGCTTTGGGTGAGAGGCGGGGTTACACCCTGGGCAGGTCGCCAATCCACCGCAGGGCGGCACACAGAGACAGACAACCATTCACACTCACATTCACACCTACGGGCAATTTAGAGTAGCCAATTAGCCTAATCCCCTCTGTGCATGTCATTGGACTGTGGGAGGAAACCAGAGAACCCGGAGGGAACCCACACAGACACGGGGACAACATGCAAACTTACACCATACCACCGTGACGTCCCAAGGTCAAATATGTGAACTATAAAAGTTTATGACTTTCTTCTATGACAGAACTAGCCACTCATATACAGGTAGTCCTCAAATTACAAAAGCCCCGCGGTAATGCACTGTACAGTACACCGATACACAAGGTAACTCCGTGAGTTGCGGGAGAGAGTGCGGCATCACGCGAGGCGAGTGATCTGCGCGTCATCCGCGTACTTCCGGGCGTCGTCCGAACGTCCGTGTATGTCATAGTCTGTTACGCTGGCCTGCCAGAGATGCCTGCCGACGAATTTTAAATATTTTATAAATATTTTAACATTTTTAGCTCATCGCAATCGTCATCGTAACATCAAAAACTTGTAAGTCGGGCCATCGTAACTCAGGGAGCACCTGTAATCTGATTACTAAATCAAACCCAGTGATGACATGAAAGAAGAATGACCTCCACTTAAAGCATATAATGTGCACGTTTACTGATCAGACTGTGTGTGTGTGTGTGTGTGTGTGTGTGTGTGTGTGTGTGTGTGTGTGTGTGTGTGTGTGTGTGCATGCATTAAAAGATTAGCAGAGAGCTGATGGAGGCTGACAGGAGGGAGTGACAACAGTTCACCATAATCCCTCAATACACTTGCCCACCCCATCGCTCATGTCCTGCACTGTGAAGACTCGAGAAAGAAACCCAAACACTCGGCGAACTCAACAACAATCCAACTTACAGCAGAGAGAGCAGAGCATGCTCAGTAGTTGCTTTTGGCTCAGCAAGTCTGCTTTTCAGCTGCAGTGAGAGCCGAGAGAGAGAGATAACAACAGAGAGGGAAGGAGGGAGGGAGGGAGAGAGGGAATTAAACCCACTGATAGAGAGAGAGAGAGAGAGAGAGAGAGGGAGGGATAAATGTGCCGATTGTGCACACACCGTGTATTACACAGACATTACAGCTCACTTCCTTTTATTTTTTTCCATTTTATCCCATGCTCATTTTTCTTTCCGCACTCCTGCTCTCAAGCACGCTGTTAGTTAACGCACTACCTGATAGCACCGAGGGACCATCTGGCGCAGTAGGGAGCCTGTTAGCGTCAGCGTCAGAGCTTGAAGCAGCTCTCGAATGGGACAGCACAGCAGGACGCAATCTTTCCTCTCCGGCTGCTCACTGCCGACATGCAGCCTGACGAGAGGCAGCCGCTCGCCAGCATGCCCAGCACCACACGCTCTGTGCCGCACTCATGAGAGGCTTCAAACTCGCCTGGTAAGAGCACGTGCGCTTGGGGTGAATTTTTATTCTAGCAGCTGGAGTTGGATCATCATGGAGGTCATTGTATATATTGGATAGGTGAAGCTTATGGACTGGAATAAGCTTTATTAAAGGTGCGTGTGAGTGCGTATGCATGTATTTGTGTATGTATATATGTGTGGATGTATTTATGTACATATATACCCTGTTTGACCATTTTGAATGCACACATTATATGTTAGTTAGGGCTATTAGTCCAAATCTGCAAAAAAAACAAAAAAAGTTCTGTTTCTGATCATTCTGGAGACGTTATTTCCATTTCCAGTGTCCTGTAAATACATCTTGCTGTGAAAGTAGGCTGTTCTTAGCCACATTTAGTAACTAGGTTCTGTAGCAAAGGCTAGAAATCTGGCAGCGAGCCAAGCCGAGGCTAGTCACAAGATCTTATCACTGTGATTTTCAGACTTTTCTTTTTATATATATATATATCTAAGATGACAACTACAATTATGTTCTCCATTATCTCACTTAACCTTGATGTAAATGACAGAAATCTGGCCTCAGGCCTCATCCTATTGGCTCAGGCACGACGACGTCATAGTGTGTTCTCTCAGAATTCAATTTTGGGGAACTTTTGAAATGGAAGGGAATTTCAAATGTTCTTACTAGTCCATTTCCAGATTCTTAACTTATAGATTATGGAGCATCTCGTAAGTTTTTAACAAATCCTTACACACTACATAATGTGACCGACTGTCAAACGTCTGTGAAGCCGAGAACATGCTTTCAAAAACATAAATTTTGTTTGGAGTAATAAGTAGTCGTTTAAAAGTTATTAACATGCTGTTTGAAGTAATTACGGGTAAGTACCTGAGATTGTGTGTTTCTCAACAGGTTATCTGTTCTGGCAGTCATATTACCTCACTGAGCGAAAGAAGGTGGTTCATGGAGACATATTCTTCCAAATTTGGTCATCTGCTAATTCCTTAATTGACACACACCACCCAGGGTTTCTCTACAACTTGACAGCTAACAACTACGAAGGGTGAAGGCTAACAAAGCTACCTTACTTACCAGACATGTGAGGTCTTTTAAAAAATTAAGCTCACAGGTCAGTGTAACGCAATCAGGGGAAAGAGCTATCCACACTCTTCCACATACATGGGTTCACAGACACCTGTGACTGGCACAGTGGGTGGGAGGGGCATACTTTCTTTTTCCTGTCACTCAAGGAGCACAGCCCATTTTCCCTTCCTTGGCTTCTAGTGTTGGGTGGATATGTCATCGTCATCTCTCCAAGTTCTCCAGTTTCCTCCCACTTCCCAAAAACATGATAGATCACCCAATGCCTGAAATTGACCCTAGGTGTGAACGTGGGTCTGCACGGTATCCTATGATAGACTGGTATCTCATCCAGTTTGTATTCCCACTTCTCTCTCAGTATTCCCAAGAAAGACTCTTTATAGTCCAGGATGAAGTGTTTCCTGAAGATGAATGGACCTTTTGTCTGCTTTACCTACTGCAGATATTGAAATTGTGAAATTTGGTTGTCCCTACCATCACCTAGAATATATCCAGCTCTCCGCAGCGTCCCTTTCCGCTTCCCTCGCTTTCCTTTTTTTGGCGCACTCGCTCTATCTCTGGCTGTCTCATTAACCCTCAATCTCTCACTCAAGCTCTTATCTCTCTGGCCCCATGTGGGATATTTTTAGAGGTGAATAGCAGGAACGACTCGAAGACAAGCACGCAGCTTGATTCCTCAGCTTTTGTTTTCCTTCTCCATCTGTCTCACCTTTTACAGCCGTCCATCCTCCTCTGGGCTTTTGCGCGTGTACTGAACAGTAGCGCCCTTAAGGTTCAGAGCGTTTAACTCATTGTCACTATCAGATGTTATAGGTCAGAGTTCGCTCTGCAGCTGTTTCAGAGCTCAATGCTTCTCTGTATGGAAACCCCTGAGGTTGGAGGCCACTGATGGGTGAGATATAGCTGTCGATGTTGGCTTCAGGCACAGGGTTTACACCCAGCACTCCTGGTACTATGCATGTCGATCAAGGAAAAATGTTCAGAGTTTAAAGAGACCCTTGGGTGATGAGTGTCTTGAGTGCTTAGTTGCGTGAATTGCTATAAATATATTCATCGTTTTGTTCATGTTGCTGGTGAGAAAGTGTTTCTTTATTACACAAACCTTATCTTTAAAAAGATTGGCTGAGTGTTGTTGGTTTATCCCGCAGAGCTGTTGAATTCTCCATTCTGATTGGTCGGAAGGTGTGGAGTCATTTTGTATAACAGCAGCTTGATTCGTTATTTATAACAGCGGCTATACAGTGGACCCTCGACTCACAGACTTAATTCGTTCCGAGACTCTGTTTGTGACCTGATTTGTTCGCGACCCGAATCAATTTTTCCCATTGAAATGAATGTAAATACAGTTAATGTGGTTCAGCACTCAAAACATGTTTTTAATGTGTATTATGGGTTTATGTGTGGCAATAAAACATAGAATACAATTAAAATAACCTTAAATTATCGGAAAAATAAAACTAAATGAAATATACAGATGATTTTAATGCACGTTCCCTTTGTGGTGGATCTCATGTTTTGTTTATTTCAACTGTTATACGCTTAGGCTTCTTACTCTCACTACCATTTCCATTTTCTTGGGACCCAGAAAGAAGCTTATAGAGCAAAAATGCAGAGAAACGCAACGAAAAAATGCGTCGAACACGTTCACATCACGAGTGCTTAACCGGAACTGAACGAAGTGTGGGTTGGCTGTCTGTACTGGTACTTCAGTCAAGGATTTGTTCATCAGTCGGTTACAAAATCTGTTTGGGAATTTAGTTCGTACGTCGATTTGTTCCTCATCCGATGCGTTCGTGAGCCAAGGGGCCACTGTACTTGACGTCACAGGTTTGTATTAATGCGCTTGTTCTAGTAGGTGTTTGTTGTTATGTCAAGCTTTCTGTAAGTTTATTTAACATGATTGCTATAAGACCCCTGAGATAAAGCTGTTTCTTTGAATTTTCGAATATGGAAAAAAAAAAGAAACTCTAGAAAGAACAGATATTTAGTGCTTTGTGCATTATTAGTAGCGACTGGTGAGGCAGTCACTGTTTATTGCAGCAATGACATAATTGCTAAGAGGAACTAACTTGTTTATGGATATAAATGGATAAATATATGACGTGATTGTTTTTTCATTTAATTAATGAAAAAACAATCATTTGACAAACTGCTAAGGGATAAGAGGAATAAAACACTTCAGGTTGTGCTGTTATTGGAAAGTAATCTATAAACTAATAATTCAGGGATCTGCTAAGCGAGTACAGGTGCTCCCTAAGTTACGATGATGACTTTGATCTGCTAAAAATTGTAAAACATTTTGAAAAGTTCCCCGAAGTACACAGACGACACCCAGAAGTGCGCGTTCGGTGCTCGGATCGCTCGCCTCGCGCGATGCCTCTCTCACATAACTCAGAGTTTCCCTGTGTATCGGTGTACTGTACAGTGCATTATCTCAGGTTTTTTGTGATTATTAACAGAACAGCTTCAGCGGCGGCTGTCTGTAGCCGGAGCTCAGTATTTGTATAGCGGGGTGTCGCGGCTGGACGGAGCTCAGAGACACAATGCTGTGGCCCACATCATACAAGTGTGTGGATCTATCTGGCAAACTCTCTCTTTTGACAGAAATGTGATTCAGTTGAAATTTAACATAAATGTTAACTCGCTCCACAGCATGAAATATCGGTCTGCCTATTAGCAAGACAGAGCACATAAAGAGCTCGTAGCATGATATAAAACACTACAAAACTGAACTTCAACTGATAACATAACTACATATTCTTTAAAACTAATACAACACAACAGGACTACACAATCACTCATTTTACCATATTAAAACTTTACAATTCATTTTCAGCACGAGCATCATTTAACACTCCCCTCTCCCTCAATCAGGAAGTAAACAAAGGCTGCCGGCAGTCTTAAAGTGACAGTACCCAGAATACAGACACTTCCAAATTGCACTTTTTCTTAAATGGGACTGTTTTTTAACTAATCAAATAAAAGAACATTTGAGATGTTGGTGAAGTTTCAAACGAACAGGAAAAACAATAACTTAACATATAATAATAATACAATATAATTTCAACCTGGTTACATAAGCTCGGCTGAGATACCTAAGCTAGGCTAAGTGGTTCATCACAGTTGTTCGACTTACGATATCTTCGACTTACGATGGGTGTGGCCGAACGCATCTCCATGGTAACTTGAGGACTACCTGTACTACTGATCACTGATTTAAACAAGAACAACGTGTTGATGGATGATGGATTATGTAACATCCCATGACATCCCATGACCATGTGCCAACCAGTAGGAGACGACCTGAGGCAGGGCTTCAGTTTCAGTCATTCATGAAGATTTTAAGCATGATGGTGACCAATCACATTCCAACCTTGAAGATTCAGACTCACATCATTTAGCGTTCAGGCCCAAAACATGCTTGGCTCTTTGTGTTTTTGTCATATTCTAACTTGATATTAAATTGGCAGTAATATTTTTTCCAATCCTCCTGCCGTCATTAATCAGCACCGGACCACGTCCATAAACCTCCTCCTACTTGGTAATGGAAAAGTGACAAAACACACACACACACACACACACTATGATAGTCCTGAGTCATAATTGTTACAGATTTTTTTTTTGCTTTTTTTTTTTTTCATTTAGTTTCCGAGTCTCAGAGCTCCTCACACACAAAACGAGTGGATATCGAACTGTTGCAGTCGAGCAGCGAGACATTTTTAAGGGAAATGCACATATTGTCAAACACCCCCGGAGTATGACACACTCATTCACGCTCCGGTGGCCTTGTTAAATCATATTATCACCTCCATCTGTCCTCCCTCGTTTATCTCAATTAATATCCTCATGAGTCTCTCTCTCTCTCTCGCTCTCTTTCTTTCTATCTCCCTCCTCTCTCTCTCTCTGTCTCTCTCTCTCTCACTCACTTTCTTTATCTCTCTCTTTCTGTCTCTCTCTCTTGCTCGCTTTCTTTCTATCTCTCCTCTCTCTCTTTCTGCCTGCCTCTCTCTTTTTTGTGTCTCTCTCTCTTTCTCTCTTTCTTTCTATCTCTCTCTCTCCTCTCTCTCTCTTTCTGTATCATCTCTCTCTCTCGCTTTCTTTCTATCTCTCTCTCTCCTCTCTCTCTTTCTGTATCATCTCTCTCTCTCTCGCTTTCTTTCTATCTCTCTCTCTCTTTCTCTCTTTCTTTCTATCTCTCTCTCTCCTTTCTCTCTTTTTGTCTCTCTCACTCCTCTCTCTCGTTCTGTCTCTCTCTCTTGCTCTCTTTCTTTCTATCTCCTCTCTTTTTCTATCTCTCTCTCCTCTCTCTCCCTTTCTGTCTCTTTCTGTATTTCTCTCCTCTCTCTCTGTCTCTCTGTTTCTCTCTTTCTGTCTCTCTCTTTTTCTATCTCTCTCTTCTCTGTCTGTTTTCTGTCTCCCTCTCTCTCTCTCTCTCTCTCTCTCTTTCTCTATCTCTGTTCTCTCTTTTGCTCACTTTCTTTCTATTGCTCCTCTCTCTCTTTCTGTCTCTCTCTCGCCTCTCGCTCTCTTTCTGTCTCTCGTCTCGCTCTCTTTTTTCTATCTCTCCTCTCTCTCTTTCTGTCTGCCTCTCTCTTTTTCTGTCTCTGTCTCTCCTCTCTCTTTCTGTCTTTCTCTCTATCTCCATCTCTTCTCCCTTTCTCGCTCTCTCTTTCTTTCTCTATCTCTTTTCTCTCTCCCTCTCTCTCTCTTCCTTTCTCTCTCTTCCTTTCTCTCTCTCTCTCTCTCTCTCTCTCTCTCCCTTCCTCCCTTCCTCTCTTCGCTGTCCCACATTATGCCTGGCCCAGCAGGAGGCTCTGATTCAAGTCAGCAGGATTACTCTCTACGGACTTTTCCGTCCTTTTTTGCTCCCTCTCTCTTTCACTCCTTTCATCGCCTGTCCCTCTAATCATCACTTGTACTTGAAGGCTCTTTTTGTCACATTAATTTCCCATGGGATGCCACTCTTCTTCATTCTTTCCTTTCTCCCTGCTGCTCTTTTCTCTCTCACTCACGTGCACCTGCGCATCTAAAACACACCTAAGCTGTTGTCTCCAGTTTGGCTGAAGTAAAGGAGTTACATATTAAACAGAGACTGAGGCTGAGTGTACTAATGGTCCGCGTGTGTGTCTGTGTGTGAATTACAATGAGTCAGCCATATTACTAAGAGCAGTCCGGGCCTTTCTTCACATACATTCATTAACTGGGGAACAGTTAGGCATTCGCTGTAGAGAAACAAAACGCCTGTGTGTATTTTCTCCGAGTTTCGCAGTGCTTTTAATCATGCACGCCAGAGGCTCCTCGTCTGTGAGCTCATGATCACTCTGACATCACTCGAGCAGGTTGAGCCACCCGAGGCGATAATTATGTGAAATAAATCACAAGTGTGCAATTTTTTTTTTTTTTAAATAGTACACTTCAGTTTCATATTTATATTATTTTACACTTATTTACCCGCAGTCATGTTATCTGGCGGTTATCTTATGTTTATATTATCTTATGTTAGGTGATATTTAGCATGTTTTTACTCTGATTGGCACAATATATGCACTTTTCACAGGATGTTCTGTAACTTAATATGTTTGTAGAGCCTAAATAGTGCCCTTTATGCCATTTAAGATACAGCCACATAGTATAAATAAGGAACGAATTGTTAATGAATGAATGTACAACCAGACCTGAAATATATTTCAATTGGTAATTATTACAGATGCGCCCTGAGTCACGATGACCCGACTTACAATGTTTCGAAGTTATGATGACGATTGCGATGCGCTAAAAATTGTAAAATATTTAGAAAATATTTCAAATTCACGGGCAGCATCGTTGGCAGGCGTTTTTTATTTATTTATTTTTTTTTATTATTAGTGGAACAGCTTCAGCGGTGGCTGTCTATAGCCGGAGCTCAGTATTTGTGTAGCGGGGTGTCGTGGCTGGACGGAGCTCAGAGACACAGTGCTGCTACCTCCACCAGGTGCGGATCTCTCTGACAAACTCTTTAACAGAAATGTGATTAAATGAAGTCTTCAGTGAGGGTGTGTGGTCTTCTACAGGAAAAGACTCCTGGGTAGGCTAGGCTAAGCTGGGTAAAGCTAGGCTGAGATACCTAAGCTAGGCTAAGTGGTTCAACACAGTGGTTCAACTTACGATGGGTGTGGCGGAACGCATCTCCTTTGTAATTTGAGGACTACCTGTACTTCTTATCGCTCTAATAGGTGCATTAAGCCAAGTTATTTTCACTCCTCACTTATTCATCATTATAGCAGCTTCATCAGTCTCTTTAATTTCCTCCACGTTATAAAATTCTGACACTGGTGAATCCTTGCATAACTCCATAAATAAACAACTCCTTTCATAAATGTTTAATCAGGGATCGGAAATTTTCTTCTTTATAGCATTTTGAATTTGTTTATCGTTAGCCTTGATTATGTTTAAGTAAAAATGAAAGATCTTGGAGCTGCTGCAGTCAGGAAAAAGGCCTCCTCTGAAGTTGAACGCACACAGGAAGCTTTACAGAAGCTGCGGAATGCAGGTTTTTCAAGCAGAAACCCCTTTTTTCCCAAGTTGCACACACGCTTGACTTTCAGTCTTGTCCTGTTGTTATTGTCGAGGTTCACGATCAAGTGAGGCGCACGTGCTGACCTCCCACCACGAGCCGCTGAGTGCACATGAACGTCGTAGCGCGAGGTCACGCTGGCCCCGTGCTACGCTCTCTGATCGATCGTCGATCGATACGCAATCTTTGCACAGGCCCAGTTAACATATAGAGAAGCCTGTGATAATGACAGCTGGAAAAAATACATTTAGGTCGCTTATACAATAGAGTCCAGGGAGGTCACAATGTCACGTTAGATGAGCATGAAAACTCAGAAAGAAATTGTATTGTTGCGTTTTTATTAACTCGAAATCGATCCTAAGAGCTGGATTTCCTGACGTTGTTCAGGATTGTGTTCTAATAGGAAGCTGTGCATTCGTGGTTTAACCTGTTATTGTCTTTCCTGAAGCAGAAATTTCACTTATGTAATATCTTACTTTGACAAGTGGTTAGGCTTCTTTGCTCACATTAAACTCACACTCATTGTTCTTTCTCTCTCTCTCTCTCTCTCTCTCTCTCTCTCTCTCTCTCTCTCTCTCTTTCTATGCCTGTGACTTCCTCTTTCTGTCTTCAGAATACAAATGGACCTGATTCACTGTCACTTTTAGTCAGTATAGTTATTCTAATCTAAAAGCTTTTTGTGTGTGCGTGTGTGCGTGCGTGCGTGCGTGCGTGCGTGCGTGTGTGTGTGCATGCGTGCCGTGGATTTCTCTTCAGTTCTATTCAGATTTGTACAGGGGGTCCTCAGGTTACTGTTCCTACAACAGTGACGTAACCTGAATTTTGGTGTAAGTGGAAACACATCCTAGCCTACGTCACGTCCCGATCCTAACACAGGTGTAAAATCATCATCTGGAACATAAAAACACAACTAAGCCACAGAAAAAGGAAAAGGGCATAAATATCCTGTCCTGTACACGGCACTGTAGGAACAGAATCACTGATGTCCGATATCCGTGGCTGTTTCTCCCTTTTCTGATCTCTTTACAATGTCAAATTTCGCTTCCATCGTGATGGCTTTCCTCCTCGTCAAAGCACGACCATCTGAAGACTCGGACTTTCGTTTAGGAGCCAAAAAGTCTCCAAACAAAGCAACACAAATAGAACGCTCGCGCTTTTTTTTTTTTTTTACAGTCAACTTCACCAACTTCCTCACTCATACGCCGCATTACTGCGTATTCCTCCACCGAGCACAAACTAGTTCACCTAACAGTTCGTAAGAAAGACGCTAACGGCATAAACCGTAACACTCATGTCTCAATTTATTTATGTTTTTATGGGAGCGAGCGTTGTATTCGAGAAACGTCGTATGTCTAGACTGTTGGAACCCGAGGATCTCCTATATTGTGTTTTTAACCGTAGACATCGTCACGAAGCGGCTTTGCAAGGATCCTCTTGGGGCTTGCGGATCACGGGACACAGAGATGAGACGAGAAAGAAATCTTGAGAGGAACCGGACTATACTGAATGCTGTAGATTTGTACCTCAGAGCTGCTGCTATAATCACATACACCGTCTTGGGCTCGTCGCAGAACTCGTATTCACCATCTGCTCATACTGTGCATCCTTTCAGGACACTTCGTATTATTTGAGGTAATCTTCTATACTGTAAAGATTTATATGCGGTGTCACTCAGGTGAGGACAAGTTCCCTTGTGACTTCTGGATCCTCAAAAGGGTTCAACATCATGTCGTCTCGGAGTTTTCCTGATGCCTGCTGTTAAAAGAGCCAGACGAAACTTCAGTTGAGACACACAAAAAAATGAAATTGAATTGTACCATTTCTTGCCTGATTGCTAAATGGCTTCCTGTTCATTATTTAGCATTTCTTCATAATTAATTACATATTAGCTTGATGCACCATACTGAGTGTGCTGTAGGACTTCCAAAGCAACCACTCAGGATTGTACCAGAAATACAACTGAATACACACTAACGTGTTACACCACAGAGTAGCTGTGCATTATTTTTGTACAGCAGCACAGCTGGATACGATAGTTGGATGGTTGTAATATGACCGAAAGGTTTATATTAGGTGCAGTCGACGATACTAATCTAACACGCTTTTTTTGTCAAATTCAGAAAACATCTAGTTCGATAGATGTCTGGTCTGTGTGTGCGCTAAAAAAAATAATCTCAGCCCAGGCTCTGTAAACAGGGAAACGAAGAAAGCGGCTCACAACACTGTTCCAGACAATCAGTAACGAGGGCGTGTTCCAACCAATCACAGGATAGAGGGCATGAATGTGTGGTGGCGGGGGGGGTGTTACGGAATGGGCACTGAATTGATTAGGTGTGTATTTGTTTGGATGCTAAGTTCAAATATCGACACTCTTTCTCCAGAATTGACGCACTCATTCTAACACAATGGCTCATCCACAGGGACTTGGATGGTGGAGGATGTGTTTGATAATCTTAGATTAATCATAAATGGATTTATAAAAGGGGGTTACCGTGGTGTGGAGGTTAACACTGTCGCCTCACAGCAAGAAGGTCCTGGGTTCGATCCCCGGGGTCGACCTGGGTGTCTTTCCGTGTGGAGTTTGCATGTTCTCCTCATGTCCGTGTGGGTTTCCTCTGGGTACTCCGGTTTCCTCCCACAGTCCAAAGACATGCACAGAGGTGATTAGGCTAAT
>JAQMCW010000036.1:2918002-2931696 GCA_030068335.1 Chrysichthys cranchii | reverse complement strand
TAATACTTAAATTGACATTTAGTGTATTCATATGAAGTATAAATATGCTCCAGGTAATATTAAGTATATTTTTAGAGCATTTTGAAAAGTTGTACTTAAACATACTTAAGTGCAACTTAATGATGTCTCAAAATAGTCCAGTCAAGTACACTTAGTTGTACTTAAATACAGTATATCTTTAGTTGAACTAATGATATATCGTTAGCACACTGAGTACAAAAAAAGTGTGTGAAAATAGCATGAGTACATTAACACTTAAATTAAGTACACTTTAGCATACTTTTTTTCTTTTTTTTTTTTTACCTGGGAACGCATGACGTTTCAAGAGATTGAAGAGTTTTCATGAGAAAAACCCTAAAAAATGCGAGCATTGTGTATCAGGATCACTAAAAATAAAGGTCGTTGCTGACTGTCAGGATCACCCATTGCTTCATCATCCTAGGCTGGTTGAAGCATTTTAAGGGTCTCTGTTGCCGAATTTCTGAGTTTGGGACAGGATTTGATGTTTATGCTTAAGCTTGAGGTCCATGGTACGATCGCAAATATGCACGTGCACGTTGTCACAAAAACACGAGTAACACAGGTCCCGATGTTGACACGTGGTATACAGACTTACTGAAAATTACTGCTCGCTACTTCTGAACTTTTCGATTGAACATCATGTACACTAAATACAAGATTCCTGAATGTCCTTTATCAGTCGGAACTGATGTTGTTACATGCAGAGATTATTCCCTTTCAAATTTCATATTAAGAAAAAATGCCTAAGGATCCAGACATTTAGGGGCATCCTGTAGACTGGACCTTCATGCTCTTTATTGTCATTGCGTATTGTGTCGTCGTTTTCTGAGGTTTTACGTGTGTTTGTGTTTGTACTCAGGTTTTTACGAGCAGAGTGAGATTCAGTCCCCTTTAAGACACTCAAGATCTTCTCCCAGTCTTTCTTTCTACAGCCACAGAGGCAGATCAGTGGGTCAGTCTGTACACCAGATTCTCCCTCCTGCATGCTTCATATACATGATTATCTCAGTCACAACTTCTGATAAAGATTACTCCAAATGTAACTGCTATTTCCTTACAGTCATTGGGAACAATCGGTTTAATTGTTTCGGAAAAGTAAAAAAAAAAAAAAAGCTTCAACACGTACGCTTAGCAGTCTTTAAAAATGTGAATTCAAACATATTAAAAGAATATTAAATCGAAATAAAATACAGTATGTATTTCATCAGTGGATGAATACACAATGCAAACGCAGTGTACGCCACTTCCGCTTGTCAGGCGGACCAGTCACGTGACCGCGAGGGAGTGCTAGGATTGGCTAGGACGGCCATAAACAGGAAGTCAACTCACCGGCATTCGCTCAGACATCGCGCTTTCGCTTCGTGTCCATGAGCTCCTATTACTTCAGTAGCTTCGTGTCCGTTGAGTCTATCTCCTCAGCACTCAGCTCCTCCGGTACTGTGAGTTTTGAGCCTCTTTCCCGTACGCTTTCCCCGTTGTCATTTTCGCCGGTTAAACCGTAAACCGTCTCCCTGGTGTTTAAGAGCAAAGGACGTGTTTATAAGAGTGCGGGAAAGGTTAATAAGAGAGTGGGAAGGGTTTATAAAGCCTTAAAATATATATAAATAATGAAATGAATATAAGGTCGCTACTTTGCGGATTTGACCTGTCGCGGGGGGGGGCCGGAACGTAACCCTCACGATAGGCGGACGATGACTGGACTAAATAGTACTAGGTGTCCCAGCAAACACAATATGTTCAACTAACGTTAGCTTATAGCTGTCCTGTAGTTAGTTTCACAAAAACCCTCTTCCAACATTTAGACAATATTTTCTCCAGGTTAATGTTAGGGGAACATTAATACAACCAAAGGAGAACGTTCTCCGAAGGTTCCTACATTACAAACCTTAAGAGAACGTTAGGAAAACCTTCCATAAACCAAAACATGCAATCAAAAACTAACGTTATATTTACTTTAAAAAAAAAACTTCCTTGGCAAATCATAGGACAACTAAATAAACCTTCACAGAACGTTCCTGTAACCAAAAAATAACATTCCCAGAACATTTCAGGAACCAAAAATTGTTAGATAGGGTGTTATTATAATAATCGAATATATGGTGGTGTGAAGTAGATTATTCTCTTTTATTAGTGTGTCCTGGTGTGTTTTATTCCTCTAATTCTACAGCAATTTTCCGACTGTTATGTTTTTTAAAAAGAAAACAATGACATGTCATACTTTTTGGTCCATTTATAGTTGCATGTAATCCTGAGGAACATCGGTGAAAGTGAAGTTCCTGCTATAGCAGCTATAAACAGCCATCCCCTCACCAGCCGGTCTTTTAATGTCTCTTGAAACTGGAGACTTCTTCCATAAATGTTATCTAAATGTTTCCTAGCATAAAAGTTTCCCATATCAATGGTTATACATGTTTCTTTGTTACCTAACAACACATTTTTAATCTGCTGATGTGGCATATCCACCATACAAGTCCTTTTGAATTATGTTACTAAAAAAAACCCAATAATGCATTAGAGCAAGTGCATTAATATAAACCTGAGATTTACCTTGCAGCTGATGATACTGTCAGAACTGCTGTTCTTCAACATTAATCAGATTTCCAACAAGATGCATTACACAGTATGGTCGGTATTCAAAGGTGTATACTGATAAGTTTAGTAGATCTGCATGATTTATCATTTGTTTACTTTTATGAGATCACAGAGAGTTTTAATATGCCTTCATATTAAGCCTCTAAAAAAGACTTTTGATGAATCACAACATTAATTTGTTCTGACAAGCGTAAATCATTTTGGTTGGAATAAAGCAGACTAGTTTCCTAACAATTTTACCTTAAAAAGTTTCTGTCTAATACCTTGTAAGGCATATTAAAATTTGCAGTGTGTACCAATATATCAAAAATGTCCGTTTATCTACCTTATGGTCATATGTGTGAGGGAGAATCAACAAGTTAAAGCAATTATTTTATTACACGATAAACCAGAGAGCAAAAGACAAAGCGTGGAGTGGAGACATCTGTCTTCTCCAGCGAAGAAGAAATTCAAAAGTCAGCCATCGCCTAAGAAAATCCTGTTAACGTTCTTTTGGGACATGAAGGTTCCTATTCTGGTGCATTTCCAAGCGCATGGGTAAACGGTGAACAGTGCAAATTACTGTACATTGCTGCGAAATGAAATTAAACCTGGAATTCGCAGCAAAAGAAGAGGAATGCTGTCCAAAGCAGTCTTGCTGCACCATAACAATGCACGTCCTCATACAGCAGCAGAGACAGTAGAGACACGTCTTCCACTTCCTCCTTACAGCCCGGATCTGGTTCAGTCCCCTGAAGGAGGCACTGCGCGGTCGCAGATTCACCTCTGATGATGAAGTAAAGGAAGCAGGGCTCACCTGGCTTCAGGACAGCCCAAAAACATCTTCTCTGCAAAAATCCAGAAGCTAGATAAACGATACCACAAATGTGCCTTCTTGCATGTAGATTTTGTGGAAAAGTGATTTGTTAATTGTTTCATAGCTATTTCTGTTAAAGCTGTTAAATGTATTTTGCCTTTACTTTTTGATTCTCCCTCCTATATGGTGATGCATATACTGAATTTGCTTTCCTTTTTGCCAAAAGATGCCTACATGGTGGATTGGGAGGGTCAGAGGACGCGACCTTTGCGTACTTTTCTGCCCCGTTCACTTTCTGCCCCCTACCCTCCTTTAGAGGGCATTGAAGAAGGAATTGAGGATGCAGAAGATGATGACAATGAAACACCGTTGGCACAAGGCCAAACTCCAAATAAAGAGGAAGAGAATGGACATGAAACTGATCCAAGCATGAATTTAAATGAGGATGTTGGCCCCATTGGGATCCATTATGACCATCAAGGTCCCACTGTGGAGGTGGATGAGGGCCCCACAGCAGAGGATATTCAGCAAGCAATGCGTGTTGAGACCTATATTTTGGGTCTTCTACAACGGTATTGTCTCAGCCAAACTCCCACCTCTACAGAAGTTCTCAGTTCTACTCCTGATTGCTGGCAAGAACTACACCATTATACCCCTAACTACTGTGAACAACCTGAAAATTCAGAGTGGCAAGAATGGGAAATCTTCAATGAGAAAAAGACATCACAAGATATGTACTATCTGGGAGATGAGGCTGAGCGATTCTCGCAGGCTTGTAAAGATCCAGGCTCCTCCATGGAGTCATCCACTGTCATTGCTGATATCGATTCACAGTGTCTTCATCAACCCTTTGTTTCTTCACCTTTAGCTAAAGCTGCATCTCCCAATATCCCATCTCTGAAAATGGCACATCAAGTGCCCTTACCCAGATTGTATCAGGAAGAAAGCTGGTCATCAGTTGGGCGGAGACATCTAAAGACAAGCAACCAGTCTCAAGCAGAAAGCAGCTTCCAATCCCAAAGTTTTGCTAACAAACCAGAACATGAACACCACACGCTGGGGCAGGATATGGATATAAACTGCTATAATGAAGATTATATGTCCAGTCAGAGGCTCTGGAGCTCCACAGCAGACCTCAGTCAAGAAGAAAATGCCACACTGCTCAGAGCGGAGGAACGGCTGTTGCGAGATACACACCTACCCTTTCACAGCAGCCCACATTCATGTCCTAAGTACACTGAGGAGGACCATCACATTGGGAATGAGATGAACGCTAGAGGAACTCAAGGAGATGGATCTGACTCCAGTCTGAGTGAGACATGCTCTCCAGGGTCTAGCTCAAGGTCAAGTGACTCAGATGAAAGTGGGGGCCTTGTGTGGCCTCAGCAATTGCCCCCAAGTGTGCCTTCTTTCTCCCAGAATGCACCTGCTGCCATGGTCAGGATCAAAGCCTCACATGCACTAAAGAAGAAGATCCTGCGTTTCCGCTCAGGCTCTCTAAAGGTCATGACCACTGTCTAGTCTTGGATATGATGTTTGAGATTAATTTGGCAAACTGGTGTGCTTCCAGTGTTTGATGGTGTGTGGTGTTAGAAAGTGGAATCCACAAACCCAAAGCTGGATTCAAATTTCTGGCCTAATTGAATGTCCTGGAATCCTCTGGTACAGTCTGCAAAGGTGGCTAAGTATAGAGCGCTGCCAGCACCCAAACACATATTTGGTAGACTGGGTGAGAGACGTCAGTACTGTCTTCAACAAGACCAAACTGATATTCCTGATTTGCAGATATCGCTGATATATATACAGTATATTTAATCCTGTCCTGGGTGTCGTGGTACAGCAGCAGGTATCGTTGCCTTTATGTCATGCCAGTCTTCTTTCGCCTCCTAAAACATCAATGGATTGTCTCTTTGCCATGGTCTGGCATCCCAATCAGGGGGTATTCTAACTCTACATCAATCACAGCCCTGTCCAGGATAAACTGACTGAAGACAATGAATAAAGACCAAACACCAGTCCTAAGATGTGCATGACCATGGTAGATACCACATTGCACCTTATGAGAAACATCCGTCTTGATTTCACTAACCTGTGACGGTTGCTAAAGACACAGTCCATCTCTTTGGTCTATATCATGGATGTAATAGATGAAGGAAGCAAGAAGGATTTTGTTTCATGAAGTTTCTTAGATCAATATTAACTTTCATGCATTTCCTATGAAGTACCTGAAGTGGGCGATAGCAGATAATTAACCACCTGCTGTACTTTTCCCTTTAACTCTAAGTCAAGTTCATTCAAAACGTTACCTCTTATAATCTACTTTTTTTTTTTTTAAAGAATGTGATGATGATCCCTTCACAAGCCATATGCAGTTCTCGTGAGATCACCTAATAAAATGATCTAGATTGTTCTTTATGTTCATTGGGAATCTCGCACAGACATGGATTTACGTACTGAATTTGTTTTAAAGCTTATGAGCTTTCAACACATCGGTATGTGTGTCGCGCGGTTTCTACAGAACAAGTCGAGTAGTCTTTTTCCTGTTGTCATGCCCTGTGTTCAAACACCATCTGGACACACCTTCATGTAGTCACTGGTAAGGAAGGGAGCTTCATATCCCATATAGATGCTCCATGTTATTTATTTGCTGTTCGAAGCTATATGGTGGTGTGTGAGATATGCTCTCCAAGGTCAAGTAAAGGTCAAAGTCAAGGTCTTGTCTGGCTTCAACAAGTGTCCCCATGTTTGCCTTCTTTCTCCAAGAATACAAGGGGTTTTTTTGTGCCCTTGACAAAACTTGATAGCAGAAAGTCTGTGTTATATAAACACCAGTGAGAAATCATTCTTTTATGAAAGTAAATAAAAGTTTTAAAGGTTCACTATGTAGGATTTTGAGGGTATCTACTAACAGAAACAGAATACGTATTCCATAATATATTCCCTTTTTGGAATTCATAAGTATGTTTTCATTAGTGTATAATTACCTGTAATTACAAATCTTTGTGTTTCCGTAAGTAAGCTCAGAACCAGCTCTTTGTATCTACGTACATAGGGAGTGGGTCCACCTCTATGGAGTCACCATGTTGCGCCGCTACTCTAGCCCAGAACGGACAAAGCTCAAAAGAGTGCTTTCCACGTTGTGTGTTTTTACAAGTGGCTGTGTGAATACTAAATGAAACACCAGAAGGATGACAAAGAAAGGAATCTGTGGCGGCGCGGGCGTGGCCGGGCGCCGCCTAGTGGCCACAGGCCTCCCTGCCTGTCGTCAGCGTCCCTAGTAGATCCTTCTGCTGCTCCTGTACCACAGGCATGAATCGCTGCTCCTGCTCAGAGCGTAGGGTGAGCAGCTCCTGATGTCGGGCCTGGCAGGCAGCAGTGAGCATGTAGATCAGTCCAGCTAGCGGGGAGGACTCCATCAAGGTGAGTGATTCTCTCTCTATCTCCTGGGTTTCGGCACCACTGTAGTCGCCCCTGGTTGGGGATAGATCGAACTGACTCTCTTGGACACAGGGGTGCAAGGAATGGGGTTTATTGAGGCGTTTTCAGCGTTTACTCAAAGGACACACAGACACCATCTACAATTCAGCTCGTCAGGGCATCTCCCATTGCCTGTCACTGCAAGGCATAAATAGACAGGCGTTAATGACTGCCAGGTGTTGCCACTTGCCACTTACCTCCCTGGTTCCTCTCTCTGGCCACTAGGCGGTGCCCGGCCACGCCCGCACCGCCACAGAATCCAAGGAAGTATAAAGAAGAGCAATCAGAGTTTGCTGGTACTGGATAAGTTCGAGTACCCAAAATTTGAAAAATGGAGGATCATACTTATTACTTAGCACAGAAAGCAAGGGAATGTGAATGTAAGTGCACTATGGGCACCTAACAGCCACCGTACGTACTGATACACATATTCAGGGAGCTAAATCCTACACAATGGACCTTTTAACTAAGTGGTTTGTGCCACCCAACTGAATGTGAGTTGTTTCTATCTTTTGATAGCACTGCTGACCTCAATGTGAGAAATAGCCATTCTGACAGCTGTAAAATCTGTATATTAATTACTGCTGAAACAATTATCTATCAATATACTCTACTGCAGAGCCTTGTACATAATGTAGTATTGTCTTGCCTGTTGTTTTTATGCCAGCATCTTTGGTCTTTGCATTTTACTTGGCTTTTTTTGTATATGGAAAAACTTTCTTATTCCCTTTTACTGCATGATGATAAACCTTTTAACAAGCCTTTTCATTACACGTCTTGTCAGTGAACAGAGTCATTTATACTTGTCTTTGTCGAATTCTTGTAAAATTCCGATATAATGTCATATGAATTTTTAGTATTTTCTAACCTGAAATCTGAACTCTTTTGTTTACTGACTTACCCACAGTTCTGTAAAGTCTTCCCTAATTGTACTGAAATATTCGCATGGAAAATCTACACCGTAAAAAGAATATGCAAAAATGTGGGGGGAAAAAATCTGACTGTCCTTTTTTTTTTTTTTTTTTTTTTTTTTTTTTTTTTTTTTTTTTTCTAATAAAACTCAAATGACAGGAACTACACAATGACTCAGATGATATAGTACAGTCTCTCTGCCTCTTTGAATGTTTAACAGTTGTGTCTTTGCTTTTTTTTAATTTTTTTTTAAGAACTTTAATGTATGTGTGTAGAGTAATAAGTAAAAAACAAAAATGATGAATATAGTAAACAAAGAATTGTTTTGGAAAGGTGATTTTAAAGGATTTTAAAAATTTTTGTTTTTTAGTATTTATAAATCTGTAAAAATGGTTTGACCACAAAAGAAATGTACAAAACAAATTAATGTACAATATGTGCAAAAATATAATGTGCATCATTTTATCCTATTAGTCAATTATCCAAACTATTTAGATAATTTGGTGTCCAAAGTTCGATCAGTGAGGCTTGTAATGAATGTTACGAAGCCATATGAATACACTTAAGTGCATTTCGGCTCCAGGTTGTTACACAAACACAAAATATGGAAAAGCTCAAGAGGTGTGAATACTTATGCAGGCCACTTTAAAATATGAGAAACATGCAAATATTTTCTTTCAGCCCATAGGCTGATGCTATGTAATCAAAGTATTCAGACCCCTTTCAATTTTTCACCGTTGGGGGGCACTGAGTGTAGATTCATGGGGAAAAATATAATTTGATTGATTTTAGAATAAGGCTGCAACATTACAAATGGTGAAGAATTGAAAGGGGTCTGAATACTTTCTGAATGCACTGCATATATTAACCCTTTTATATATAAATATATATACTAACTGAAATACTTGGAAGGTCAAAATTTGAACCCTTTAAAGTGTTATTGGAGGATATTACAAGATATAGGGGAAAATTGTACCCAAAATGTTTGCATACATACAAAATATAAGAAAACCACATATAAACTTAAAGAAACATTTATTTAGGATGGGAGAAATCCACGTGGTTCTACAACCTCACAGAGAGGCATGGGGACTATTTTGGATGTCTGCCGAAGGTCCCAAATATACCTGATAAAGGGTTCATGTATGTTCTAATTATTGACATGCTACATAAATGATCCTAATAATAATAATCATAATAAATACTTAGGCATGTGAATCAATAAAAATCACATATGTCTTTATTTCAATGGTTTTAGTGGAAAAAAAAATACTGGTACAAAAGAAATGCAGTTGAGAGACACGTGTGCAAAACAAAAAGAAATGCTGACTAAACGAATTTCCTTCCATGTTCCAAGTTTCAGATCCTTCAAACAATCTTTTCGCTTAACAAGCCCAAGCAACAAACTGTTTCCTTTTTCAAAATATGCTCTGTTACTTGTTAAATCATTGATTTGTTATAAGCTCAAGCACAAAAGGCTAGATCAATAACTGATAAATGAAATGTACGATAATATACATTTTCCCAGGTTACCCAAGGACCTTATTTTGTATTTTAAACTATATTCAGATGCATCCATTCTCGTCTATTAACTGACGTCACACCCATATGTTTCAGGGAGTGAAGTAATATCACTAAAATTAGCAACACTGTCCTTTAAAATGTTCAAACATTCCAATATTAGAATTTCAAAAATGATTTATTATTGTTGTTGTTGTTGTCATCTTTATTTTTCATTAACACTGAGTTTTAAACAAACTGTACACTTTAGGCTCCTGCTTGCACCTCTCTTGAAAAAAGAAAAGACTTTTGAAACTGTTTTTTTAAACTGTTGAGCAATTTGACACATTTATTTCCACATGTGAAGAAACTGCTGCACAAGGCACATTTGTCTCTTTACCCGAGTGTCATCTACTGATCAAGGAAAAAAACAATTTTTTTAAATTATTATTTATGATTTCACTTCATGTCCTGGAAACGTTGATTCATTTAGATTTTTGATATACACGCAACCATAAAATGCTGTTTTTCGGAAATGGCCAGGATCCTAAAAGGTGCCTTGCCCTTTAAGTTTGCTCAACATCCTGTGTGCCCAAAGATTTATTCCTGTTAGAGCAACAAGGCAGTTAAGAAATCTTGCTCAAACCAGTCTGAGAGGTGAAGTTCGGCCAGGTTAAGCCCCCACACGTTCAGTCCTGAACCTTTTAACTACTATTACATTCAGTATAGCTAAAGAAATCAGGCTAGTCACTGATTAATCTACTTTAAGCTGAAAGAATGAATGATAAGCTGCAACAGTAAAGAGACCCTGTGTAAAATTACAATAGAACGAGACTATATCCAAGTAAGTATTCAATATGATATTACATCACTTGTAACATTAACATCTAAATATCTAATATTGAAGGAAGATCTATGATAAATGGATAAAAAATAAGACACCCAGGACAAGATAATGGAATGCTGGTTCCTATTTCTGAAACATACACCGCAACATATATTTATACATTCTTTGTAGTAGTAGAACAAAAAGAAAAACTAACTTTATTCATCTTCTGCCACTTAATCCTGTTCAGGGTCACTGGGGGGGAAGCTGGAGCCAATCCCAGCTGACTCCGTGCGAGAGGCGGGGTTACACCCTGGGCAGGTCACCAATCCACCGCAGGGCGACGCCCAGAGACAGACAACCATTCACACTCACATTCACACCTACGGGCAATTTAGAGTAGCCGATAAACCTAATCCCCACTGTGTATGTCTTTGGACTGTGGGAGGAAACGGGAGTACCCGGAGGAAACCCACGCAAACACGGGGAGAACATGTAAACTCCACACAGAAAGCCGCTCATGTCGACCTCGGAGATCGAAGCCAGGACCTTCTTGTTGTGAGGTGACTGTGCTGACCACTTAGCCACCGTGCCACCTTAGTTCTTGTTTTCATTTCTTCATGAAAACAAAATGTTCCCATAATACTATGAAGTGCATGAAGGTTTTACTGGACATTACCTCTAGTAACACTCAAGTCAGTGGAAACAGTCACCAATATAAAATTACAAACACAGTGAAACAGTTACTAGAGATGATGTGACACACTCCATTAACATTCAGATCCAATGCTGTACATTTTTTGTAGAGTGCAATGCTGAAACAATTCAAACAACGTGACTGTTTTTAGATATGAAAAAGAAATCTTCGTGTGTCTCTGTGTGTTGGGGAGGGAGCAATATTTTTCTACTAGCTCCCATAAACCTCCCCAGATTAAGACTTGTGTTGTCTCAGGAGTTTGCGTCGGTGGTGCTCCTGGTGTTCATGGTCACACTGACTCCTCGATTTGGATCTTCAGAAGCAAAGTTGAGTACGCTCTTCAGGGTCTTGGTCAAGCTCTCCTTAAAGCCACGGCCCAGGCAAACATAGAGCAGTGGGTTCAGACAGCTGTTAAAATAGGCCAAGCAGAGAGCCAGTACATGAGCCAGATGAAGTCTTACCCTTGTGTCACCCACGGCGTTGTTCAAGATCAGCATAGTAAAGTCCATGATATGCAAGGGCATCCAGCAAATGAAGAAGGTGACCACTACGGCTAGAATGACTCGCAAGGTTCGTGCTGACCTCTCGGCTCGCCTATAGCTTGCCCTCTGGTACACTGTCCAGTGGCTGTAACAGATGATCAGGAATGGCAGGAGAAAACTAAGCAGGAAACGTGTAACAACCATGCCCCAGGCATGCCCCAGGCTTGAGTAATGGCCTTCACACACAGTCTTCTTGTTGTACTTCTTTTCTTGCATGTGGATGAATTGAGGAATGGTCCCAATGAGTGCCACCACCCAGGCACCCAGACAGACCCAGCGAGCCAAGTTCGGGTGCCTCCAGTTCTGGCACCAAGCGGGCCGAGTCACAAGAAGCCACCTGTCCAGACTGATGACTGTTAATATGAGCACGCTGCAGTACATGAGCATATACAGTAGGCTGGACACTATTTTGCAGGCTAACGCACCAAAGGGCCAGTGCAAATCTTGAGACAGTGGTACCATGAGCAGAGGCAGGGATAAACAGCACAGGAGATCAGCCAAGGCCAGGTTCAAAAACCACTGGGCGTTAACTGAACGGGGCATCCTGAATGCCGTCACCCAGACGACCAGACTGTTGCCAGGGACACCCAACAAAAAAACAATCGAATAGCAGATCAGAGCAAACCAGTGACGCCAGCCGACCACAGATATCTCGGTCTTCTCAAAGAGTGTACAGTTTCCTGCACTGGCATTGGCACATGGGTCTGCTGTGTCGTTGAAATCAAATGTATACTCGTCATACACTTCCATTTTAGCTGTGAGGAGATGGGCAAGAGTAGGAGGAAATATCTATAACAACAAAAAAAGAAAACAATGTATTTATCTGTATGCGTTTTAAAAATGTATTACGGTTTGTGTAAATGTCTTTTCTTCATCTTCTGAACACTCTCATATGAAATTGTACTAAACTAACAGTTTTAAAGATTTTCACCATGGCACAGCCCTCACCGGTATGTTGAACCTTTATTCAGTATGAAAAGTAAATGTAGCATCCTGTTAAAACTTATTTCATTCACATGACTAGACTAGGCAAATACATAGAGACTATGATTTATATAGACAACGCAATGCATTAGCCACAGATATAACATTACATTACATTACAGCCATTTAGCAGGCGCTCTTATCCAGAGCGAAGTACAACAAGTGGTATATAAGGGATAGAATATGATGTCAAGAATATAAACATTTTTTTGTTTTTTTTTAAATGCCCCTTTCACACATTTCTACATATAATTAATCTGGATATTCTATTAGCATAGATGGAGTATCAGCTAAAGTAAATGACCATTTACCAACCTCGCCCACAAACCAAACCAAACAAACAAGCAAACAACATTGAGCAGGTCAAAACTGTATAGACATGAGTTTTTTTTAATGGTTGTTCATGATAAAGACATGAAAGATCAGAATATTTTTTGTGTTAGTATTTTAGACACATAATATTTGTCAATACACTTGATGTAGATGAAGATCAGCTCACATTTTATGACCAAATTAATGCAGAAAACCATGAAATTCTAAAAGGTTCACATATGTTTTCTTGCAACTGTAAATCAAATCAAATGTATTTATTTATTTATTTGTTTGTTTGTTTGTTTACGTATCAGCTTTATGGCTCTTTACAGCTCTTCTGCTCTCTGAATCACTTTTCTTATCCGACATGAAAAATCTTGAGGAAAAACAAGTTTAACATAAAGTACTGATGTAGAAAGCAACAATAACAGCATGTATACTGTCAGTAAAGAGTAATACCTGGAAATCAGTTACTCACTTGTAGTTGAGCTTCAGAATGATGGGCGGTGTGAATGGTGAGGCTTCACTGCACTCAGGCTCCTGGGAGTGAACTGCTGTCAGTCTTGTTTGTTTATACTGGGCTGAAAAGGATGTGGCTTGTGCAATCTACATATTTAACAATTTCCTACCTAAGCAGAGAAATGCATATTATGAAGGTATGTTTCCATAGGTAACTATGATCTGTTACCTATATCTGAACTCGAACACCATTTTAAATCCGCAGAACCGATGCATCCAAATCGGTCAATATTAAGCTTCTCTCAGAAAAAAAACATAGGTTTGTACATATAAAAACTCACAGTATATGAAAGATGTACAATTTTATGAATTTTTTAAGAGTCGGAAAAAAGAGGGATATGGTGGCAGTTGTCATGTTTTGTGATCATTTATTTATTTATTTCAACTGTTATACACTTGCACTTCTTACTCTCACTACCACTTCCACTTTCTTGGGGCTCGTAATGAAGCTTATAGAGCAAAAATGCAGAGAAACACAAGGAAAAAATGCTGTGAACACGTTCACACCACGAGTGC
>JAQMCW010000036.1:2688652-2699216 GCA_030068335.1 Chrysichthys cranchii | reverse complement strand
TACATTATATTGTTAATAAACATTTTAAATTTGACAATGTAGTGTGTGGTACATTGCGAACAAAGGTCAGATATTATTATATTGCATAAAAGTCTTAAAATGGCATAGCTTGTGCTTTCAAATTCTTCTTTTTTAAATCGAGAATCAAATCGAATCGTGACTTTAGAATCGAAAATGTAATCGAATTGAGGATTTGGAGGATCGTGACACCCTTAATATATATATATATATATTATATTCCAGAGTCCCGCGAAAGACAAAAAATTCCACGAATCAAAATTAGAAAATCCGCGATGCACTCAACCCGCGATAGGTGAACCGCGATATTGCGGGGGTTCACTGTACTTCTATGAAGCTGCTTTGTGATGGCGTTCATAGTTAAAAGCACTATATTAATAGAAATTGAATTCTATTCCCACAGGACAGGGGTCGATTTCAATTTCATTCTTCATGAAAATTCGTGACTGGGATGAGAGATGGGACAGGAAAAAGTCAAAGGGGAGTAGGCAAGGGGGAAAAAACCCAAAACAAAACAAACAACACGGAAAGGGATGGAACAGGAACATTCTTCCAGGAATTATTTATTTATTTACCTGCTTGCCCGTTTATTTATTTATTCATTCATTCATTCTTTCTTTCTTTCTTTCATTCTTTTATTCATTCTGTCATGGGTTTGGTAAAAACCTTTTGGTAAAACCACTCTCTATTCACCCAATCACACTTTTTAACACACCGAACATTATTTAAAATCAAAATCTGCAAAGGCTTAGTGTTCATTCACACAGTCGCAGCAAACCATCTCGGTGTCTAGATCACACTCCAAGGGTGCTTACAGATAACGAGTGGCAAAACCGCTTTGCGCCTTGGTGCTGCGTTTGCTCAAATCCACCTCTGACCCAGTTTACACCGACCTTTTGAAAGCCCAAGCAAGACGATGAGCCGTCACATGCGATGTAGCAAGGACGCGCATTTCTGGCGCATCTGCCAGAAGAAAAGCCAGCACAACAATTTGTTTTTTTTTGTTAAACTCTAAATAAACGCAGGATTTAGAAAAATCGAACTAGCACAATGAACGATTGATATGTTCTCAAATGTGTCTTGACATTCAAGGGTGTGGTAAAAACCTCTGATTCATAGGACATTTACCCACGTTAGCAGTAAGCGAAGTGCGGTATCCCAATCCTCTAAATGCAGATTTTCCTGTTTCATGTTGTGTGAAATTACAGCTGTCCCAACTTCAGATGTTCCACGTCTCCCAAAAACAAAAAAAGATAATAATAATAATAGTGTGCTGTTAGAAGCCACATCGGGTCATTTTGGGTGAATCAGAAATTTCAGGCTGCTTTATTTCTTGGCACATTGCGGTGTTCCTCGCACCTCTGCTCCAGATCAAATAACTGCTGTGTTTGAAGTAACGTTGCAACCTGTAATTCCCCGCCTAAAACAACCACTGTAAATCCCTTTTCAACATGAAATTTCATCTCGTCAGCATGGTTAAGCTGGTCTTCTTGGCTAGCGGCTCCTTTCCTTTTTTACTGAATGACGTCGAATCAGCATGGCTGCTCTCGCTGGGAGCAGCGTAACCTCCTCCTTCTCCTCCTGGACTTCTGAATGACTTTACAGAAGTACCGGCTTTGAATTAGTGAACATACAGACACGGCGCTTGGTTTAACACCAACACTGACCAAACTAATCGTCACGTTTAAAAGTTATTCATCAAACATTAGACCTCAGATCAAACAGAATCCCACAAGAGGATGAGCTCAGCTTCCAGTTCAAAACAGGAGTGAGACAAGGCTGTGTAATGTTCTCTTCATTCCCCAATGCATGGCTAGAATAAAGAGACAACATAGGACTCAGCAAGGGGCATCCAACGGACCACGTTCTCTACCCTGGAAGATCTGGCTGGATTTTACAGATGATACCTCCTTGCGATCTCACATTCACAAGCACCCAGGAGAAGAGTGATCGACTCTATCGCAGTGGAGGACAAGTAGGACTGAAGGTCAGCCAAAAGAGGACGGAAACAATGGTTCTCAACATAGAGACAAGAGAAACCTACTGCAGTGAAAGCCTATGGCGGAGCAGTTTACATCACCAGGCAACCCTGAGGAGCAGAGAATGACGTCAAGGCCAGGCTGTGCAAAGCCCGAGAAGCAACAAAGCCGATGGATGACCTCCACAAGTCATCCCAGGACAGTCTCAGCACCAAGCTGAAACATAAACAGGAGCCAAGTCCTGTTGACCCTTTTATAAGGGTCAGGATGTTGGCGTGTGACCAAGAGCCATCCTTCTGTACAACATGTGTGAGAACCTTCCAATGAATCTTCTGGCCAAAGATGATCAATAACGATCTACTCCATTAGTACAACACAGATGACATGGGGACTCTGATCTCCAAGAGGAGCTGGAGTCGGAGGTGGATTGGCCATGTTCTCTGGATGAACACCGATATCACCGCAAAGGGGGTGCTTCGATGGACCCCTGAGACCAAGCGAAGCTGCCGAAGCCCGAAGACTGAATTAGACATAGAGGAGGACAGTTAAGGGGGAGATAAGACAGCTTCGTTGCTGCCCTAAGTGCCAGCAGGCGCAACTGGCCCTGAGAATCAACATTAGAAGTTATCCCTAACATTAGCCAGCTAGCTTCTTGCCAACATACTCATTATTGTGCACTGTGCTGCGATTTTGGTCCAGTTGCTCAGACCTCTAACTAAAAAGGTAGCTTTTTATGAGCTTCACATGCTCTGACAGAACAAACCCAAAACATACTTCTATGAAAGGGGCCCATTTCCCCCTGACCGCACACTGAATGTCCCGAGATCGCAAACGACATCTCTACATCTTTCAAATTACATTTTGCGAAGTTCCAGGAACGCAGTATTAGATATAAAAAGTATTAGACATTTAAGAAAAGGGAAAGAAACCCTCAATCAAGCAAGCAAGCATTCTCAGAAAAGGTATCATTGTTCCTTCGCACCTTACACAAAGAAAAACTTCACCCTCCCTCACGGCAGCATTAAAAAAGTAAGCGAGGTGGAGTCAGTCCTGATTTAGCTCCGCCTACCTGGGCGGAGTTGAGCTAAAAGTCCAGTTGGGGGAGATATTATATGTTTCCGTTGGGATAAGTGTGTTGTATGTAAAGGTGTTGTAGTGTGCTGTCAGAGTTCAGGTAAAGGCTTAGGACTATACGAGGAGTCGGCTCACATCCAGCTCCGCCCCCTGGACTTTTTGCTCTGCCGTGAGGGCCGTGTCCACAAATCCAGCTCCGTTCCAGCAAACTGGTTACTCTAAACGGTGAACGTTTGTATGTATGGTGTTCTGCAACAAACTGGGTGTATTCCTGGAACAAGCGCCGGATCTACAACGACCCTGACCAGGATACAGCGCTTCCTGAAGAAGAATGAAGGAACAAGGGAGTGGGTTTTTTTTTTTTTTTTTTTGGTACAATCCAGTTATGTGATCATGTGCAAAGGGGGGAAAAATGCTACAGTTCACCGCAAACGACCTGATACTTGTACGGCTTCTTTTCAGTCTTTATTTTTAATCTTCACACTCTTTATTTTTATCAGGAAAATCAAACGAAAACACAGGAGACGGGCGACTGCAGACGCTGGGTGGCTGCAATTCCAAGAAAGCTCAACGTGATACAGACGAGTAAAAGCAGGCACAAGCGATACACTACAACAGTCCTGGAAAATTTCATGATAATAAAAGGATGCGGCACTCCAACACGTTTCAAAGAAACATGCTCGTGTTTGATATTATTGCACATAAATGGAAATAATTTACAAAGTACTCAGCAGATCTTATTTCCCTGCTCTCTCCCGTCAGTGTGTTTACTCAGCAAATGGCGGCCAGGCTTAAAAAAAATGACCTATACGTTCGAGAAGTGGCCAAGTCAACACGTCAAAAGAGGAGTCGTCATTTCCACCAGCGAAATCCTGCATCCTGAACTGTAACTAGAAGACCAGATGTAAGAGTATTTAAGTGTTTCTGTGAACCTGTAAATGTAAGAGGTGATTAAAACCAACACACACTGTGGTTTCAGCGTGATGTGCAAACAGATATTACGTTAGAATTAGTGCCTTATCATTCCAGGAGACGTGTAGGATCAGCCGTTCTGTTCTGGTGGCTCTTTGTGACCCAAAATGTTCCAAGCGTGACTGTTATGGTGAACGTGCATGCAGCTTGATGTTTATTTCATGCCCAACTAGATATTTCACTCCCTGCACCGTACCTCCACATCCTGAAGGCTGAAGTCGTTCTGGTCTTTGAAGTTGGCAGCACCGGCGCTGAGCTCCATCAGCATCTTGGCGATCTCGGGCTTTATGGCCGCCGTGAGGCGGCCGGCCGCCTCCATCACGTGCTCCTGCACGTCCTTGAGCTGCATGGCAGCTTTGGAGTAGCGCGAGTTTCGAAACACGCTCCCGAAGAGGTCCGTCAAGAAGGCGCTGGCACGGCAGAAAACGTTCAGAGCGTCCAGGTACTTTGAGATCCCCTGCTGGATGTCGGCAATCGCGGTCGTGGCGTTGCCCGTCCCAGAAACATCATGGCAAGTGGAAAGGGTGGAGCCTACAGGTGCCAGCGGGGACGCGGTGGAGCAGGAGGTCCCGAGCGGCGCGCTAAGGGCTTGGCTCAGCTCGGGCAGCGGGTATTGCTGGTGCTGGTGCTGCTGCTGCGCTTTCTGCTTGGACCCGCCAAGCAAGAAGCGTCGCTTATAGTCCATTTTACTTTCTTGCGCGCTGCAACAATACATAAGTAGCGGACACAGCCAGGAAGTGCCCTTTTCCCACCCCGGGCTTGGCAAAGAATCTCTCGGTTTGCCTTTATTTTGGTTTGGAAATCGATAATGATTTCTGCCCGGATGTTCAACCGTGGAAACTTTCTCTTTTTTCTTTTTCCTCAAGTAAACTGATAGCTTAAATGCTCCATGAGCCAGAGAGTCATGTCAGTATTCCTTACCGTGGCAGAGAAGCGATGAGAGACAGAAAAAGAAAGGAGTTTGACGTCTGGTCGAGTTGCGCAGCACTATAGGATCCCACGACGTGAGGAAAAAATAATAATCCAACAACAACAACTAACAAACAAAAAACAAACAAAAATACAGGATCAATGTGTTGCTGCTATATTATTATGATGACTTTTTTTTGTAATTGAGTTAAAGATGAAATCTCTTTATCTTCACACCACAAGTAACCGTAAATGTCCCCCACCAAAAAAAAAAAAAAAATCCCAAAAGTGTGTAATATATCCTTCAAGCGGAAATGGGGGAGCCTTATAGCTTTGTTACTGTATTTCCGTTTTTGTGTGTACAAAATGGAAAACTTTTAAAAAGGTGTCCGAAGGAAAAAAACAACTCAAAAAAACCCCAAAAACACTGATCCCATGGTATGATTATGAGAATAGTAACAGTCCACTGGTCAACAGTACGCAGAGTGAAAATGCGAATGTCCGGCTACAGGACGACGGAGCCTTGGCACAGACTGAACTCTAGCGGGGTGACAGATCCAGTCTGTCAGAGAGATAACACACCGCTGCTGCTGCTGCTGCTGGGAAACTCATCCAGATCCTGTCTAGAGTTCCTCCCCAATGCCCCGGAGGTAGTTAATCTTCAAAGGAAGTGTGTGTGTTGGCAGATTTCAGATTCTCTGTAAAAGCGACACAAAGCTCAGCATGTCTATAAGGCCTCACGGTCACTTCCTGAAAAAGAGAGAGAGAGAGGGGTCAGAATGATATCACCACAGGAAGTGTGCTCTTTAACGTTCACGACATTTAAAAAAAAAAAAAAAAAAAAAAAAGTACATTACATTAGTGTCATTTGGCAGACACCCTTATCCAGAGCGACTTACATTTATCTCATTTACGGTATACAACTAAGCAGTTGAGGCTTAAGGACCTCGCTCAAGGGCCCAGCAATGGCAGCGCTGGGATGTGAACTCTCGACCTTCCGGTCGGTAGTCCAATTACACAATAAATTAATAAATATTTTTTTTTTTGCTTTAAATGCACATGTACGTGCCACTGGAGAGGAGAACGTATTACATATGATTACTACAAAGTTCTGACAGTGGAGTAACTTTCCTTTCTAAGCTTTCTGCTTGCATATACCTTGGCTGTGTATATTTTTGGACAACATTAAATGATGCAATACAGCGCAGGTCCCTGAGAGTTTGATGTTATTATAGGCACTGTAACATATTAGAACAAGAATGTTAAATATAGACCTATGATTTACCTGGTCTTCAGCACTATTAATCAGAAGAACTGGGAATGCAACAGGGCCTTGGTGTAAATGTACTTAATGCACGTATAGTGCTAAATTAATACTATACTTTGGTATGGGTAGCCAGACTGAATAAACATGATTATCTTCAAAGTTGAAAGTCAAAATTTCAATAATTGCAAGAAACCTGCTCCGCCTCCAGATTTATGAAACAGTACTGGTTGTAAAATTTTAAACTAATTGATAGGTACATGTTTACCTGTAATGCTGTATTCTGGTAAAGTCCTCTGTACATTGCTGTGCTTCACCTAAAACACACAGGCACAAGGAGGAGGAAAAGTGAACGTAAGGACAGTGGAGAGGTGGGATGAGGTGGAAGGTAATCATACACAACAGAAGGAAGGTCAATGTGCAGAAATTCATTAGTCTGTTGAATTTTATGCATCATTTTCCCCATAACATCATTTTAATTCATTTTCTAAAATGGCATTACAAATTTTCCTTTAATGGGACATTTCTGACAAATTATGGGGAAAGGGCAGGAACTTCATTACCCAGAGCCTCCTTCTTTAAATTTTCCAACCTGAATTTATACCCACATTCTTTTCTACCAGTTATCTCTTTCCCTACTCCTTTCTGTTACCTTACATTCATAGTATGTTACATTCCTTGTCTGTCTTTCTTCATTTTCCCTATATTTCTACATATATTTCTTCATCTTTCACTACATTCTCACATTTCTCTTTCATTTTTCTTTTTCTGCCCCCTATGTGTGTGTATATTATATATATATATATATACATACACATACACACGCACGCACACACACACACACACACGCACACACCCATGAATGCTTCATTTTTGTTTAACAACACTTAACTATTTCTCATCTCCAAATGAATTTAGTATAAGACAAAAGCGAACCTGACTAAATACAATATACAGTTATCAAATGATCTTGTGATTTACTGAACAAAATCTCCCCAAAACCTTTTGCACTTGTGTGAAAAAGCATAATACTGGTTTAGGGCACCTTTAGCAGCAACAGCTGCAATCAAATGCCATAACACACGATCAGACTTTTTCATTGCTGTGGAGTCATTTTGACCCGCTGTTCTCTATAAAATTGCTTTAATTCAGTCACATTGGAGGGTTTGCAATTATGAACTGCCCTTTTCAGATCCTGCCACAATATTTCAATGTGGTTCAGATCAGGTCTCTGACTAGGCTTCTCCAAATTTTTTTTTTTTTTTTTTTTTGCCTTTCAGAAGTGGACATACCCTTACGCTACGAATTGTTGCCTGCTACATAAACCAATCACACTTTAGCTTCAGATCACAGATCAGATGACTAGATATTCTCCTTTAGTACTTTTTGGCAGAGACCAGAATACATCCTTCCCTCAAATGACGACAAGTTGTCCAGGCCCTGACACAATGCAACATCCCCACAGCATCGCACTACCACCACCATGTGTGACTGTGGGTATGATGTTCTTATTGTGGAAAGCTGTATTGGCTTTATGGCAAATGTAACAGGACCCAGGTCTTCCAAAAAGTTCCACTTTTGACTCATCAATCCATAGAACATTAGCCCTAAAGTTTTGGGGGTGATTGAGCTGTTTTTGGCAAATGTCAGACGAGCTTATATGTTTCTCTTGCTCAGCAGTCATTTTCACCCTGCTGCTCTCCCATGCAGAACATTTTTGTCCAGGGTCTTTCTGATGGTGGAACCATGAACACTGACATTAACTGAGCTAAGAGAGACCTGCAGCTCCCTAGATGTTCTTCTGAGGTCTTCTGTGACTTCTCCGATTAGTTTTCTACACACTCTTGGATTATGTTTGCTAGGTCTGCCACTTCTGGTTAGATTTAGCACTGCTCCATGTTTCCTCCATTTAGAGATGATGACTCTTTCTGTGGTTCTCTGGACTCCCAGAGTTTGGGAGATTGATTTGTAACCATTTCCCGACTGATATATTTGAACAACTTTCTTTCTCAGATCTTCTGGAACTTCCTCTGATTGACAGAGTGTGCTGATTGTTGAGGGTTTCAGGGAACATCACATTGCTGGAAAGGTTGTATTTAAGTGATGTCTAGAGTCAGAAGGACTGGCAGTAATCAGTCTCGGGAGTGGCCGGTCTAACTGAAACCTTTTAGTAATTAAATTTGGTTCATTGAGTGCCTAAGGGGCAATTACTTTTTCACACAGGTGATATAGGTTTTGGGGAGACTTTGTTAATCAGTAAATCAGAAGATAATCTGACAACTGTGTATTATATTTACTCATCTTATCTTTTGTCTTATACTAAATTTGGTCAGAGATCAGAGACAGTTAAGTGTTGTTAAAAAAAACAAAAATAGAGGAATTCTAGAAGGGGCAAATACTTTTACACGGCATGGTATACCCTTTCTCTTCGTGTTTTTCTTTCCATTTCTTGTCTGTCTCCCTTTTTCGGTGTTTTTCATATATGTATATTCTGTTTTTCTTGTTTCTTTCTGTAGTTCCTCTTCTTTTTGTTTTTTGTATATTTTATCAGCATTGTGTTCTATCTTTCAAACACACACACACACACACACACACACACACACACACACACACACCCAATAGATATCTGCAGTCAGTACTGTAGGAGTGAAATAAAGTCTCTATGCTGAATCAGGGTTATGTAAAAAAAAAGCAGGAATCCATTGTGAATTAATCACAACACCGTGAGCCTTGTAATTGTCACAGCTTTTAACTTAACTGTCAAGTCTCGCAGTGTACCCTGAGACACTACCTTGTTTTTTTTTTTCCTCACAGAGCTTTTCGTACTCAAAATATTCCACCAAGTGTTGCAGTTATCCAATCAGCCAATCATGTAGCCTCAGTTAAGCCTCTCATGAAACATCAAAACGGGGGAAATGATATTGGGTTTGATATTAAACCAATATCCAAACTGATATCTGGCACCAATATCGATGCCATGATCAAAGTCAAAGAGATCATATTTTTGCCTCACTCTGATTTTTGATGTGAACAAGGTGTCTGCAGGGTTTGTTTGTTTGGTTTTTTTTGGCTGCTGCCACATCATTGATTGATTAAATAATTGCATAAATATGTAAGGGCAGCATGGTGTCTAAGTGGCTAGCACTGTTGTCTCACAGCAAGAAAGTCCTGGGTTCGAGCTTCGGGGTCAACACAGGTGCCCTTCTGTGTGGAGTTTGCATGCTTTCCCCCATCTGCGTGGGTTTTCTCTGGGTACTCCAGTTTCCTCCCACAATCCATGCACTGAGGGGATTAGACTGATTGGCTGCTCTAAATTACCCGTAGGTGTGAATGTGAGTGTGAATGGTTGTTTGTCTCTGTGTGTTGCCCTGCGGTGCCCAGGGAGTACCCCGCCTCTTGCCCGAAGTCTTGGAAGATTGGCACCAGCTTCTCACCGCAACCCTAAACAGGATTAAGCGGCAGAAGATGAATAAAAGGTAAATATGTAGGTTTACAGGTGTTCCTGTTAAAGTGGACAGGGGGTGTATTTACTTGCAATCATGCCATTGTACTAGAAGAAGCACAGCTATTATTTGGCTATAGGCGTGAGTCTGCAGGCTATTAGCCTCGGGTAATGCCAGCTCTTGCTTCCTTTGAAATTCCTTAAATATCAGTTTCACTAATTACTTTATCACTGAGTAATAAATGTTGTTCTTTTAGTTTCAAAACCAAACGGGCTTCGAAAGAGCTCATGCAGGTGCACAACTGCACATGCTGAAGTCCTGCACATCCTGCAGAACCACATGGATCCTGTCTTTAGGGAGACTTGCAGGATCAGTGTTAGAAATTATCTGCATTCAGAAGTTGTTCTAATGGTCATAAAGTCTCAAAGGCCAGCAAGGTGAAAATGGCTGCGCATGTGATTTGTAGACCTGTTAACTAATTAGCTGGTTTGGCAGTTCTTGAACTTCATCCTCCTTCTGCTAGATGACTTCACCAGACTCTTTCAGAGAAAGTGATATTCCCCTGTATATGGAAGTTGACCAAGCAAGTTTTTCTTGCTTATATGAACAGGAAAGGTCTAGCACTGGTCTTTCACATCACTTAACATGTAGTATCCAATCACTATAGATCCAGTGTCTGTCAATGCAATTTATTATTATGCACTATGTCAGTTCAATATCTATTATTACTGTCGATTAGCACTGTCGCCTCACAGCGAGAAGGTCCTGGGTTCGAGCCCCGGGTGCGGCACGGGTGCCTTTCTGTGTGGAGTTTGCATGTTATCCCCGTGTTCGTGTGGGTTTCCTCCGGGTTCTCTGGTTTCCTCCCACAGTCCAAAGACATGCACAGAGGGGATTAGGCTAAT
>JAQMCW010000036.1:2668525-2681165 GCA_030068335.1 Chrysichthys cranchii | reverse complement strand
TAAACCCATAATACACTTTAAAAACATGTTTTTGAGGGCTGAAACACATTCATTGTATTTACATTCATTTCAGTGGGTAAAATTGATTCGGGTCATGAACAAATTGGTCACGAACAGAGTCTCAGAATGAATTAAGTTCGTGAGTCGAGGTCCCACTGTACATGAAAAAAAAATCTTAACCTGTGGTTAAAAACTTAACTCAGAATTAATTTTGTGCAGCATCAGTCCAAGTTTTTAGGTATTCGTCGATATCAGTGCTGACACTGACATGAGTAATCTACTTAGGATTCATTCAGCGTCACGAAACGTTTTATTTAGCTCTGTTTATTTTTCCCCATGAAATTTGTGCTTATGCTCTAAGGCCACTAAACTCATTTAACATTAGTGATTTGTTTTTAAATGAAGTTAAACAGCTAGCCACATTAGCTACCTTGGATTGAGTAGGGCTGCCGTGGAGAAGAGCAAATTTTGCTTCACTTGGGAAAAAAGCTTCCGTACAGATTTATGTAATGAACGACATACTGCACAAGAGCTGTTGTTTCCACTCACCTAGCATTGTCTGTCGACATTTTTCTCTCACCTAGCTTGTTTGCTGCTTTTCACTGCTCGCAATGAACATATTTGCTCGCTTCAGACATATTTGATCAGTTTCCTTGTACTGATATTTTCACAGAACACACTATGCAGACAGTTTTGTTTTCTTTGTATAGCAATGTTTATGTTGGATGTTAGCATAGTAGTAAATTAGCATGGTATTGATATGCAATAATAGTATCAGTATGGATGCATTCCTAAATATACATCAATAATAATACATGTATAAGAGCATACTGCATAAGTACAAACATTTTGTAATGTTACAAATATATTTTATCACCCGAGTCACTTTGCACTTTGCAAAAGTGCTCTTAAAGCACTTTGGTATGAGTATTAAAATAGTAGATATCAGCCAAAATACAAGATTCCCCTGGCAATTAATGTCATATAATCCCGATGAATGAATTCAAAGAAATATGTCACTAGCTGTAGTGTCAAACGTTGGGAATCTGTGCACTCATTTCCTCCTCGGCTTATGGGCTATCAGCAGCATATGCTAAAGGTTCCTGTGTGGGCTTGCCTGAGCCGCAGGGCAAATAAAAAAGAAGGATTATTGGATTACGAGAGGGAGCGAGAGATGAGATTGTCTTCCCTTTTACCTTGGCTGTTCACTCTCCCACTTTATATCAAATCTCAGTCAGGTGTTTGGGGTTTTTTTTTTTTGTTTTTTTTTTTGAGTTTAATAGCAAAATATGTGCATCACATTCTATTAACCCTATTTGAGTATTAAATTAAATCGTGACAATTACACTTATATTAGTTTAGGCAGATGTGCTAATTTCGGATTTGTGATTCATTATGTTTGCAGAGCTTGACTAACATAATAAGGATAATACATTTATTAGAAGTAACACAGAGTCAACTAGCTTCTTAAATGATATCTCATTCTACTTGTGATAATAACGGTATCTGATTTTTTTTTTATTTACTCTAAATCATGAACTTAGCAAATTATCTATGAAATCTATAAAATCTCACAACAATACATGAAATGCCTTGAACAAGAGTCTTGGTAAAAAAAATATATACCCAAACCTGCCTACACTCAAGTTATTCAAGGCTAATTTGTGTCTCAGATACATAGCTAACATGTTACTCACGGGTACTAACATGTTAAGTATGTATCCTTATGTATTTGCTTTTATTAAACTAAAAACATATACTCTTACTGACAACTGACATAGACTTAAAAAGCTTACTGAAATATGAGACCCTGAGTTAACAACTGAGTGAAGCGGCAGAGTTTTGGTGACAAAAGCAGGTGCCATGATGCGTTTCAAGTTCACATTACAATGTCATATCAACTGACTGTATAACTTTGTAGCTAAGGACACTACCTTATGTACGAACATTCGGACATATGAACAGACTGCGGTGTAAGTTCATGTTCGAGTCATGCTCGCAATGCACTTCTGCATGTCCGAATTTTGAGTTGCGCGCCTTCTGCTTAGTACAACGTTTTGCCGTAACTCACGCCGTGCAGCACCACACGCCGCTCGAGGATTATGGAGCGTGTTAAGGACTCCGTGCCAATGCAGTCAACTATTATCAGCAAGAAAACGGGGAAGCTGATAGAGCAGATGATGAAACTTCTGATCACGTGGATTGACTACCAGAGGCAGAGACGGGCCCCGCTTAGCCTTATGCTCACACATGAGAAGGCTAGAAGCCTTTTTGAGGATTTAAACGCTAAAGGCTGGGGAAGATGCTGCTGATGACACCTTTTCAGCGAGTTATGGCTGGTTTCATCGGTTCAGGAAACGTGCCAACTTGCACCACGTTTCAGTTACTGGTGAGGCAGCGAGTGCGGACAAAACAGCAGCAGCAAAAGAATGACTTACGAACAATTCAATATACGAACAGCCTTCCCAAACGTAACTTGTTCGTAAGTTGGGGAGCGTCTGTAGTTTCTGGTATGTGACATGAGTCACATAATGGTAGGTCTAGTCAGGATGGAAAAATGAACACTGCCAGAGGAAGCTCCTGCACTTGTTGAGAACTTAGGGCGGAAGAACTACTGTATAACATTGCAATACATTAAAGGTTTCATCAATAATAATTATTACACAGACAACAATGACAATTAAACAATGGTCATCATTACATTGATCACAATGGTATTGCAACAATAACAATAATTACACTGACAGTTATGGCATTTCAACAATGATGATCATTAGACTGACAACAATGGCTATTCTACAGTGACGATCATTACAGTTACAACAATGACAATTCAACAGTGATGATAATTAGAATGACAACAATGACAATCCAACAATGACAAGAATGACAAATCAACAGTGATGACCATTACAATGACAACAATGAAATCCAACAATGACAATCCAACAACAAACTGAAAATAATAACAATTTAACAGTGATGATTATGACACTGACAGCAATAACAATTCAACAGTGACGACTATTATAATGACAACAATGATAAATCAACAGTGATGACCATTATAATGACAGCAATGGCAATGTAACAACGACAAACCTTTACACTGAAAACAATAACAATTTAACAGTGATGATTATGCCCCTGACAACAACGACAATTTAGCAAAGACACGCATCACACTATAACATCTGAGATGTATATATTCTTAGGGCCTTATGAAAGTTAAACTAAGTCCAATTTTACTGCTTCGAAGATCAATATGAACACTAATGACTTACAGTGTCATTGTGGTTTATACATGATGTCACAAAGGGTTTATTTAGGGCACATGCAGTCACCTCCAGTCGGTTGTTCTAAAGTCGGAACATCTACACAACTTGACGCAGGTGCGGACTTGATGTCCAAATCAACAGACTTTAGGACCTGTGTCTGTCAGTTGCCTGGTTTGACCCTGAGCTTTGATTACTGTCCGTGTGGTGATTCGTAGTGTCCATATGGATCTCCTTTGGTCCTCTGGTTTCCTCCCTCCTCCAAAAACATTCCAGTAGGTTTCGATTGGCCAGTCTGAATTTCCATACTCGTGATCAATTGTACGTATCATGTGTGCGTAGTACCATGGTATAGACTGTTGTCTCATACATGGTGTATATGCACCTTGGTCACCAGTGTTCACTTACAGAAGATGAAGAAGTTACAACTATAAATCTTCTTCTTTCAGGATCACCCTCTTGAGGCGCAAGTGGAAATAAACTGTAATAGAGTAACTGCGGAATCGATTCATCTCTCCACGCCTAAACTCCCCTGACATCATCAAATTGTACAGCATTTTTCATGGAACAACATCTCAAGTAGCTTTCCAAATCCACTAACATTCTTTGGCCCAATTTGCTTTTCCGTTGTGCTGCTTTCCATTTACTCACACACTTAAATCTGGGATAAAAAGGTACGGGCGTACGTTAGCAGCGTTTAATAACGGACCCACGCTCTGAACCTTGGCTAAAATAAGCCTTCCTAAAGACCTTGGAGCTTGTGGCTCGAAAGCCTGCCCTCCAGCTCCGAGATCACAAGCCCTCAGTGCAGCAGGAAACATAAACCTGTGCTTCTTCCAGTGCCTACAATAACCACAGGCTCTATTTTAGCGATGCCAGCAAAAGTAAAATCAGATGTAGGTCAGGTGTTGGAGCCTGAGCCGCCTGTCCCCCAGCTGTGCTCCAGCTTCAGAAGCTAAACTCCATGACACTGTTGTCCATCTATACTGTATGTCTTCACCCAGAATTCAGACCACACACAAAATATCCTGTATGGAAGAGATATTTTTGGATTTCGTACGCGTTGTGTCAGTGAAAAAGCTACAACCACTAACCCTAGCATTTACTCTAACTCGAGCTATTTAGACCCGCGTATATAAATTGAACTCCGTAACTAGGAATTTACGATCAGGAGAATATCTCAGGAGTAACTGTATGTCATTTGTTTCATCTTGTTACTTTAGGCGAACGTAGCCGAGGGAGAATGACGTGACTATAGGCTTTTCAACTTTATAGACGGATACTGCCAGACATTTATAATGATGACCATATGCTTGGTTATAGAGCAAGTAGGAGGCTGGTGGACACCTGGGGGTCGATTTTCCTCCTTTAGCCTCTTTGCAGTCAGGTTGGAATTTGCTTATTGGTAAAACATAAGCAGGCACTAAATACGTGATCGTTTTGTTTTAAATGCTTGTCTGCAATTAACATACTTTTGTCACCTCAAAATGCTCGAGTTGCATCACTGTGGACGCATGGAAAATGCTCGGCAGACTGGAAATAACATTCAAGCTTGCCAAGACTATAAAGAGTGAGAAAGGAAAACCTATCATTAAGCAGTTCTGAAGACCTAAAACAGTCACGTGTGATATATTTTATGCTACTTGTGGTATATATTATGGTATTCTACTTTATTCTGTACTGTATATGCTGTATCCTATGCTTACTGTGCCTTATGGTTCATACTGATAACATGTATTGTATTATGCTGTGTGAATAATGTGCAATTCTGTACATACTGTATAGTCCTGATGCAAGAAAATGATGATCAACCCAATTTACAGTGTATTTAAGCAAAGGTTCTTCCCAGTGTTACGATGGCCCGACTTGTGATTTTTTGAAGTTACGATGACGATTGCGATGTGCTAAAATTTGTAAAATATTTTTTAAATATTTAAAAGTCGCAGGCAGGCATCACTGGCAGGCCAGCGTAACAGCGTCTGATGTACGCGGACGTTCAGGCGACGCCCTGAAGTATGTGCACGACACCCAGAAGTACACAGACGATGCCTGGATCACTTGCCTCGCGCGATGCCTCACTCTCTCCCGCAACTCATCGGTGTACTGTACAGTGCATTACCGCAGGTTTTTTTCTGTGCTCCAAGAGCTAATTTTAATCCAAAAGCATGTCTTCGACAGGAAAAGACTCCTGGGTAGGCTAGGCTAAGCTGGGCTAAGCTAGGCTAAGCTAGGCTGAGATACCTAAGCGAGGCTAAGTGCTTCAATACAGTGGTTCTACATACGTTTTTTTTTAAGTTGGGTGTGGCAGAATGCATCTCCATCGTAACTTGAAGACTACCTGTATAGTGCAGCACGGTGGTGTGGTGGTTAGCACTATCGCCTCACGGCAAGAACATCCTGGGTTCAATCCCCGGGGTCGACCTGGGTGCCTTTCTGTGTGCAGTTTGTGTGTGTAGTTCTCCCCATGTCTGTGTGGATTCCTCCTGGTACTCTGGTTTCCTCCCACAGTCCAAAGACATGCACAGAGGGGTTTAGGCTAATTGGCGACTCTAAATTACCTGTAGGTGTGAGTGTGAGTGTGAATGGTTGTCTGTCTCTGTGTGTCGCCCTGCGGTGGATTGGTGACCTGCCCAGGGTGTAACCCCGCCGCTCAATCAAAGTCAGTTGGGATTGGCTCCAGCTTCCCCCCGCGACCCTGAACAGGATTAAAAGGCAGAAGATGAGCGAGTGAGTGAAAATTTGATGGATGGGAGGTTTTTGTATTAGGCAATTGCACTCATGGTGGTTTGTGTAATTTTTGAGCACTGGTAGCCATGACACATTGTTTACTTTAATTACTTTTTTACCTTTTGGGATTCCTACACAAAAGAGTCCATGTTTAATTTTGAACTTGCAGTTACTTTTTGACTTGTTCTTTCTCTTTCCATGGTTACTCTGGTGTCCCCTCAAGAATATTTAGGCTTCACAAGTAGCTGAAAAAAAAATTCATTTATTCAGTCTAATGTTAGCAAGTAGCTGATGCTCCACATCATCTAGTACTAATCATAAATGGATTAAAAACATGTGGTTATTTAAGAAAAATCTCATTAAGAATGGAGACGATTATTTAACTTTTATGGAAGGACCGTAAACGTCAGGGTTTCGTAATCGTCAATCAGTTTTCCACCACAGGAATGTCTTTAAGCCTTGGTGCATTCTGGTGTCTTGTTAACATTACAAGCTACTGTATGTTTTTTCTTTTTCTTTCTTTTTTTTTTTAACCTCACTAGAGAAGAATGAGAGGATGGTGAGGGTAGGACTGTTTATAGCAGTTAGATCGTTAAGTGCTAACAAGAGCTGTCATGTCTCTCAGATGCTCCACAATACTAAATATGATTTGTTATTCTTTAATACATTTTAAAATGTCATTTTTGGCATCTCGTGTTAGTATAAGAGAAATACATCACTTCAGGATGCATGCCAAAAAAGAGTTGTTGATTATTTCCTATTACAGAACACCCAAAGTGTTTTTTTTCTTTATCTTGATGATTGACCATCTCTTATAGTAATCATCTTGAATATATGATGAATTTTTCTTGGTGCCTTTTCTGTACATTTCAGACCTTCACCACTCAAGAGACCATCACCAACGCAGAGTCGGCCAAGGAGTGGTTCCTGCAGTCTGCCAAAGATGTGAGTCCTGACTCATGGGGAATCTTGCTATGAATTTTAAGCCTCATTACTCGTGCCCTCTGAGTTCACTTCATGGACTGGAGTCGGGAAACTGAACGATTTATAGTCCAATTTATGCAGAAACCAGAAGAAACCATATCCCAATTTCAAATGCTACATATTTTAACATTTTTAATATCTTTTACTCTTTCAGAAATCTGCTGTTGCTAAGCACTTCGTGGCCCTGTCTACCAATGGGGTACACTGATTCACGTTTAGTATTCAAGTATTAAAAGCAGTCTGTCCCCCTGGGTCCTCACTGTAACCTCTGTCTTTTTGTCCTCCAGCCCAAAGTGAAGGACTTCGGGATTGACACGGAGAACATGTTTGAGTTCTGGGATGTAAGTGTGTGTGTGTGTGTGTGTGTGTGTGTGTGTGTGTGTGTGTGTGTGTGTGTGTGTCTGTGTGTGAGAGATGATGCCCTATCTCTTTGCAGAGTGTTTGAGCTTGCCTTACTGATAGAAGCTCATGCGATGGCTATTATTAGCATGGTTGTTTGACCTGTGAAGTAGGCGTCTAGATCCGCACACTGGCAGCTGCGTGGTAATCGGAATCTCTCCTCATGGCTCTGGACGATGTTATAAATACGGCACGACCTTATCTTACACAAAGGTCGCTCGACGGCTGGGTCGCGTCAAAGGTCGGCAGGCTGGTTTCAGTCACATTGTTGATATTTGAAGTCCAAGGTCTCAGCTGCGTGGATGTGTCCCAACTGAAAGCTGCGATCACATAAAAGCAAGCAGGCAAAAGTAACAAATATATTTATGCATTTCGTAGTTCTTACAGTTCCTGGTAGGCTTTCAAAGCAATCTTGATGAATGAGCTTTTTTTTTAGTATGTTAATTACATAAGCTTCATGCCAACATGTCATTAATGATGAAGTTAAACAGATGGCAAAATGTAGAAGGTGGAAATCTTTGCTACCTACAAACAAACAAGCAAAAAAAAAGTTTTGAGAAAGTTCAGTTTATGCAATAAGCATAATGTTTATTTATGTAGGATCAAGACGAAAGAACATTATGCAGCGTAGGTGGAAACTGGGAAAAAGTAACATCTCTGAAATGTAGGAAAGTGGAGTTCATTGTTATTTTTAACAAGGTCATCTGCTTTCCAGTGGGTTGGAGGGCGCTACTCCTTATGGTCTGCGATCGGACTATCCATCGCTTTGCACATTGGTAAGCCACAACAGTTACTGTTTAAAATATTACTGTTTTATTAAACTCAAACTTTGTTTCTATCTTTTCTTTTCCTTCTTAGGCTATGAGAACTTTGAAAAGCTCCTAGCCGGAGCTCACTGGATGGTAGGTGATTATTTCTTTATGAATAAAAGTACCAGAATGACAGTCAATAGGTCAGAAATTGTGGATATTAACAAGTAATCCTGACAAGTTGATGGTTCTTACAGGAATATGAAGAAGTAGAGAAAGAAGAAATGAGTGTTTATATACAACACTGTAGTGCCAACCTGATAATGCATTACTCACACTCTGTGTAGGACAATCATTTCCGAACTGCTCCACTGGATCAGAATGCTCCAGTTCTGCTGGCGATGCTGGGTATCTGGTATATCAACTTCTTCCAGGTGGAGACTCACTGTCTGCTGCCCTACGACCAGTACATGCACCGCTTCGCTGCCTACTTCCAGCAGGTGGATGCCTGACTGAAGTTTTTGGAAAGACTCTGCTGACACACACAGATTCTGGATGGCTGGATGGATGGATGGATGGATGGATGTATGGATGGATGGGTGTATAATAAAGATGGATTATAATGTTGAATGAAATAAATGGATGGTAGATATGATTGGATGATAGGGATAAAATGATACAAGGTAGGGAGAAATGGATAGCAGACATGGATGGTAAGCTTAATGAATGAATGGATGGATGGATGGATATTAGGATGGTTTACAGGGAAGGATAGATAATTGATGGATAGATGGTAGGGATAAACACTAGAAATAAAGGGATGGTAGATATGAATGGAAGGATAATTGACATTGATGGATAGATTGTTGGGATGGGATGATACATAGTATGCGTGGATGGTAGAAGATGGATGGAAGAGTTGATTGAAAACATGGATAGATGGTATTGATTAATCGTAGGGATAGAATTTTAGGTTTGGAATGATGGTAGGGATGGATAGATGGTTGGGATGTGTGGTAGGGAATCAGTGATGGATATTAGAGATGGATGGATGGATGGATGGATGCATGGTAGGTTTTGCTGGATGGTATAAATGCAAGGCTGAATGATAGATAAGGATCGAAGTCAATGATGGACGAATGGTATAGAATGGTAAAGATGGTGGATGGTATTGAGTGATTGAGGGATTGAAGGAGGCTTGGAATGCGTGGATGTGATAATTGGACGGATGGATGATGGGGATGGATTACAGGGTTGGATTGTAGGGTTTGATGAAATAAATAGAAAGTAGCTATTGATGAATGGATGGATTATGGCTTGGGATTTATGGTATGAATGAATTGATACTAGGGTTGGATAATAGACAGTGATGGATGGATAATAGGAATGGGATGATACATAATAGGCATGGATGGATAGTAGACATGGATGGAAATATCGATGGTATGGAATCAGTGATGGGTAGTAGAGAAGGATAGATGGATGCATGGTACATTTTGCTGGATGGTATAAATGGAAGCCTAGATGGTAGATAAGGATGGAGGTTAGAGATGGATAGTATAGACTGATTGAAGGATTGAAGGATGGTTGGAATGGATGGATGGATGGATGGATGGATGGATGTGATGGATTGTTGGGAGATATTGATAGTAATTGAAGGATGCCCTGTAGGGATGGATGATTTATATGATAGACATGTGATGGATTATAGGGATGGATAGCTGAATGGTAGGGTTGGATGGCAGGACTGGATGTTAAAAAATTGGTTCAATTCAGTTTTATTGATATAGCGCTATTAACAATGGACATTGTCACAAAACTTGCTTTACAGAGATTGTAAAGATGGTGAATGGTATGATTGATGGTAGAGAAAGATGGATGGATGATTAGATGGCAGAGTTAGGTGGTATGGATGGTAAGGAGTTTTGGCTGTGGATAGTAGGGATAGAAGCATGAATAGATGAATGGATGGATGGTGGAGATGGATGGCAGGGATATGCTAATATATAACATGTAGTGTAGAACGTCTCATGTATATATGTGATACTTACTTCTCTTGTTATGTCCAGGGTGACATGGAGTCGAATGGGAAGTACATAACCAACCATGGCACACGTGTGAACTACCACACAGGACCCATCGTCTGGGGGGAGCCTGGCACTAACGGACAACACGCCTTCTACCAGCTTATTCACCAAGGTGACGTCTGCAAGATACATGTTCCAGAATGAGAACATGGACATGGTGCTATATTCCCTTTAGATGTGCATAAAAGAGACTTATTTCAGGGTCTCTTGAATAACTTCTCCTGCTAAGCCCTGAAGCCACGAGTGATAAGAGAGAGAAGATAACTGAATCCGTCTTAAACTGACTCAGAGTCCATATACGTGATTATAACTGCAGCAGACTCACATTTTGTCCCTTGAGATATCAGAAAATTAGGAGAAAAAATCGTAAAGCTGCTTAATTAATTTAGGACATGCTATTGCTATTGCTTAGCCATTGCAGCTACATATATAATTACAATCACAATCAGAATATGTGGTATTCCGATTCTGAGCAAGCTTTAGCTAGTGCAGAATGGAGAATCATGATCTGACAATCAATATTTTTTGATTTTGAACAACTTTAGCTCATTTGTAATGAAGCAGTCAGAGTGTCTCTCTACAGTAAGAATCGGAATCTGAATTAAAAAATAAATGTGATTCTGATGCTGAAGTAGCTTCGGCTAATCTGCAGCATAGTATCAGTCTCACAAATGTGATTCTGATTCATGTTGTGTTCAAGCTTTAGTTAATTTGGAATGTATCAGGATCAGCATAGGAGTCAAAATAAAGATGATTCTGATTCAGATTGTCAACAAGCTTCAGCTCATTTGGAATGCAGAATCTGTAATTTCTCTGCAGTCAGAATCAGAATAAAAATATCTAAATCCCTTCCATCATAAAAACCTGTTCCATAAACTCTACTTAGTCCTATTCTATATTTATCAAGACATGATGTGTGTATCCATGGTGTGTGTGTGTGTGTGTGTGTAAAAATCTTTCATCCTTTTTGTCTCCTCTGTAGGAACTCGTATGGTCCCTGCTGATTTCTTTATCCCGGCCCAGACTCACCATCCAGTCCGAAACAATCTGCACCATAAGGTCAGAAAAAGAGAAAAGCTAATTGTTATACATGCATAGTATATTAGTTCATGTCTGATTTGTGTGTGTGTGTGTGTGTGTGTGTGTGTGTGTGTGTGTGTGTGTGTGTGTGACTGTAGATCCTGATTGCTAACTTCCTGGCCCAGACCGAAGCTCTGATGAAAGGAAAGACAACAGATGAGGCGAGGAAGGAGCTGGAGGCCGGAGGAATGAGTGGAGAGAAACTGGAGAAAATCCTGCCCCATAAAGTAAGAGACCATATTTAAACAACAGTATACTATACTGCCCCCTAGTGTAGTAGGGATATTTATCACGCCCCCCAGTGGTGGAGATTAAACTGCTCCCTCCAAGTGAACACTGGTCACAAACCACTAAGATTGAAAAGACTTTTCATTTGACTGAAATTGTAAAATTTGGAATAATTTGGGAAACATAGGGGAAACTCTCAGCTGAATTTGGCAGCTGTAAATGATTAATACCTGATGTCAGTCATTTATTTTGGATACTGATGATCTGATGATGACTGTCATTGTCCCCAAGGTAACAAGAGCTATTATTAAAACGAGTGGGTTTTTATTCAGTCTCAGGTTCATTACATTATCTTGTCATTTCTCTTCACAATATTCTGCATAACAGGAGCTGATTGTTTTGCTGAATATTTGGAAATGCACTTTTCACAAGCAAAGAAGCATTTGACAGAAACGTGGCTTGTAGTAAGACAAGCAAACTCAAGAACATCATTAGACAATGTGATGAAGTGAGTTGTGTTAAATAAAAGAGTACACTGAATGCAGTTTGTAAATATGCCTGATACTTTTACATTTATAGACTATATCATACATTATTTCAGTACACATTACCATCTAGTGCATTTGTGCTAAGAAACATAAATAATTATAGTGAAACGTGTTGGATCATGGACTTTCTCTTTATGCGTTATGGTAACAATGAAGAGGATGAGCTTGTACTAGATAACAGACAGAACCAACATAGCCCCCAGGGCCTGCACTAGAGAGGTTGTTTATGGCTGTAGCTCTTTCTGAAAACGTTTAACATTATAGGGAATTGAGATAACAGATTCTGCTGTTGTGGATGGTCCGAAGTGGATACTCAAAAGATTTGCACATCACAAACACAGTTGCCCAAGTTTAACCTTTGTCTTAGTGAATAATTTCACCTGGATTTTGTAGATTGAATTGAATTGCACACTGAATAAAAAAAACCCTCTTGGATAAGGGGGTAGCACGGTGGTGTCGCCTCACAGCAAGAAGGTCCTGGGTTCAATCCCCGGGGTCGACCTGGGCGCCTTTCTGTGTGGAGTTTACATGTTCTCCCCGTGTCCGTGTGGGTTTCCTCCGGG
>JAQMCW010000036.1:2630062-2641136 GCA_030068335.1 Chrysichthys cranchii | reverse complement strand
GGTGTGGCCCGTGTGCCCGCCAGTTCCCCTAAAGGCGGTGTGGCCCGTGTGCCCGCCAGTTCCCCTAAAGGCGGTGTGGCCCGTGTGCCCGCCAGCTCCCCTAAATGGGGGTGTGGCCCGTGTGCCCGCCAGTTCCCCTAAAGGCGGTGTGGCCCGTGTGCCCGCCAGTTCCCCTAAAGGCGGTGTGGCCCGTGTGCCCGTCAGTTCCCCTAAAGGCGGTGTGGCCTACAGGCCTGTCAGTCTTGGTGAAGGAGATGTGGCCTCTCATTCCACAAAACTAACAATTTTCCCAACTTCAATCAAACCACACAGGAGACTGAACTCTCAAACAGAAGGAGCCCCCTGTAACTGCCATATAACCAAGCGGCTAAAGCCTCAGCTGTTGTGCAGATGAGCAGTGGTTTTACAAACTTACCAGGAAGTCCTCCTCACAGTAGACTTTTCCGTTCACATTGTAGAACGCTTTTCCTCTCAGTCTCCTTCCTGAAGAAACAAAACACAGCATATGATTAGCCACAGCCACACACAAACTTCACCTCACCATCCAGAGGCATAACAACCCACCCACAAGGTGTCTCGATTCTTCTGCTCCAACGTACGACTAACAGATATTACTGGTCTAATTAAAGTTCTGCTGAAGGACATGTTATGTCTTGAGCTGATGTATGAGAGTCTTCAAAGGAGACCACAAGTTGGACCTTTATGGAAAAAAGTGCTAAATTACAGACAGAAGATGGGCTCCTACTACAGCTCAGATTCTGCAGAGATATTTTCCCCCAGCCAAGCACAGCGTGTAGTACAGAGTATGCAAAAGACATCAAAATAGACAAATGATGTACTGTACTACATGGCTGAATTTCTAAGTATGGAACAAGGTCTAACTTTGCATTGTAGCGTGTTGTAGGTTAAATGCAAAGACCATAAGTATTGCTAAAGTAATACACCAATGTACTACGTGGCACAGTACTTAAGGTTGCAGGTAACATCATAATAAAATTGTCCCTGTAAACAAGCTAACACCAACCAACAATTGTTAGCAGTGTTAGCCAACAATTAATAAAATCAACAGTTTTCTAGGAAACGGTCCGTAATTAAAAAATATTGTCCTTAAAATTGCTAGCAACTATTTAGTCTGGTTAATTTGCTGGGACGCGGAGGAAACAAGTACACAAATCATAAAGCTTAGCCCCCGGGACAAGCAACTTGCATAATCGAGCTATCAGTTTTCTCCTCACAGATGCAAGACAGTCAAGCAGGTTCAGTAGGTTGTTGATATAATGGTCATTTTAGCTTAGTAATTGGACCTCCAGGCAAGTAGAACATGGGACTGCATAGTACATCAGAGCTTTCACTTGCTTATTGGCTAGCTAGGGAATTTATGATCCGTCCTCCCCGTACGCTCGTACCGACATGGCTCCTAAATACCTTGCAGACTTTCTCCGCCATCGTACGGCATAATCAGACATTTAGGTCGTCGTAGGTGAAAAAACAAAACAAAACAAAAAACAAACTGTACACCATAACCCTGGCGAGGAAAGAGTGTTCATAAATCATTTTGACTGACACGCAGTCGCATGACCGTGCACTATAGGATACCCAATGATGCACCTCATGGTGGACTCCTGAGAAACAATTTGTAGTATACAGTGCATCCTGCTTCAGTACACAGTGTACAAGTATGCCATCTCAAACAAAACCCATGTCCTGGATCCACTTTCAAGGTTTCTTGGCATGCATGCGCCTGATTCAGCTCGTGACGGGCTTGGTAATTATCTGGCAAGTTCAATCAGGTGTGTAAGGCAAGAAAAAAAGAAAAAAAAATCCTCCAGTCGAGTGTGTATCTGCCTCTAGGTCTTGGAGCTGAATGCAGTTCAAGAGTGACAGAAATTTTGTTTCCATGCCAATAACACGTGCTGGTGCTATTTTAACTGCCGAGAGAAACTTTGTGATCAGCCATGAAGGAAGAGAGGGAGAGAGAGAGAGAGAGAGAGAGAGAGAGAGAGAGCGCAGAATGCAAGCAATCTCTACACAATGAGAGAAACTGTTTGTTGCGATTGTCAACCGTGCAATTAAAAGCATTAAATTCACTGTAATATGTAAAGAGACAAGTACAATTAACTCAATTATCTCATAGTGCAGGAATCAGACAATTAGTTCACAGTGCATGAGTCAAACAACTAAAGCACAGTGGCACTAATGCATGAATCAGTTGTGTTTAAATGTGGAAAAAACTCTGAGTAACCAGACCAAACCCCCCCCCCCCCCCCACACACACACACACACAATCAAAACTACCACCGGGAATTCACTGGTAACAAATGTAAGAACTGTGAACATACCAATGACCTCAAATCGCATCCACACCTTGCTATGGTAGAGATCCCAACAACTGTTTATGAACATATTGTATTTTTTTTAATAGCTTCATTCTACTGAGATGTTCCAACTGTATTGGGTCGTTGATTCAAGATGCAGTCTTGTACCTTGTCTTTCAGTGGCCAAAATAAATAAATAAATAAAAGTTAGGCAAGGAACAGAAATATGATTATAACTAGTTACATTTAGCAACTAATCTAAAGAGAGAGGAGGCGGGGTTTACCCCATTCTCGTGTAGAGGAAAAAAAAACCCCAAAACAACAAATTACACACATGTGGTCACCATCCATGTGTAGCAATGAACAGTTGTAGTTAGATTCATGACGTACCTGCTCCTCTGTGTTAAAACAGGTTCAGATAATAAAACCCGTTTGTAAAATCCTCCCCGATACGTCATCATATAATCATTACTATTAGATATTGGTCACATTATGCTGTATAGTGGACTCTTGTCACGCGAATGCATTGGATGGTGAACAAATCGACGTTCAATGCATTTTTCCCGTTGTTTCTCTGCATTTTTGCTCTATAAGCTTTCATCATGGGTCCCAAGAAAGTGGAAAGTGAAAATGGTAGTGAGAGTAAGAAGCCCAAGTGTATGACAGTTGGAATAAAGAAAGAAATAATCGCAAAACATGAGAACCACTCAGCTCTAGCCCTTGTTCATGCTTTCCCTGGTGCAGATTTTGACTTTCCTGCAGACTTCCAACAGCCTCAAACACACCAAGACTGGACAGGGTCATGATTTTAGCCCGATCCTGTTGACCCCCAAAGCCCATAAAGTACATTTTATAGACTATAACGTTTTTGTCTCCTCCAGCAGCTGTTACAAGTTACAACATGACAATATTGTGAATATGGTTGAATTTTGACATTGACACTACTGGCCTACCTACCGATCCATCTACCTATCTACACACACACACACACACACACACACACACAGGTACTCATCTGTATATGTGTTTGCACGTGTATGAACGGAGGTACAACACTAACATAACATAAAAAAAATCCCACTATTAAGCTAAAGCAAATTAATATTAATTCATATTCAGCAGCAAATGTAAGAACCAAAAACATCCATGTGATGTGAATTACACATAGCATTATTCTGCATTAAACAACAACATGGTCTGACTTTTCTTTAAGCTGACTTGATCACTAGGGAAACAACTAGTAATAGAAGCGACATTTTTTTTTTAAATAGGTAGTTTCATGGTTAACAATAAGGTTATTTTTTAAGCCCGGAAAAACAACGACAACAAGATATAAATAATTGTAACAAAATCAACAGCCTTCTGGCTTTGGCCTCAGGGGGAGGGATTAAGATTTGGACTGCAGCAAACTTCAGTTTAAGAAACAATGCTAATAGGACAACACTAAACCAGATTATGCAATCGGGGTCTAGAAACAGTTTTTTTAGAGAAAAAAAAAAAGAGAAAAGAAACGGAGCAATAAACCATCAGGGGAAAAAAAAAAGAAAAGAAAAAGCCTGGCACATTAGTGTGACTTATACAAAGAAGGGATGAGAATGTAGGGATAGTATTTTCATGAACACACACACACACACACACACACACACACACACACACACACACACACACACACACAAGTCTGTAAATCAGTCAGACTGTTTTGCATTTAACTGTTCATGCCAAGCTTGTCTTTTAGTTCCTGGGGTTTGTGGGAGAGACCCATCACTTTTCTTTTAAACCCTGAAATTTATGCCCTCGCCCCTTTCAAACAGATCCCCAGCGCGCGCGCGCACACACACACACACCAGCCAGACACCAGCTCGGAGTTTACCAACAGAGCCTGTGATTAATTCCCATAAATGAGGGCTCTAATGGGCGCAGGCTTACAGGGTGGGTGATGTTTGAAAGCCTCTGTTTGCTGCCAGCTGCAGAGAATCCGGATTGAGGCTTTGGACACAACAGAACACTACTCTCTCTCTCTAACTCTCTCTCACACACACATACCTCCAGTGGAGACAGGATTCGATAGATGGCGTGCAAAAACAGTTCTACATGTGCTGAACAATAAAAGATGTTGAAAGACAGGAAGGGGACACATACAAATGCATGAAATACGTGACGGGATGTAGGACAACAAGCTGGGAGACACTGCAGCGTGCTGACAGGTGAGGCTGATACGTGAAGAGGAGAAAGAGCGACTGAAGGACACACAGATGAAGCAGAAATGGAGAGAGACACAAGAAAGATGCAAAGTGAGTGAGTGAGTGAGTAAATGGGGACATTCTTTCGGTCTGAGGTCACCGGCTGGTCCCATTCACCCCCTTCTCTCCTCCACCCCATAGAGAGACAACGAGACAGAGAGAGCGAGAGAGAGAGAGATGGAGATATGGAGGGGGAGGGTGAAGCCTGATTCTTTTACAACTCCCCGCAGTCTTTGTCAAAACCCTACGTCTATCGTGTCCCCTCAATTCCTCTTCTTCCCTGCTTTTTCTCTACTTCTCTTTAAATGTTCTGTGAAGCCACTGGTATAAACAGTTAGAAAAACATCTTGATCTTAGCCATGCACCCAGAAGATTCAAGATGAGGTGAAATTCCTTTACTGTCATTGCACAGAGTGCAACGAAATTTGCAGAAAGGGAGAGCGTAGACCCATTGTGCCTGAGCGCGCTGCCATCTTGCTGCCATAACTGCAATATTAAATATTTCGTCTTAACTTTCTTGGTAGGCATCATTCATTTATCCATCTTCAGTAAAGGTTTTATCCTGGTCGGGGTCACGGTCGATTTGGAGCCAATCCCGGAAAAACTGGGCGAATACAACCATTATCTCAGGGCATCATATACACACAATCACAAATCACACCTAGGGGCAGTTTAGTTAAGCCAATCCACCTACCAGCATGTTTCGGGAGCAGGAAGGAAACTGGAGGACACACTCGGACACGAGGAGAACATGCGAAACACATGCTGATAATCAGATGGCTGCGGCCTTTTAATGGTCCTTTGACATCTTTGCAGGTGAATCATTTCATCTTCAGAGCAGACAAATACCTGGCGATATCTTAAAATTTTAAAACATGACATGGAAATGTTGTCCGCGCAGACTTGTATTAAAAGCCCATTATATTCCTCTTGGATGCATGTCTGTATTTGACACTTTTAAAAGAAACGTAAGTTGGTACTCTCTACATTGCTAGAAAAAGCATTAAGAAGCTAGCTAATGAAACATATCCTGAGGAGAAAAACACAGAACAGCTTGAAGGCAAAGGCTTAGCTTGTCTATGCAACGATCAAGTAGTCATTTCAAGACATTTCATACAAGGGTTTAAGAAAAGATACAGCCAGAAACAGCAGTCTCTCACCTTACCCTTCTTAAATTTTTATACAAGTTGGGTTGTAAGAATTGCAAGTTCGAAAGCGCCAGGTCTGAAGCATTCGTCCAATTTAAAATAAAATTACTTTGAGCATTATTTCACAGTAGCCTGCCTAATATTAACAATTGTCCATACATTACATTGTTCTAAAGCAGGGGTTCTCCGATTTTTTCCACACACAGGGACTGCTTTACAGTAACCGAGCCCTCAGTACAGATTTATTCAAACTACTCAAATATTAGGCTCCTTGTTTAAGTGTGTACAATACTAGTTTGTATTTGTACTTATCGGAGCCTTTTATATGTTGGTCTGTTCTGAGTCACTGAGGTTTGAATTGAACTTAACTAAACTTAATAAAACATAAATATAATAACTTTAATAATGATGGGTTGGGATTTCGACCACCCTTCGAAAAAGAAAAAAAGAAAAAATCTTACTTCCTCGCCTTGGCATCATTGTCCCCTGTTCAAACAAGGGCCAGATTTTTTTTGGCAAAATTATGAGCCAAACAAAGAATACCGAGTCAATATTCCCAAACTGGTACTTGAGATTTGATGCCTCAAGATCTTTAATTTGGTAACTTGGGACTCGAGTTGCACGCTTTTTCAGTCAAAATGCGAAGATCTGCTCTACATAAACACAAAATGGTATTTAGGCGGAGGCGGGTTTATGGTGGAGGTAGTATGGGCATAGATTCCGTATGTGTTTGTGTGTGTTTACGTGTGGGGCTCCTGGTGAGCCATGAGCTTCTGGGAATCACACACACCCAGAACGTGACCAGAAAAACAGATCTTGTGCTGACTAAACACCACCAGTGCCATCATCATTAAACCTCACGACACTCACTTCAGACCTCAAACCCACTACAGCTGCCACAGGCACACCAGTCGTCTGGTCCTGCTTTAACAGAGGGTTATATTGTGTGAGTGTGCGCGTGTGTTGGGGGGAGGGTGCTGTGCAGCCAAAACATATGTTAGTTTACTGAGCTGTGAGACTGGAGTTAATCCGTGGATGACTTGTGGTGTCTCATCTAATGATTCTCGGGTCAGAGGGGGCAGCAGAGCCTCGGCATGCACACGCCGTGACACAAATCTCACTTCTGTCTGCTCTGGAGATGCAACGCTTCAGGCAAAATGTATACTCTGGCTTGTGCACAGACGTCGAAGAGACACGGAGTTTTAGTCTCTTTCTCCCCTCTTTTACGGTGCCGTATCAAAAGTGTGAAACACACCAAGCTAAGCATCACACAGCCAGGCATTAGTGGGAAGAATTCTTCAGGGTGTGTTTTTTCCCCCCAAAGTTATTTTGAAGACAACATGAGAGCGTTCACACGGACAGATACAGAGAGAGACAGAAACATGTCAGTTATGCAGTCTGAAGCTGGCAGAACCCCAAGGTAAGATTTGTATTCATGAAGCCTGCTTCTCTACTTGTATTAAGCTTTTTATAAAACTGGAGAGGAATTTAAATTTAAAATCATGTTGAGGCAAGACATCTCCTCAGAAATAATGCAAAGATTATCTTGCCCCCAAAAATTTACATAATTTAGTAGCATGCGCATCTATAGTACTAAAAATTTAAGCTCTTTTATGGGAGTTTAACAACAGGTTAGCTAGCACTATCTTTAGCCACTTATGACGGTTTTAACAGCATACTACGTGAATCAGTTTTCCTTTTTACATGCTAGCTGATGGAAACTTTTTAGCATACTGCTTTAACAAGGCATTTTAGCATGCTAGGTGACGAAAACAATTTAGCTCAGAAGGTGTAGAAAACATTTTAGCACGCTAGCTGAAAATGTATCTTTCACATGCTAGATGAAGAAAACACTCTTGCATACTAGTTTAAGAAAACATTTTTAGCATGGCTAAGGAAGAAGGCATTTTAGCTAGCTAGCTGGCATGCTAAATGATGGAGGCAACCCCCCCACACCCACACCCACACTTTTTGCATGCTAGCTTGAGAAACCTTTTTTTTTTTTTTTTAAGCATGGTAACTAAAGAAAACATTTTTAGCATACTACTTTAAGAAAACATTTTACCATACTAGCCAAAGAAAGCATTTTCAACATGTTAGCATGAATAAACATGTCCTGAGATTAAACAAAGAAACAAAAACTGTTAAAAAAAAAAAAAGAGACATACTTCTATGTAATCCTTAATGGACTCAATCCTACATGCTTTTGTAGGAATAATCCGGAGAACAGGAGTAATGGCATTTCATACCAGGTCATAAAGAGGATCATGTTTTAACCTTAAGTCATCTTAACCTTAAGGAGGTGTTTGGAGAGATTTTCTTGTGAGACGAAATTAAAGACAAAGGCGCTCATTCGCTCATCTTCTGCCACTTAACCCTGCGGGGGGGGGGTGTTGCTGGAGCCAATCCCAGGTGAATTCTGGCAAGAGGCATTATTTACCTACAGGCAGTTCACCGAAAAAGCAGCATTTTCACAGACTTTCAGATATAAATTTTTTCTCTCTACCTCTCTGGATTTATCAGTAAACAGAAGACATGGCTTGTTTCAAAAAGATGACAGAAAAAAAACTGATAATTTAAAAGACAAATTTGTGGACAGAGAAGTCAAGTATGCATATATTCTCTGCTTCACGTTCGACCCCATCATGCATCACCTGTTCAGAGTTTATGGCACTAGGCAAAAGCTTGAACAGAGCAAAACGTAAGTAATACAGACTGCCTTACTTATAGCCATGAAATAATCACTAATGAGTAAGCATTAAGAGGCAACTGCTGTCATGTCCCCGTTCAGTCATGATAGTTTCTTTCCCAGATCATTGCATGTAAGGAATTTTATTTATGTAGACAGGCCTCATGCAGGGATCAGACTACATGATACGTTTTATTGTTCACCGCGTCAGATTAGGCAATCATAGTGTGATAAATGCTTGGTCGGGAAACTGGCAAAAATACAAGTCTGTCTCCGACCAATCATCGCTCACGTCCTTGTGGAGGGAGGAGGGTCAAGAAACTTCGATCATGGCAATAGAAGGAACATCAAGGAGCATGTTGTAGGACTTTCCTCAAACTAGGAGAAAATACTCGAACATTCGGACATGCTAGACTTATTTTATTTATTTATTTTTTTATTATTTTTTTTTTTTAAATCGCAGGGGCCACATCACTGTTCTTCAATTATGTCACATTACAAGGCCTGTTTGTTGTCCCTGGTGTTTGTATTCAGGCCAGATGCAGGAAATTTGTCAGCCACAACAAAATTGTGTCAAAATCGGGTTGAATTTGTGTAGCATGTTCCTGGCATTAGCGCAAAATGTGAGCATTTCATTTATATTTTGGTGTCGGATTTGGGAATAAGCTCTGTGTTTCAGGTTTTGCTATTGTGTTTGCGCAATAAACACTGTTGCTTGTCCCCCCCGCCCCAGAAGTCCAGCATAGCTCTTTTTTTTCCTGTTTTACACTTCACCTAGTTATTTCCTTTGCATGTTCAGCATCCTCCGTCTTTGACCTTTGCTTGTTTGGGATTGGCGGCAATGGAATTTCCTTTGATTAGCATTTCTGCCTGTGTTTTGACCCCCTGCTATGAGCGAGACTGCACGGAAAAGCCTGTGTAAAAAACAGCCATGTTTGCGAACCCAAAGCCTACATGACCTCCAGCTTCCCGAAATCATTCACTCCTTTTTCTCCTAAACGTCTCGTTTATCTCCAGCTCATTTATATCTATAATCAACAGATGCGAACATCAAACTGAAGCGATTAGAAAGGAATCTTTGCCCATGTGAGCGGTTGCGTAAGCTCACCTGGTTCAACTTGGTCTCTGCATAATGCAGCTCTTATCTGCCGTTAAAGAGCCCGCTTTCTGCTTCTGCTCATTCAGAAAATAACATCTACAGAGCTGCCTTTTATTTTCCCAGTGCTATGAAAGAAAACATGCGCGCTGTAATTCTGCCCTTCCTGTGTGCACCCCCATTCTTCTCTCACACACACACTCACTCTCAGAGCACAGAGAACAAGCAGGTCCTTATTACCTGCAGATGGGCACAGTGCATGATGGGATGCGGAGGTGATGACTCACTGGCTGTGTTTTATTCGCGAGGGGGAATTCTAGCCTTTGGTTGTGAGCATGTGTAGGCCTGCTAGTCCATATACTCAACCAGCCTCACACACACGTTTTGGGTCAACGTACCTCCAAACACAAGCAGGCGGATGTGCGTGAAATGCCAAGTGCATTTAACCTCCCATCACCCACAGGAAGCTCTGATCTGAACACTCGGTCATCTCTGGTGGAGTAATATACTCAAGAATAACTCGAGGGAAGAGAGAAAATGGACCAAAAAAAAAAACGGAAGAGGTGGAAAGAAGTAACTGAGACGAGAAGAGAAGAGAGATAGCAGGAGAAGAGGAGAGGAAAGGAGAGGAGATTCAGACAAACAAAAAAGGAAAAGAAATACAAAAAAGAGAGAAAAAGAAAATGAAAAAAAAATTTTTTTAAAAAGATGAATAGATAAAACAAAAAGAAAGAGGCGAGTAAAAAAAAAATATAAATTCCAACAGCCCAGCTAACGTTTTTTGTTTCCTGGACCATTCTGGGAACGTTATTTTTTTTGGTTCCAGGAACGTTCCGTGAAGGTTTGCTTGGTTGTCTTATGGTGTACAAGAAGGTTTGTTTTGCATAAATAACAATTTTTGGTTGCATGTTTTTGGTTTATGGGACATACTCCAAACGTTTGTAATGCGGGAACCTTTGGAGAATGTTCCTGTTTGGTTATATTAATGTTCCCCCCTAACATTAACCTGGAGAGAACGTTCTCTGAACGTTGGCAGAAGGTTTTTGTAAAACTAACCACAGGAGAACAATAAGCTAACGTTAGTTGAATGTTCTTTGCTTGCTGGGAGGAGAGGAGAGGAGAGACGAATTAACGAAAAGTGGAGACAAAAGAGAAAAACTGGTTAAAAGAAAAGAGAAACAAAAAGAGAAAAGTAAAAAAGATAGAAGAAGAAGAAAGACCCAAAAAAGAAAAATAATAATAACATGTGTGTGTGTGTGAGAGAGAGAGAGAGACTGTAGAAGTACAGTCATTGTTGGTGCCTGGTTCTTGGTGTGTATACGTGCGTGGCAATATGTAAATGTGTACATTCTAGACGTGTGTGTGTGTGTGTGTGTGTAGGGCCAGTTCCGGACGGTGGGAGGGAATTCCTGGCTGTTTGATGAGAAAAGGTTGCAGCTGTGGGACAAAGCCAAGAGCACAGAGCAATTACATCGAGCCGAGCTCCTGTACAAAATGACCGTGAGGGCGCGCGCACACACACACACACACACACACACACACACACACACACACACACACACACACACACACACTCACTCTCTACC
>JAQMCW010000036.1:2596389-2608387 GCA_030068335.1 Chrysichthys cranchii | reverse complement strand
TTTTATTCTATGTTTTATTGCCACATATAAACCCATAATACACTTTAAAAACATGTTTTGAGGCTGAAACACATTCATTGCATTTACATTCATTTCAGTGGGAAACACTGATTTGGGTCACGAACAAATCGGGTCACGAACAGAGTCTTGGAACGGATTCAGTCCGTGAGCTGAGGGTCCACTGTAATTAGGGGGGAAAAAATTCATAATTGTACTATGATTATTGTTCCGACAGCACAAACATAGAATGGGGTGTTAATTAATTTAAAAAAAATGATAACACATATATAATTTTTGAAACAATAAAAACAGTCTAGCAAGAGTCAATTAGGTCACTTCAGCTAAGCTAATTAAATACTGCAGTATGATGATAATTAACACTGGATTCAAATCAAATACAATGGGAAAAAAACAACTACGCACAAAAGTATACAGCATACTGCATGGTCCAACATGAATACAGCATGGATTTCATGTCCCACCCTCGATACTGTAGATTTGTACCCAAGAGTACTTTCAATCTGACTGGTCAAGTTCGTGTCACGTGACTTGTTTCATAAGTGTCTTTGGTTCATACAGGTATAAGGAGATTTAAAGTAGCGTGTGTGTGTACACGGTGTTGTGTATTCAGTCATCGGAAGGCAGCTAAAGAAAACATTAAGCCGTATAGCGTTGGGTCGGTCAGCAGAAATGCAAGAGCGTACTCCACTACTGCTGACGTTTTTAGGAATGTTTGTGCTAGTTCCTGCTTAACTCTCCAGAAATGTTTTTTAAAGAAATATCAGGTTTAGGTAGAATTTTTTGAATACACAATCAACAGAAAAATTAACCTGGACGTTCTGGAGTCCTTACTGTGGCACTTTATTGACCCACGACTGGCAGGAAAGAGAGAACCAAGGCCACAATGATGAGAATCAACACAACATCGAGGATCAGTTTTTTAATGGGTGAAGTCACTTGCTTTTTCCCATGCCCTCTGCTCCTGAACCACTCCACCACTTCTCCCAGGTCGTACTCCTTGGGGTCGTAACCGAGCTCGACTCTGGCTTTCTCCAGACGGAAATAGTGTGTGACTGCGGTCTTGTAAACTTCAGCGCGTGTCAGAAGAGGCTGGAAGTCGTAAACACGGCCGACGGCGCTGTGAACGATCTCCGTGAGGAACGCAAAGAAGTAAATGAGACACACCGGAAGCCGTAGCTTGGGCACAGAGTAACCCAGACCTTCCACTAATGGCCTGAAGAACTCAAAGTTGTTGACCGGCCGGCTGTCTGAGATGAAGTAAGCCTGTCCGGCGGCACGGTGCTGACGTTTATCTGTAAGCGCTTCAGCCGCTAGCTCGTGTGCAGAGACGAGGTTATCAACATGGACAAACTCCACTAGACTCTCAGGATCCCCGTAGACAAACCTAAAGAGGCCGCTCTCGATGTATCCCACAATCCTTGGAAGATGTCTCTCCTCTCCCGGACCGTAAATCCCAGCAGGACGGAGGGCGCAAGTGCGCAAGACGCCACCTTCACCCGCGAGAGGCAACCCATTTGCCTTGAGCACCCGTGTTTCAGCCACTGACTTGGTCCTGGAGTAGTGATCCGGATGGAGGTGTAAAGGCAGATAAGGAAGCGTTTCATCACCGTTCTCTATGACCTGGCCCCCAAAGACCACGTTGAAGGTGCTGGTGTACACCAGTTGAGGAACCCCACGGTCCACGCACGCTTGAATCACGTTTTCTGTCCCATCAATGTTTACCTCTTCTATCAGCTTCCTGTTGAGTTGCTCTCTACCGGACATCCCATATGATGCGATGTGGAAAACGCAGTCTGCGCCATGTAGTGCGTTTACCACCTGTGCGAAATCCCGAACGTCACCCTGGATGAACTCCACGCCCTCAGGCAGTGCTTCGGGAGGCGGCCTCACATCAAACAGGACCACTCTGAAGGACTTCTTGCTCAGGGTGCAAGCAAGGCTGCGTAGAAATAAATGAATTCAATTCATAATTAAAGGCATAATTATTTAATGAGTCTGCAATAAGATTTTCACGTTATTATTATTATTAATAAATGAGCACTGGCGGTCTGCAATAACGTACAATTAATATTAATGACTGATTGGGTTTGTTTTGAGAGAAAAAAAAGTCAAAAGGTGTAAATATTATATTTGTGCCATTGACTGAGGGGGAAAAAAACCCTTAAAGAAAAAAAAAATCCACCTCGAAGGAAGTTTATTTTAAAATTTATAAGTACCAGATTTATTTTTAAAAAACTAAAGCCGTTTTTTAAGCGAAAGTCCGGGCTTACTTTTCCTTCTCTCATTGACATGCTGGTCTAATTTCCCTTTGGGTAACATTACCCACAATGCTGTTCGACTGCCTGATGATGATAAAAATGATGATGATGATATGCCCTTTGCTTCATCTGCACCTAAAGAGTGTGACGGAGCGGCGTTTTAGGCAGAGATCCTTATCTTTACACGCCAGCCTCCAAAGATTCAATGCCATCGTGCTCGTCATCATCCATAACGAAATACTGTAACTAACCAAGTGCAACCGTGTCGTATTGCTGCACTGCATTCTGGGACTTTGAGTCCAGTGTTTGCATCAGCGTCTCCTCTACTTCTACAGTGGGTTTTCTAATTAGTATGACTTTGTTAATAGGCAGGAAATGGTGCGTGAAAAACTAAGCTTGTGCTCTTTTGCTTTTTAGGAGCTGACAGAGAAAGGCATTTTAACTCACGCTATGTCAGCGTGACACACAGGTACGGGCTTTTCTCAGGAAAAACAAAAATATGGCAGCAGCCAACACATTAGGACCGAAATGACTAACAGGATACAAAATTTTCAATGAAACCTTAAACATATTTGATGTGTTTCAGGGCGAAGTTTTCCTTTAAAGGTGCAACAGTCAGTGTTTTTCATGTCTAGAACAAATGTGAGAAAAACATGCAGAAATTATTTTTTAAAAAATGATAGTTTAAACCATCGTCTCATAACAAGCGTACTGCGTAGGTTGGATGGAAGGAAGGAAGGAAAAAAAAACCCCACAAAACCCTAGCTTTCTGGAAACATAGCTTCCCAGTTGGGAACATTTATTTGTATTGGGATTGAACTCTTGTCAGTCATTTTATAGACACGCCCCACAACACACCTTCACATCATCATAAATCATCATGAGAAGCTGCATGCTTATAGAGTTGTAGCTCAGTGACATGGTAGTATTTTCTAAACATCACTAATGGAACCATCCTGGGCAGCACGCTGGCTACGTGGTTAGCACTGGAAGAAGGTCCTGGGTTCGAGCCCCGGGTTCAACACGGGTGCCTTTCTGTGTAGAGTTTGCATGTTCTCCCCGTGGGTTTCCTCCGGGTGCTCCGGGTTCCTCCCATCGTCCAAAGACATGCACATTAGCTGGATTGACTACCCTAAGTGTGCCAACGACAGACGGAGTGACACGTCGGTTGGGCTATTCCATGGTCGCATCAGATGATACAATGCCGAGGTGGCTTCTGAAGACAGCGCATGGCGCGGGACTAACGCTAGGATGTAGAAGACGACTAATGGAACCGTCCTACGTTTGGGGGTGTGGTTTTGTGTACGTAGGTGGGGCTGTGGGGGCGGAGTCATTTAAAATCGGATTAAACTCCACCCATAAACCGTTGGAGAGCTATTTTCCTCCAAATCTTCCCTCATGCCCCGGTAAAGAACACATGGAATGGTTTAGTGTCTCCATCTAGCGTTACACGTGGGAACTGCATGGAGTTAACTCATCACGTCACATCACATTATGTAACATTTCATGGCTAGGAAAAAAAAATATCTGCAACAAAGAAGCATATGTGAGTGATTTATTTATTAGAGGTTGATTATTACATACCGGAAGCCAAAATATCCTCCGCCCCCAGTGATGACGTATGTGTCCACGTGCATATTAATCACCCAGTGATGAGAGCTAAAGAGAAAAACAGAGGGGAAAAACCATGTTTACATTCTGCATCGATGAGGATGTCCAAGCTGACAATAAAAGCCTTGTACACTTCTCGGTGATCGTGTTTAATATACATGTAGCTATGCAGACCTGCACAAATGCTAAAGCTACACAGTGAATACACACACGGCTTCGGGGTGAAACACGACGTATTTTGGTCTGGATGCACAAACCCGGAATGGAAGAAAGACTGAAAACCTCCAGCAGGTGAACTATGGGTACACAGAGTCACGTGTTCCTGCGGCTACTTCCGCGTCTGGAAAGATTACAGAGCTGCACGCGCACGGCGAGAGTCGGAAGTGAGTTTCATCCTGATTGGTCAAGGTCTTGTCACGTGACTTGTTTCGTCACCGCACCGGTCTCAGAGACGTATGGATTTTTAAAGGTACAGTACTCCATGTGAGTTCAAAATGGCGACGTAAAGGAAATTGTTATTGGTTACCAGGACGGTCTGAAAACAGCTCCTGTTTAGTTTACCGGTTGGATTTCCAGAAAAAAAAATATTTATCTCTGAGCTGTGCATTAGAGTTAAAAAAGAACGTTCCCATAACTTTTAAACAATGTTAACCTCTTGGGAAGCGCTGCAGGAACTCAGGATGGTTTGGAGATGGTTCCAGTAACGTCCCATAACGTTTAAAAAACCATTAACCTTGTGGGAATCTCTGCAGGAACTCAGAAAGGTTTGGAGAACACTCCAGTAATGCTCCCATGCATTGTATATAAAAAAAAAAAGTTAACCTCTTGGGAATCTCTGCAGAAACTCAAGATGTTTTGAGGAACACACCCATAAGGTTCTTGGGAATCTCTGCAGAAACTCAAGATGTTTTGAGGAACACACCCATAAGGTTCTTGGGAACCTCTGCACAAACTCAGGATGGTTTGGAGAAGGCTTCCATTACATTTCCATAACTTTTAAAAACCATTAACCTTGTGGGAACCTCTGCAGAAATTCGGAAAGGTGCAAGAATGTTGCAGTAATGTTCCCATAACTTAAAAAAAAGTTAACCTCTTGGGAATCTCTGCAGAAACTCAAGATGTTTTGAAGAAAACTCCATTAAGGTTCTTAGGAACCGCTGCAGGAACTCGGGATGGTTTGGAGAAAGTTCCAGCAATGTTCCATAACATTTAAAAATGTTCATTTTTTGGGAACCTTGCCGTAACATGAGATGGTTTAAAGAACGTTCTCATAAAGTGCTTGGTAACCTGTGCAGAAACTCAGGATGGTTTGGAGAACATTCTCAAGAAGTTCCAATGACTTTTAAAAAATGTTAATCTCTTGGGGACCTCTGCAGGAACACAGGATGGTTTGCAGAAGGTTCCCATTACATTTCCATAATTTTTAAAAACCATTAACCTCTTGGGAACTGCTGCAGGAACTCGGGATGGTTTGGAGAAGTTCTAGTAATGTTCCATAACATTTAAAAATGTAAATTTTTTTGGGAAACTCTGCAAAAACTCAAGATGTTTTGAAGATGACTCCCATAAGGTTCTTGGGATCCCCTGCATAAACTTGGGATGGTTTGGAAAATGTACCAATAATGTTCCCATAGTTTAAAAAAAAGATTTGAACCTTTAGGGAACCTCTGCTGTAACCCAGGATTGTCTAGAGAACATTCACCCAATATTATTGGAAACTCTAAATGATTTCAACCTCTTGGGAACTTTTCTGTAACCCACAATGTTTTGGAGAACATTCTCCTAATGTTTACATAACTTTTAAGTAATGTACACGTCACAGAAATCTTGCAGTAACATGCAGTGGTTTGGAGAATCACCTAATGTTCCCATAACTTAAAAATCCCATTGAAAAATCAAACTCTTGGGAATCTTGCAGAAACCTGGACTTGGCTTCAATAAAACATCCTTCTCTCTGGTTACATTTAAATAATTTTAACATCTCAAGAATCTTGCAGTAAACTAAAATGGTTTGATGAACGTTTCCCAAACGTTCTCGCAGCCTTTATTTAAATATCAAGTAAATCCTTTTTTTTTTTTAAACTTAAATGATTCTCAGGAACCTTACACTAATCTGGGATTTTCAAAGATGGTTCCCTAGATCTAGGTGAACCTTCTCTGAATCCTTATGAAAATGTGTTATTTTACCGATATAAACCTGGTTGGTTGTTATAAGGTTCGTGTTATGTTTGCGTCTAATGTAACAATATAACTACAATTATACACATATAGCACAACAACAACACAACAATAACTACTACTACTCATCTTCAGAAACTGCTTTAAACTGGTCAGTTTCATGATGGATCCAGAGCCAGTCCCAGAAACACTGGGCACCAGGAAGGGACATACCTTGGACATTGGTAGGGCCAAGTTAACATGGCCAGATCACCTGACAGGGACACAGAAGGTATTTTGAATTGGGAGTACTGGACTTTTAAGCAGCATAGATTTGATGAACATGATATATATATTGCTATTATAATTTTAGCAATTGCAGTTAAATGAATCCTAAATATTGGGGAAGCAGCAGCACCTCAACACCTGAACACCCAGTGTTTATGCTGTATGGCATATATTATGACTAAACCAAAGAACCCAGAGGGAACCATGCAGACACTGGGAGTACTTGTGAAAATCCACATAGACAGTAACCCAAGCTCAGGTTCAAACCAGTGTACTTTGTGTTGTTGCTACGTCATATAAAGACTGTATGTCCATAACTAGTTGGGAAATGCACTCTTCTATCAACCATTGGTGACTGGAACACCAGCTCACTGGACTGAGGAGAACCCGCTTTTCTTGTGTATATATTTTACTGCCTTTGTTGTGCCAGACATGTGAAACCAGAACCTGGCAAGAGAGTAATTTACATTCATCTTTTACAAACACAAAACTCATACTGCCAAGCTATCTAAGGTCCATATCTTTATATGTGACTATGTTTTGAATTATTATATATTTTTTTTCCCCTTTTCATAGTGAAACCTAATTAAACTGACAAATCTCTTCAGGATCATGGCAATAACAGTAACAACACACATTCAAAGAAACATGAAAAATGAGGAAGAAATGGTAAAAAAAAAAAAAAAAAAAAGTAAAAAAAAACCTGTTATTAAATTGCAGTAATTGAATAATTGTGAGCTGATTTACAGATTTTTTTTTTTACACACGACGAATGCGCCTTACTTCTATATCTACAAAAACAAAACTAATGTGTAAGATAATGAACAGTAAGCATCAGATACTAGGTCACACCAAGCGTAAACATCACATGGAAAGTGTTTCTGCTTAACAGTATCTTGAGATTCACTTCTCCTGGTGAATTGACTCATTTGAGCAGAGTCATTTAACAGAGTCTTTTAAAAAGAACCAGCTCATTTGCAAATCATCAATGAGCCCAAACAGTGTTAATCATGTGTTAGTTCAAAAAGAAACTCATGCTAACTCCAAAATGCTGTTTTACTAAAAAATAAAATAAAATGCTTTCAAACCTGTGTCTTTAATCAGTTTTTTTTTTTTAAACAGTAACTTTTTTTCTGTATAGATAATGATGAGTCTGGGCTTCATGATACACAAAATGTAAACACTGAGTAAATTCAAATTATAAATACAAATGAGTAAAACAAAAGTAAAAAAAAAAACAGTAAAAGGAATATAAATTAGTGAGACATTTTATACACTGCATTGATGCCTGTCTTGGTACTGACAAATACAGCATATAGCTGCAATACTAAATTATTAACCTATTATTATTATTATTATTATTAGTTCTCTCCCAATGCCCCTTAACCCATTCAAGACTCATGGATGTTTCATGTCAATGTGAAACACAGCATTTACTTATTATTTCCTATTTTATTTAAAACGTATTTTACTCTAACATGTTGTCACATCTCTAACATGCCTTGTGTTACAAATTACACAATGGAGCAAATAACTACTTGTACACTTATTTTGTTGCTATCTTGTCATAAACAAATAATTTTCAACAGTTCTGGCATTTCTTTGGAACATGGTTGGAAATCGTAAGAAAGCAAATGGGTCTGACTGAAAAAGTGGATTAGATGCAAAGGAAATGAGCTCACATGTCACAACGATACCAGTAATTTAACCCTTAAGGGATAAGTTTCTGATGAACCATTAAAGGTTTATAATAATCAGATTGAAATATTCCTGGATATTATTTGGTGAAAAGTGATTAAAATATCAATTAAGATTAATAAATATCAGCCCCTGTATTCAACCAGCCAAAAGTTTTCGAACACCTGGAGTCTCTTATTGCCACAAACCAAACTAAATAAAACAGAATAGCAATTAAGAGGAAAAGAAAACGTAAATTTGTGACGAACCTTATTTAAGTGCTGTATTAAATTCAGGTGCACTGAACCCATAGATGAAACACTCATTTAGATGGCTAGTATTAACTATAAAACATAAATATGGTGAGCCTAAAGTGCCTCATCAGAGTGATAAAGATCCTGGACTTTTCCAATTAGATTAGATCGAGATTCTTCCAATCTAATATTTATCAATTCACTAAACATTTAATAATTATTATTTCTTGAGTCACTGATACATATTCCTTGGTTAGATTTTTTTTTTTTTTAAAAAGGTAAAGTATTCAGAAGGACATTTAAACAAAAAGGCTAAAATACAGAACGTTCAGAAAAGTTAAATTGCCATGATAAAAAGTTTTCCTTGCCATTAAAGAGAAACACAAATAACTTTTGACAAATTTTTACATTAGAAAAAGGTACTAAAGGTTCAAATAAGGTGAAATAAATCACAACTTGGGCTAGTTTTGCATTTAATATTATTCTGTTATGGGTTTTCCCCCCCTTTTATTGCTGTGTAAATCATTCCAGATAAACTAGTAGAACTCACTGTGTTGCTTAAAACAGACTGTAATGGAGTCCAGGGCGTGTAGATCAACTTCAGCTGGACTACAATGAAAAAAAAAAAAAAAGATTGAAAAGCTTACGTACATGATCTACTGCTGGAAATACTGATCACACCCTATAACAGTACGTCCTCTTATACCACAGCAATTTTGCTGAAGATTACATTTTTAATTTATTAAAGAAAGAAATGTAGTACTTTTTTTATAATTCAAAAGGTACATTCCGTCTTGTGAAACATCCTCGACGCAATTTGGGTCCTGTTATCATTTTCTATAGCATCTATAAACAGTCTCTCTTGAATTTAATAAGACAAAGTTAAAGCTTTACCTCTGACTGTTGTGAAACCTTAACACTAGCGAGTCCTTCCATAAAATGTTAAAGTCTGTTTACTGAAAACTACACCATATCGACAATTACACAGTTATTATAATTATACAGTTATTATAGAAATTGGTATAAGCATGTTAATATAAACCTGTGACTCGCTGCTGGAACTACTGTCAGATCTGCTGTTCTAGACGATTAATCAACACCTTCTGACCAATCAGAACTCAGAATTCAACAGCGCTGTGCTATAGGAAATACGGATAAAGCAAACTTCCTTCAGTGCACTATGAACCTGCTTTCTGAGAAATATTTTTTTTAGAGTCACAGCACCAGCGAGATTTCTACAGATACTGAGGACAAATTGTGTTTTTCCCAAGCCATAATTTCTCATCACATCTATCCGCCTGCCTTCATAGACAGGAGAGCTTCATGCTGGTTCTAGACACAAACACAGTTTCTGTTTGTCCGTAAAGCGAAGTAGACAAATGGGATCCTGTTTTTTTTTTTTTTTTGAGACATTCCTCAGAATGCTTGCTCAGATGTGAGTGGAGTTGCTTTATTAAGAACAACATTATATGCATTAATAAGGCTGGTATGATGTGAAAAATGTAGATTAAAAAAAAAAAGAGTTGATTCATATTTTAGTGTGTGAAGTGTCTACACCGAATGTGAGATTCACAGGTCCTGGAGTCGCGCAGTCTCTTTTCCTTTTGCTGCACAGTTAATGAACTACGTCAACAGCTGTAAAGGATTTTGCATTAAATATGATACACACACTATAAAATTCCTTACGAATCTGTCCGATTCTTCGGCTTGAGATAATGACGAAGCACCATGTTGTGATGAGTGTATTTGGCACGCTATAATCATTGTCCTTTTACACGTATAAATAAATCGTTGAACATTAACGGATGCTCTTTTTCTCTGTCTCCAGTTCAGCCGGATGGTGTACAACGTGCCTTCAAGGCTCTGGACTGTTTCTTAAGAGCATCACGTTGCTGCCTTTTTGTGTTCCTCCCTTTTTGTGTTCCTCCAGCGCTTAAAGCAGAGCGTCTTGCAGAGGAGCATCTGCCTATAGCTCCTGCCAGAGAAGGACTTGACGAGGGTGACGTCCCCATCGGGTCCGTCCTATCTGTAGCTCCTGTGTGTTGACTGTCTATGCGCCACACGCGCACACGAGGCACAGCATGCCTTCTTATAGTAATCATACACACACAGGCGGGCCTGGACCACCACGTTGCAGTTGAAATATTTGTCTTTACACTTTTCATCTGGGGAAATAATTGAGAACATTGGGTGAAATACATATTGGTGCCATTATGTAAAGTTTTATGATTTAACATGTGTATGTCACAATCACATATATCACAAATCCATTTGAAATGGGAAATAGTCTAGTATGTGAACAGTATATTCTTATAATATAATATGATGCGATTTTCCTTAAATAATCTGTATATTCAACATGTTAAATGACATTCATTCTAACTTTATTATTAATACATAATCTAATACTCATTTTATTCTTTAATCTGAGACTTTATCTACTAACAATAGCGAATGAAATTACAGATATTTGACTCCAGGTGTGGAAAGGTAGAACAATTGTATACTTGTAAAGTTAATAGAATTGCTATATGTGTGTATAGTTGAGACTATAGCTGTGAGTATACATTTATATAGTTTACAGTACAGCTCTGAGTCTATTTTCGCAAGCTGTCGTTGTAAGAATAGTGGTGAGTATTTTTTGCATAGCTGAGTGTATAATGAGTACATTTTTGTATAGCTGTGACAATAGTAGTGAGTATATATCTGTATGGTTCAGAGTATAGGTGAGTATATTTTGTATGCCTGTGGGAATAATTGGGGGTATATTTCTGTATAATTCAGAATGTAGTTGTGAGTATGTTTCTGTATGATTCAAAATACAGTTGTGGGTATATATTGTATACTTGTGAGAGTAATTGCGAGTATGTTTCGGTATGATTCAGAGGACAGTTGTGAGTCTGTTTCTGTATGGTTCAGAGTATAGCTGTGAGTATATTTTGTATACTTGTGAGAGTAATTGCGAGTTTGTTTCTGTATGATTCAGAATATGGTTGTGAGTATGTTTCTGTATGGTTCAGAGCATAGTTGCCAGTATGTTTATGTATGGTTCAGAGTATATTCATGGACAGCCACACAAATATATATGAGTATAGTTTTGTATAACTGAGAGTATAGCTATGAGCATTTTTTTTGCATAGTCAAGAAGAAGGTGAATATACTTTTTGCTTAGAGGAAAATACTGCTGTACTGTAAATATACAGTATATTTATATACAGTATAGAGTACACCTGTGGGTATATTTATTTAGAGTTTAGAGTACAGTTGTGGTTCTATTTATATATACAGTGGAACCTCTGGTCACAAACTTAATTGGTTTCGAGACTCTGTTCGTGACCCGATTTGTTCGCGACCCGAATTGATTTTTCCCTTTGAAATGAATGTAAATACAATAAATGTGTTTCAGCCTCAAAACATGTTTTGAAGGCTTATAGAACAAAAATGCCGAGAAACACAACAGAAAAATGCTGTGAACACGTTCACACCACGAGTGCTTGACTGGAACTTAAGGTTTGTGCTGTGAAGCAGTGGCGGGGGGATATGGCTTCTTACTCTCACTACCATTTCCACTTTCAGAGAAACACAACAAAAAAAAAATGCTGTGAACATTTTTGAATGAGTTTTAAGAACAGGGGAAAAAATCTAAGTTTAAACTATCCTTAATTATACAAAAACTTCCTGTAAACAACCAAGAAAACGAACCTTGCATGAGTCGACTTCTGGCGTTAAGGA
>JAQMCW010000036.1:2555845-2568874 GCA_030068335.1 Chrysichthys cranchii | reverse complement strand
ATTTAATTTCTAATTTTAATTTCTTCATTTTTTTTCCTTTGTTATATATATATATATATATATATATATATATATATATATATACAGATGCTGCCCTTAGTCCTAATGGCCTGGCTTACAATATTTCGCCATAGTTTTTGCAATGGCGATTGCGATACACTAAAATCGTAAAATATTAGAAAAGATATAAGATTCATGGGCAGGCATCGCTGGCAGGCCAGCGTAACAATGTATGACATACGATATATTCGGAAATGCATACAGGAAAAGACTCTTTGGTAGGCTAGGCTAAGCTAAAGTAAGCTACCTAAGCTATGCTAAGCAGTGGCCTACGACATTCGACATATGATATTTTCAACTTATGATGGGTATTGCGAAACGCATCTTAATCATAACTTGAGGACTACCTGTACATGCATTTGGGTTAGCATTAGGAGTGAGGGTTACATTACCCACAGTGCTGTATGATTATCTCTAACATCATCTCTACCTAAAGAGAGTGATGCAGCAGGGCTTTATTCTTTTACTCAGTCTAGCTGTTACAGCAGCTCTAAACAGTCATTCCTTCACCATTTGCTCTGTTTTCTCTCTGTTCTAGCTAAAAAGAACAAAACTGAAAAACTGCAGCTTGTCGTTTGTTCATGAGAAATCAGAAAGAATAAAAAATTCTCTCTGAAACTGGAGACTCCTTCCATAAATCACACATAAACACATTTCTCCTCGCAGGAAACTATTTACAGAGGACCCTCGACTCACGAACTGAATCCGTTCCGAGTCCTGTTTGTGACCCGATTTGTTCGCGTCCCGAATCGATGTTTCCCATTCCCATCTTTCCTGACTCTCACTCACTCCTCTCATCTGCTTGTTTCTCTTCTCTCCTTCCACCTTTTTACCTTCTATCTATCTATTTCTTTCTCTCGTGTTTTTTAGTGTACTTGTATCGTCCTTCTCTGCCTTTAGCTTTTCCATTATGTTCGTGTCTCTTCTCTCTCTCTCTCTCTCTCTCTCTCTCTCTCTCTCTCTCTCTCTCTCCTGGCACTCGGCCACACACACACTTGGCATTGTCGTCTCCAATTTGGAGTCCCGCTAAGACAAATCTGTTTGCTTTTTTTCCGGAGCAACTGATGGCTTTAAAATAAATCTGTAATAAGTGTAGCGTTGCAGTCAGAGTTGGTGGTGAAGTTAATAACTCGGAGCAGTCAGGTGTAACAGCGACAATGCAAAGCGCTGAAGCGTCAGGAAAATTCCAGCGAAGCTTCTCCACAGCGTTTTATCTTACCTGCACCAGTGCGGGCGTATCACTTTTATTCTCATTTTGTCACCTTCAGTATCACAGGGGGTTTATATCCCCTCCGCTAACATCCTGTTTCCCTCCAGCAGTCTGTCGCTCCCTCGCTCCACCAGCAGCAGCAAGTATTACTCATAATAAAAGAAATACAAGCCGCACAAATTCATTCTTCATTATTCGCCCTTTAGGATTTTCACCACGTACATTTACACCTGTAGTCTGATCAGGATGCCTGCGATTGGATGCTGGATTTCAGAACAATATGCAAATGAGCTCATTATATTCCAGCCCTAACCGCCAGTGCACTTCCTTCTTTTCACCTGCTTTATAAATAATCATAACGGATGTGGTTTTCATCACTGTAATGTTTGACAAACTTTTAAATCACTTAATCTCCATTTAATCTCCAGACCTAACCCTAATACTCATACACACAGGCCACTCCTCCTTCATCGTGACTGACAGCCACAGAGACCACACCTTCTTATAGCCACAAAGGCTACGCCTCTTTCACTGTGACTGACAGCCACATAGGCCACACTTTCTTCTAGCTACACAGGCCACGCCTCTTTCACCATGACTGACAGCCACAAAGACCACACCTTCTTCTTGCAACAGAGACCACACCTTCTTCTTGCCACAGAGGCCACGCCTCTTTCACTGTGACTGACAGCCACAGAGACCACACCTTCTTCTAGCCACACAGGCCACGCCTATTTCACCGTGACTGACAGCCTCATAGACCACACCTTCTATATACCACGCCTTTTTTCTTGTGACTGACAAGTACAAAAGCCACACCTCCTTCACTATGATTAACATTCACAGAGAGGCCCCGCCTCCTCCCCTGAAACTCACATACACACACACACACATCTCATCTCATTCATTGCAGGTGAGAAATACAATGGCCACACCTCTTTTACTCACAGAGGCCACGCCTCCTCCATTCTGACTATATTCACTATATTTATTTAGGAAAAGCATAATGATGATGTAAATACAAATAACTTTTATAAATCATATTTACACATATATATTTTTCTAGTTATATTCCTTTATTCAGTTGTAGCCTTCGTTATCACCAAAAACAAAACCACTTTTTCCCAATGAATGATATTTTTCCCTTAATGACCAGTGTAGCCAAAAAACAAAGAAAACGGACACATTTCTGCAAAAAAAATACTAAAGAATATCCCATTAGACACATTTAGATGTTTCTATTGTTGTAACATCATAGATTAAATGCTGATTATTATTATTATTATTATTATTATTATTATTATTATTATTATTATTATTATTATTATACTGTAGCTCACATTAATGAACTCAGCAGAAAAGCCCTGCCCCGAAGTCAAACTTCAACATTTTTGCACAACTATTGTCCGACTTTGAGCATGAGTGTATCATATATATCACATATCAAATAAGCAATCAGGTCAAATGTCACAATCTGTATTTTCAACTAAATTAAAAAAGAAAAAGAAAAAAACTAAATCATTCCATCCCCAACACTGCGTGTACCAGCAACACAGGTTTTACTTCCTAACAAACAAAACAGTTGTTTTTTGTTTTTTTACATCCAGAACCAGGTGTAAGCGTTGTGCTTTATTCAGGCAGAGAAAAAGAGCGAGAGATAGAAATAAGTAATTTAAAAAAGAACAGCTGTGATTACACCGAAGGTCAGAAGGGAAGGTGGAATAGTGCTGTTTATTCCTGCGGCGTGAGAGCTCAGACCAGCGAGCGTGAAATAAACTCTCGTCACTGCCATAAAGAACCACTGCTGCATACACACTGTTGCCCAAAACAGCCAGGAGCCACACACACACACGCACACACACACTCACACTCACACTCACACTCACACTCTCTCCCTCTCTCTCTCTCTCTCTAGCATATTTATGTTATGCAAATATATCAACATAGGATAGGTGACTTATGTCCAAAATCTAGGCCAATATTTAATCAGGGAGAGTTCCCGGAACTCAGAGACAGATTACACACCTGTACACCGCCTTTCTGTGGACTTTCTGAGCTTTTCATTTATATTATTAAAATCACCCCTGTGTTGTCCGTGTCTCTGAGGTTGTCCGATTTTTCTTAAGCAGGAAGGAGACAGCATTTTTCAGTCGTGTCGAGACCAAAATAAAAAGAGTATCAGCTGAACTTGCATATATTCAAAATACTTTTTGGACTGTGAGAACCCCTGATACATGTGGAGGAATCAAAAACGTAAAGACCACAATCCACGTAACGCCTTTAACAGAAGTCCCTGTGAGAACCTGAACACGTCACTGTTCCACATAGTCCCAGTGCAAGACGATGAATTAGTCGTATCGTTCATCGAGCTCCTGGATTCCTGCAGAGAAGAAGTTTTTCTTCTGTTCCCGAAGCCAGGTGAGCCCCACTTCCTTTACTTCATCATCAGAGGTGAATCTGGGACCGCGCCGTGCCTCCTTCAGGGGACCGAAGATGTGATAATGGGTTGGCACCAGATCCGGGCTGTAAGGAGGACCTGGGAGACGTCGGAACCCGAGCCGTGGCGCTGCCTCTACTGTCCCTGCTGCTGTATGAGGACGTGCATTGTCCTCATATGGTGCAGCGAGACTGTTTTGGACAGCGTTCCTCTTCTTTTGCTGCGAATTGCAGGTTTAAGGTCATCTCGCAGCAATGCACAGGAATTTGCACTGTTCACTGTTTGTCCATGCGCTTGGAAATGCACCAGAATAGGAACCTTCATGTCCCAAAAGAATGTTAAGATGATTTTCTTGGTGGAGGACTGACTTTTGAATTTCTTCTTCGCTGGAGAAGATGGATGCGTCCACTCCATGCTTTGGCTTTTGCTTTCCAGGTTATCACAGTAATATAAAAATTGCCTTTACTTTTTGATTCTCCCTCGTATATGGAAAATCACTGTGGTACAATTTACATCATCATCATTATATTATGACCTTAATTTATTAATATTACAGCTATGAAACCAAGTGGCCTGACCAAAATGTATCAAACAAACAAACAAACAAACAAACAAACAAACAAAAACCCAGAAAAAAGAAACACAATCGGCTAAGTTTAGCCTCTGTCAGTGAAACGTAAAATCTCTGCCAGAAATGAGGCGTACATCTGAAATATGCACCAACATGCCAGAACATTTTAGCGCTGGCAAAAAAAATCAAATAATAATAACGGCAGGATTAAACAGTAACATCACATGTAACGACGCTAATTTGCCTACATTCCAACTGCATTATTCACAATCCTTTCATTCATTACACAAGCTGACATTCTGACACTTATCTTAAGTGCTCTTCTTATTACTGTCCAAAGTGTCTGGAAATGCTCTGTGTGATTCCTGTTGCTTGGTGACGCTAACACATAATGTGTAAAGCACAAAATGAAGGAAAAATGCACCAAGGCCACACAAACAGCAACAGTAACATTAAATGCTAGTTCATATATCACCAAAGATGCCAAAATAGAACGTGGCATGAAAGTCTCACCTTCGGTGAAAGGTTCCCATTCATAGAGCCGGCCCATGAAGGGGTGATTGTTATAGGAGGAACACTGGATGTCTCTGATATTTCTGCTGGTGGGGGGACAAGGCTGAAACACACACACACACACACACACACACACACACACACACACACACACACACACACACACACACAGTGATAAAGACACAAGTGCTGATTTTGTGGATTTTATTTTCTCTAATCATTGTTGTACGTGTGGAAGAAGATATCATCCCTATAAAATATCTCGAACCTGATGGTCGTACTTTCATGGAAATTCCAAACACCCTAAAAAACACACAAACACCCAACACCTCCCGACCAGAAGCTAGTTCCGATACCAGGTCACACTCATTTCCCATTTCGCACTTCCACATATAATCTCTGACCTACGCTCTTAAAGCTGTCAGAGAGGGGTGTGTGCCTAAACCCCTGACTCGGTAACATTCCCGCCCCCCGGATAATTTAGGTTTTTACGATCGCTCTGAGGAGATTATTCGTCGACTCCCACCTCGTTCACACATACGCACATACCAAAACCCTCTCTGCCTCAACAAGCACTGGAACTCTTGCACACAATAGCAGAGCTTAAGCTTTTCAAGGACAAAATCATTATAATATAGGTATTAACGTCCTTGGATGTCCTGGACAGAATTAGACATGTCATACTACAGTGCCCGATTCTGCTCGGTTACCAGTTGGGGTGTAACTATAAACGGATAAAAAGTACGACGTGCTGTTATTTAAGTATTCGAATGCTGGAATTACAGTGGTTTAAAAATAATAAAACGCTTTTGGAAAACAATCAGCCCGTTCCGGACGTTCCCAAAACCGATGCTTGAATGCTTGTCGTATGTTGCAAAAGAATATTTTTTTAATCTGAAATCTCAGTAAGCATGCTATTGCGTACTATTCGAGATTCTTACATTCATGTTGCACATCTTGTGCTGGCTGGCAGCTCCAGAGCAGGAGGAGGCTGGCAGCAGTGAGGGGTTAGGAGTTCTCCCGGGAGCTGGAGCTTGGCTAAAACTTGACGTCAGTGTGCCAGGAGGGTGCGGCTTCCCCTGAGACTGGAGACCCGAGCTGGGTTGGTGGAGGGGAACCCAGGATGCTTGCGGATGACTCATGCTGTGATGGGTATTCTGAGGAGGACTTTGCTGACTTTGAGTATTTCTGTACTTCTTCGGCTGTCTATAGCCGTTGGGTCTGTAGTCAGATGGTGAGCGAGGCTGTCGCTGGTTGTACGCGGTTTGTCCAGGTTCTCTCTGTGAGGAGACCACGTATGGCATCTTCCCGTAGCCGTACATCCCTGGGGTGATCCGGGTGCTGCCGCCTCGCCTGAGGAACCACCCGGTAGGCGAAGTACATGACATAATAAGCATGGATTCTGAATAAGTACTCCATTCCACAGTACTCAGGAGATCCTTTAGATAAGTAGCCAAAACATACTAGAATTTATACCACAGCGACTCAAACGTTATTAAAATTAATCTTAAACTTTGATTAAAACCTTAATCTCTTAAATCACAGCTTATAATAATAATAATAATGGTTAAAATAAAAGGTAGTACCGCCTCCCAGGCCGGGCCTCACTCTGCTGCTTTCTTGGCTCCCCACGACTGGTCTGGTGTGACCCCTGAGCACCTGGAACAGGCCGGTTATTGCCCTGATTCACAGGCACCGAGGGCCGTAATGCTGATATTACAGTACTCGGGTCCTGGAGGCCCGTGCGAGGACCCTGTCTGGAGGAATAAACTGTGGCTGGAGGGTTATACATGCGTAAACATGGCCTGCTTTGCTCCTGTACCCCACTACCACAGGGGCGAGAGCATTCACCCCATGGACCCCAAGAACCCCACGATCCAGAAGAGTCACTGTCCAAAATTTGAGGCTTGACCACCGGTCTAGGAGCAACCTGCAGTCAAATACAGAGAAGAAATACAGAAACGTGTTCAATTTTGTGTCATTTTAAACATTTAACATTCTAGATCAAGATGGTGATGATGATGATTATAATTACAGTCGACCCTCGGATCACAAACTTAATTCGTTCCGAGAGCAAAAATGCAGAGAAACAGAACGAAAAAATGCGTTGAACACCATGAGTGCTTGACCGGAAGTGAATGTTTGTGCCATGAAGCGTGGGTTGGCTGCTTGTACGTCAATTGAGGCTTTGTTCGTCAGTCGGTACAAAATCTGTTCGGGAATTTAGTTCGCAATGCTGATTTATTCGCCAACCAATGCGTTCACGAGCCGAGGGTCCACTGTATTATTAATTTATATTAAATTAAAAATACTGAAGAAATTAAATATTTCTTCAGTAACTTGGGAAAAACTTTAAAGGATTAATAAGTAAAACCTTCAATGAATCACTAACTTGAATTAAGCTTCACAGTAATAAGATTTCTAATATGATCACAGTAATTTTTGCAAATAAACACACTTTCATCACAAATATACAATATAAAGACATACGTGTGTGTGTGTGTGTCTGTGTGTGTTTCAAAAACACTTAGAATTATTATTATACTTATATATGTCATTTTATATTCTCAGGACATGTTGACATATTTTTGCTATATGGACTTATTCGAGTTCCCATTTCATTATCTGCTCGTTCCTATGTTAATCAGTTCACTGCTGTCAGTTCCCCCTGCCTTAGAGCGGGTGGCCCCTCAGACATTTTTCTCTCTCAGAATGAGTATGTTAATATCATAAAGGCCTGGAGAGCAGAAAGCAGCAGTGGTCCACCAGAGAACAAAGCTCGGGCAGTAGGAATTGCTGGCACGGCATCCTCGCCTGTCTAGTCAACGCCAGGAGATCAAATGTGCCAAACTGCTTCCCGCCTGTTCCTGTAACTCAAACTCTCAGTCATCTTCCAGGTCACCATGGGGTCAAACAGCTGACCCACGCAAACTTTTCCTATCAGCGGAACGTCCAGGATGGATTCAGGGAGCGCCCGAGTCACCTGTCCATCACTAAAATCTGGAGTGAAAGTTCCTTTCAGTTTCGAATCCACCCGCCATGGGTTGACAAAAAATGTTCCTGACCTCTTCCTCGTGATCACCTGTTGAAACCGTATCTCTTGGTCACCGCTTGGTCGCTTTTCCCTCTAAGCACTAATGACCTCTCAATGCTCTCTTTGGTCTTCCGGATATCTGACCTCACTTTCTCCACTTCTTTTCACACTGGCTGAGAAAAAGTATCCCTAAATGCCTGCTTTGAGATAAGCATTATTTCGCCTAATCCCAACCAGCCAAACTGGTCTCAGATCAGCAGGCTATGAGTACCACTTTTAGCCTTTTTAGTTTCTGTCTTTGCATCTCCTTTTCTATACATGCCACAGATTTGCACCAGGATCGGGTTTCTCAAAGGGGTTTCACACAGGCTGATTACACATTCTCCAGCACTCAGGACCCCGCTGTGGTTCAAGGCTTTTGTGGTTAAGCAGGAACACTGATGTTAATTGCCCGTCATGTTGAAGCAGCTTGAATTCTGTATGATGAAAGGCTGTCAGAACGGCTATTAAAAACTTTCCAAGATACTCATTTGGACAGATGGGACAAAAAGGAGCGTTGAATAGAAGACCTGCTCGTGATCATCAGAGAGGCATGCTGACTTGAGTGTAGATATATATATGAACTGATTAACTTGATGAAGAAAATTCAAATTATTAAAGCATTCAAAACTTCAATCCAATGCCTCAAAACCCACTTCATGCCACTTCACTTGTCAGGCAGACAACAACCCCAAAGATTCACGAAACCAAAAGGATGTAGAAGGCTATAAAGCTGTAAAGGCTAACAAGTGGAACATTTTTGATATTGAGAGTAAAAGAGAAATTAAAAGCAAAATGAAATTTGCAGGACTGGCGCATCACAGCAAGAAGGTCCTGGGTTCGATGCCCGGGGTCGACCTGGTCATCTTTTTATGTGCAGTTTGCATGTTCTCCCCGTGTCCGTGTGGGTTTCCTCCCGGTACGCCGGTTTCCTCCCACAGTCCAAAGACATGCACAGAGGGGATTAGGCTAATTGGCGACTCTAAATTACCCGTAGGTGTGAATGTGAGTGTGAATGGTTGTCTGTCTCTGTGTGTCGCCCTGCGCTGGATTGATGACCTGCCCAGGGTGTAACCCCGCCTCTCTCTTGCCCATAGTCACATGGGATTGGCTCCAGCTTCCCCCCGCGACCCTGAACAGGATTAAGCGGCAGAAGATGAGTGAGTGTGAGTGAGTAAATTTGTAGGACTGGCAGAGGGTCACCAGGAAAGGCATCCTCACACCCTTTAACAACACAGAACACAAGGAATAAAACTCTTAAGTGTATGTTGTTAAAGGAAAATGATCAACATTAGCACCCCAGAGTTTATTATACTTTAACAGCACATGCTAAAGTGCTTTATTCCTCTTATACCCCAGCAATTTGCTGACCATGACTGTTTTTTGTTTTTTGTTTTTTTTATATTAAAGCCCATGTTATATTTTTGTACATGTTTACAGTTACTTCTTGTTATATCTTGCGCTTTTACAGTTGTAAGCAGGTAACGTTTCCTCAACAGCCTTTTTTTCCCTTTTGCTTGAAGATACTAAGACAAAAAAAAAAATTATAATAAAAAATCATTTAAAAACGACGTAGCTATTTATGTTCCTGAGAAACTAGAAAAAACCCACAAAGCAGTTGGAAGACTTTCCTGTTTCAGAAGACTCAAGTGAAAATAACAGTTTTGGTTGTAACTGTTAAAAAAGTGGCGCTGGACACTGGAGACACGGAAGACACTGGACACTGACACTGGAGACTTCCTCCGTAACTGCTACATAAACGTCTCGTCGCAGAATATTCCCCCACATCCACTGCACATTTTTAATCCGCTATACAAGTCCCAGTTTAAGCTCTTACTGTAGAAATGATAACGTATTCAAATGAGCGCATTAATATAAACCTGTGATTTGCCTTGCAACCAGGAAGTTCTGTTAGTGCTATTGTTATTGAAAATGAATCAACAGCTTCTGACCAACCAGAGTGGAGAATTCAAAAGCATTGGGTATAATTGCAAACTACTTGTATTTATAACAACAAATACTGCATGGAGTTTTTTATCAAAAGCTTTTTATATATAAAAAAACATTATGCTCAATGGTTGATCTAAAATACTGCAGATGTGAATCACTGCATCATTTAAAAATCCAGTAATCCGGACTCCAGAAATAAGAACAATTGTCCAGTTGCACACCGATTTCACTTTCGTGTTATCCTGTGATGAGCAGATTCTCAGCTCTTATGAGCCTTACTTACGTTTCAGAATTCGATTAAACCCGAAACGGCCATTTTAACAGCTCCTTGAGATTTACTAACCAAAGTCCTAAATCAGTTTAAATGTTTTGTCAAAGGTTAAGCTTAAGTGCATCTCTGGTGCCAGTGTTACCTTCTTGTGGTCCAGGGGGAGCTGGGCGTCAGAGAGGTTCGTCCAAAGCAGGGCGATAACCATGACAACACTGCGAATAAAAGCCCAAGACCTTTACTGAACTTTCACAGAGCACAACATTTCAGTGTACAAATAGCAGGATGCTGGATTTACAGTGGCTCCTTTAGACCTTCTTTACAGTAAATAGCTATTCTGTTCATCTCGTATTTATAAACCATGTCAGCTTCTGTGATTGAGTTACTCAGGAGGTTATGACTTCTATCTGGATATTATTTAGGACTTGAGCAACAGCCAACAAACAATTGCATCTTAAGAAAGCATCTCATGGATAGCCTTAGTTACCTTCGCCGAGGACGTTATGTTTTTGGTGCGGTTTGTTTGTCTGTCTGTTTGCTCATTTCTTTCTTTGTCTGACCGTACTGAGCTGATTTCCAAGAAACTCGGTGGCAGGGTGTAGCATGGACCAAGGAAGAACCCAATACATTTTACAATGAGCGGCTCCAGAAAATTAGTTTCTCTTTTACTAACGTCGTGAGATAGGGCATTTGGTGTTGGTGGAAATTAAGAGGTGGAAGTGCTCAACAATACAGTACATCCTAAAATCCAATTAGTGGCAGTAAATTTCAATAGCGACAAAATGTAGCCAATGTAGAAATACAAAGACTCCATGGGAAATATACCCAGACATATAAATTGGTCACGGTTGCAGATTCGCACATCATAGAAGAGTCGACTATTGCTTAGGTGGAGGTCTGCACACTCTGGCGCCCTTCTAGTTTTAATGTTGAACCTTTCTGAAAATTCCAAACACACTCGATGATAAATCACCGTCTGCGTTCTTACCTTACACATGACACTCTGTTCATGCTGGACAGAAAGTGAACAGCTCTACCTGGGAAATGAAAAACAGTGTGTCAGCTTTGGTGGATAAGTGCAATGACTATTTAAGACCAGTCCTCTAGCTGTGCGGCACAGGACACGTTCATGAACTCTGACCTCTGACCCACAAATCCCCAGGATTCACTTCTTAAAATGCCACACCAAATCTGGACAATTCAGTTGGAGAGGATTTTGCTGGGCATCCGTGTCACAGGGCGGCTCCATGAAATTATATTTGCTTCTGCTGACCTTGCAGGATACGGCTTCCGCAAGAGACGAAAGCTAGCTATTCCTTAAGGACAATTTGAATAATTCACTTCACCTTGTAGGCTGAATCGACATTGGCACCATTTTCTCTCTCATTCAGTCTTGGTTAATTCCCATTCAACAACCAGGTCTCCCCTATCATATGACAGCTACCAAGTGGGAAGGGTGTAGACTACAGGACACGTGCTTCCTCCAAGAAAGGTGAAACCAGCAAAACACACCTGCTGCTCATGCTGAGAAACACACTTGGAGGGAAGCGCTATCTTCCCTTTTCTGCATACACGAGCCGTTAGATGCCCACGACTGGTGAGGGTCGCTGTGATTTACAGAACAAGGGACTCTTGGAGTCCCTTTCTAGACGACAGGGTGAAAAATTTTCTGTTGCGCCACTTGGGAGGCTCTGAGATCAATATATGATCGTTTATTTTTCCAAATACAACGTAATTCTCATAGCTACCTTTAGTTTTAGTTATGTTACGTGATATAGGTTTTTAAAACTTCAGAAAGTTGTAGGAAAATACTATATACGCCAAAGATTTCTAGCAAAATTTGTGGTGAACACAAATGAAAACTTGCAAGTGGGACACAGGACCAACCTTTGAGCCTGCGAAGATAAAATCTTTACAAAATTAGGTCCTTCGAACGGTTGCCATTTCTATTTTTTTTAAAACATTTGTTACACTTGAAACACTCAGGAAAGAGAAATTGTTCTACAGTTCTACATGCAACCTTTAAGTAGTGTTTATTTCCTACTACTTCCTGTAAACTGCAGCAATTTGCCACTTATTCCTTTTTAAAAAAAAATTAATTAAAGAACAACATCATATTTTTATTTACATTCTGTAGTCTGTAGTTATGTTTAATGTTATGGAACAGCTATGAAATAAGCGAGGTGCGCTCATGTTATAACAGCCTCTTTATTCTCATCTTCTTTAGGGTAATAAAAAAATAATAAAAACATCCACAGTCTTTTGTAACTGTGAACCTGGAAAGCGTGACGTCCTCTGTCCTTCAACCTTCCCTTCGTGAAAATCTTACGGACTGTTACAGTGCTCTGACACTGGAGACTCCTTCCTTGAATATTAAATAAAAATCTCCTTATGGAAACCTTCAACATGTTCACAATTATAGGCTTTTCTTGGTTAAATAATATTTTTATACCTATTTATTGATTGTTTTAGATTACTAATGATATATTTTAACTACAGGAGGTCCTCGGGTTACAACAGTTTCGACATACGATGTTTCGAGTTACGACGCTCGCACCCATAAAAACGGAAAAATAAATTGAGACATGAGTGTTTGAGTTTATGTTGTTGAGTCGTACTCACGGACTACGTGGGCGAACTAGTTTGTTTGCGCGCCAGAAGAATGCGCATTGACGCAGCGTATGAGTGAGGAAGTTGGCGAAGTTGACTGTAAATAAAATCGCAAGTGTTCCGTTTGTGTTGCTTTGTTTGGAGATTTTGTGGCTCTTATCATGGCTACTAAAAAAAAGTCAGAGTCCTCAGATGGTTGTGCTTCGACCAAGAGGAAAGCCATCAGGATGGAAGTGAAATTCAACATTGTAAAGAGATCGGAAAAGGGAGAAACAGCCACGGATATCGGATGTCAGTGTTTCTGTTCCTACAGTGCCGTGTACAGGACAGGATATTT
>JAQMCW010000036.1:2495742-2516471 GCA_030068335.1 Chrysichthys cranchii | reverse complement strand
TCAGTTTCAAGTTATTTCAGTGACCATTGTGGGTTTTTCTTTCTTTAACAGAAGAGTACCAACAATTTTGTCCACGTCTGTATATCATGGTATTTGGTGTATATTACATTACATTACCGTCATTTGGCAGGCGCCCTTATCCTGACCGACTTACATTTATCTCACTTATACAACTGAGCAGTTGATGGTTAAGGGCCTTGCTCAAGGGCCCAGCAGTGGTAGCTTGGCAGTGCTTGGGTTTAAACTCCTGACCTTCCGATCAGTAGTCTAGCGTCTTAACCGCCTGAGCTACCCCAACCCATAAGCAATCAAGTTATTAAGAGATTTTTCTACATAAGTCTTTTTCTCTGAAATCAGGAACTAATCCTACTCCTACGCTGTGCAGTTCACTTATGAAGCCTGTGTGCTACTCAGGAAGAATAACTGTTTCTGTTTCCAGAGAAAGTGTTTGTTCACACACTCTCACCGACTGTGTTTAAGACCACAGGGGCCTTGCTGGGTGCGTAGGTGAGCTCCGGGCTGTGGTTGACTCGCTTTGCTTTCCCCCTCTTGACAGTCACTGGAGGGGGCATTAGTGTGCGCTCCGCCCCCGTGAACTCTTTCCCAAATGCCAGGACTGAGGTGTGGAGGGTTCTACTATACATGGCCAACCTGCAGTCTGTACAAAGGCCATGTGTTAGGAAGGGTAAAGTGGAAAGCCACTTACAGCATGTAACACCAGCAGTGCTTGAGATTATGTTCATAATGTGGCTGGTGGTTACAGTGAGTGAGTGCTGGACTGATAATACCGTGCCTCGATGGATTGGCTTTCAGAACATCCATGCTGGCTTTCGTGAGGTCTTTCGGTAACCGTATGTCCAACTGTGAAATACATAAAGTGGTGTGCAACCAAGGACAAGGTTTATCCATGATCTCTGCTCACCTCTGATTCGCTCACAGTTCACATTACAGTGATGTCAGGACAACACACGGGTCTACTTACAGGCCTGGGTATGAGCTTCTCTGGAAGCAAGGATTTCACTGCTGCTAAGTGCATCTTGTAGCTGTTCACCTGTAGAATGAAAAGCACAGTGCAAATACACTTGTGTACAAATGTTCTGCCACTAGTTAAACGGTAAAGTGCTCAACTGTATAGAAAAAGCTTGTATTTAAGCCTTGTGCTCTGTTCAGGTCCAAATTACCCATTTTAAAGTTTTACCATGGTGCATGCTTGGGAACCGGCCAATGTTTCCACCAATTTTGAGTGGGACCATTGTAATCATGGATGCACAACGGAAGTCAACAGGAGCAGCAGGATGCTCCAATTACATTGAATACCTGTGAGATTTTGTTCTGTTATTGGAGATATTTGTCTGATTTAGCTTTTACCATTACTCCCCTTCACTTCCTCTCCAAATTAAATGACACGCCCACTGATATTGTTATGGTTGGCACTGGGAAAAACAGGGGTTTTTTTTGGTTCCAACTGAGAACCAACTTTTCAGAATCTGAACCAAATTACTGTTGGTTGAAATGCTCCAACCGGTCTAAATTTGGTGCGTAAACCAGAATGGATCCTGCTTGCTGATGGTGGAAAAGAGGTAAAAGTGTATTATTTGTGTATTATGTATACATATATTTTTTCTACATAAAACTTTATGTGCTTGGCTCATTCCCTCTACTGAACATCGCACTGTCCTCCCACTGTCCACAGACGCGCACATTGGGTCAAGAGGCTAATCTAAACTGCCCATAAGTGTGAACATTATTCGTCTCTCTGTTGGCCCTGCTAGGGCGTACCCCGCCTTATGTCCGTAGTTCGCTGAGATACTGCGTCCCTGCAAACCGCAATGGATAAGTAGTATGGAAAATAAGCAAGAGCAATTTTTACTGCATCTACTATGCCACCCCTTATACTCCGTAATTTATGCTTGTTCCATTCTGACCTGAAAATAAAACACTCACTCATCTTCTGTATCTTAATCCTGTTCAGGGCCACAGGTGAGAGGCGGGGGTACACCCTGGGCAAGTCGCCAATCCAGCGCAGGGTGACACACAGAGACAGGCAACCATTCACACTCACATTCACACCTACGGGTAATTTAGAGTAGACAATTAGCCTAATCCCCTCTGTGCATGTCTTTGGACTGGGGGAGGAAACCGGAGTACCCAGAGGAAACCCACACGGACATGGGGAGAACATGCAAACTCCACAAAAAAGGCGCCCAGGTCGACCCCAGGGATCGAACCCAGGACCTTCTTGCTGTGAGGTGACAGGGCAAACCACCACACCTCCGTGCCGTCCTGAAAATAAAATAAAACAGGTCACAAAAAATGTACATAGTAATAATAATAATTTTTTAAAAAACATACATGTGAATTGACTCAATGTTACATTAACTGTATGTTTTATTAGCCCTTGTACCTGTTGGCTGGAGCATCCCCAGGCATGACGAGTGGTTTTGTGTGACTTTACTGATTCCCAAAAGCATAAATGTTTGGTGATTTCAAATATTATCATCCATCTCAGCTGCCCAAGTCAATAAGAGCTATAAACAGTAGGCCTGTTGTTATATAGAACCAGAACACAAGGGTTAAACTGCCTAATTTAGTAGGGTTTTGGGTTTTTTGTTATTGATTCATGTACTGAATCTAAGCCTGATTGTTTGGGGAGAAAAAATAAAGGCCATGTGGGAATAACTGGCACAAACAGCAGTTGGGCGAGATGATTTCGGCTGTTGCTCATATTGTTCATTTCTGTGACTCTGACTCAGCTTTTTGACTCATGTTCTGCACTTTGGCACCTTCTGCCATTTTTCTGTCCCCCCCAATTCATTTTATTTATTTATATATATTTCTTTTCTTTTCTTTTTTACCGTGGGTGTAAGAAATTGCCCATCATGTTGGTCGCGTCCCTGCTGTTTCTGAGCCCTCATGTCCACTGAAAAATAAAAGAAATAAAAAGTTAAAGACAAGTACACTTAGCTAGCTAGCTAGCTTCCGGTCTGAACTCAATCCAGTGGAGCTTTCGTGTTTATTTGAAATATTTGTGTTTTAATTGTAACCAACGCGTTGCTAAAAAAAAAAAAAACCCTAACGATAAATCTTATTTACACATAATTGTAATTTTTTTAAATACAAAAACAAAAAAAAAATGAAAATCACGCAAAATGTCAAAGTTATCGTGACAATCAAAGCAGCGCTCCTGTTTATTTACACTTTGCCTCCTTAGTAACCAACACAAGCGCGTTAGTTACAGTCACTTCCGGTGTTACCTGAAAAATGTCCCGGATAGGAACACAACGGACGGAATAAGTAGTTCCGGGAGGGATTTCATTCTAGGGTGTTCCTTGAAAGGTTTAATTGGCTTTCTGTGTCTACGACAGCAGTGCCAGTGACCTTCTACATGGGTGTGCATATGGACTGTAAATAAGTCTGACTACTCATCTTAATTATAAAAATTACAAGAATGACTGTAAACCAGTTTAAATGGAATAAGCTACACCAGTATTTCCAGTCATAAGTGAGTCACTGCTATAGTTAGCAGTGTGTTTTAAAGTTAATTTGATGGCATACCTGTTTATTCTGCCCTAGATGTAATCATTCAAAAAATTCATCTGTGTTTATTTCTGGCATACATGAAAGTAGTAAGACTTGCCTGGGTAGATTAATAAATATTACAGCGACAAATGATCATTTACAAATTAATTATTATAATTATAATAATAATAATAATAATAATAATTATTATTATTATTATTATTATTATTATTATTATTGTTATTATTACACACTATGGGTGTGTGTTTGGGAGTGACCATGTGAGAGATAGATAGACAGATAGATAGACAGACAGACAGACAGACAGAGAGAGAGAGAGAGAGAGAGAGAATATTTTAGACATTCATATAAATTCTTCTTAAACCCCAGACACCATAGCGTAGGTGAAAGATGAGAGTAGCTCTCCATTGTGGAAAAAGGAAAAAGAAATTTCCCAGTAGAGAAATAAATGCTCAATTAACACCCAGATTTCCTTTTGTGGATCACCAAAGTACATCCATCCATCCATCCATCCATCCATCTATCTATCTATCTATCTATCTATCTATCTATCTATCTATCTATCTCATTTACTGGCACTTGTATTGCAAATGATCAACATAACTGAAGCCTAACAATAAACAGATTGAAAAACGTTATACAACAATGACGAACATATAGTGTTGTAAGGGGGTTTCTGTCGAGTTCACAGTGTCTGAACTGTTTTGGATTGGAAGATTGGAAAGACTTCAGGATAGACAGGGTTGTGCATTCCTGGTTTCTTGGTAACATAGCAAACTTTGTCTGGAGGTTTTTTGTTTGGTAGTTTATTGTTCTTCAAAAGAGATCTTAAGAAGAAAGCCTGGTGAGGGAACTTCTATTAGAGGAAATACAGAATAACAGGAAGTAACTTGCCTCAATTGAGTTACCACATTAAATGTACCTATAAGCATTTAAACAGTATGCCATGTTCATTAATATCCCGCAAATGGCAATCGTTTGAAAATTTCTGTTGTATAATATGAATTACAGACATGCTGTTATTGGAAAACAAACAAGTTTAGGGTGGTAACTCAGCTTCACACCACCCCATCATTATAACAACACACCCTGAACTCATGTATTCCCTACATTTTGCCAATATAACCCCGAATAAATTGCATGTTATTGTGGTTTTGCTCTCCCTAGTAGATGGGTAGAATAAATTACCCGTATCGCAAGTCCGGTTATTGATTAGCCACTGCTTCTATTTGTGCATTACACATGAGGACTTGGTCTGTCTTAACTCTCCAGGGTGCAGGAGTCTGTCTATAAATATCCTGACTGAGTCAGAGCCAGGGAGGGAGGTGCGGCGCTGCAACATGTATCCAAGCAGCACGCCATCGAATGGAGGATTTAAACACAAAGGAGCGAACGCATGGCCGGGGAAGGTTAGAAAAAGGCCCTAAGAACAAGGCACATGGTGGAAGCAATAGGGGAGCTTGTAGCGCAGGACAGCATGTGCAGGAGCAGCCTATGAGCACAAAAACACCATGATGCCATAAGATTGCATGTGAACTGGTGCTGGGTAATGAGCAATCTCTAGGCCTTATAGTCAGCCTATCAAGCCCTGAGAGCATGTACAGGGCATTAACAAAGTGCCTGAGTGTCTTTGGTAAGAATGCTTGGCACATTTTAAATGGCAAACACACACACACACACACAAACCAGGACTGCATGCAAATTCTCTTTCAAATAAACCCCCTTCCAGACATCCATGTGTGCAGCAGCTTTGCTTTTGCACATCATCAGCATTCTCGTCACAGAGCTGGAGTGACGTATCACTGGCTGCCTTCTTAAGTGTGCAGAAGGACTTGTCAATGACACATCAGCTAGTGGTTTGAGTCCCACCATCAGTGGGGGCCCTTATCGGTTCTATAGATTAGGTTTCCACGAGGTGTTGTTTATTTGAATGAACTGAATCTGGTTCTTCTTGCTATTGCTCTTTGCCCCACACGTCTAGATCTTGCAAAGAGCTCTGAGACGCACATCACCCTTCCTTATCCTGCATGCTCTCAGCCTGGCTGCTCATGTTCCTGATGTTAGCCTGGTTCCTACCCATAGCACCGATTGGACTGCTGTAGAAAATGAACTCTGAATCCGAAAAGAGAGGCTTATTTTTCTCCTTGCCCCCAAACGCAAATCCTATCCCAGCCCCAGGGGGAAAAGCCTCTTAAGCAGTTGGCATTAGATGAGAAGTGGGTCGAGCCGTTTGATTGCTGCAGCTCCTGCCTCCTAATTGCTAAATTGCCGTCAGGTGGAAGGTGCAGGATTTCACCAGCTATATAAGTCCAAAAACAAACAAACAAACAAAGAAAGAAAAATACCCCCCCACAAAGATAATAATGAATAAATGAATGTCGGGCTCGGTTAACCTTCCAAGCAGAAACAAAAGGCGCAAAGGGAATCCATCCCACCGCAGCAACAAGAACCATAATCATCATAATCATAACAACAATAATAACAACAAGAAGGAGAAGACGGAGAAGAAGCGCGATGCAGGTTTTGGTGAACGCCTTCTTGCGCTTTCTCTCCTTCCTGCTTCCTCCCTCTTGGCTCCAGCTCGCGTTTCGGTGGTGGGTTGGGGGAGATGAGTGCGGAGGCTCTCCGTGGCCCAATCGCGGCGCTCCTTCCGCGCGCAGAAAGCCTCTTATTGCGCACGAGGAAGTGACAGCGCGAGGCGACTCCCGTCCTCCTGGTCGTGTCTCACTCGCCGCTGCTCCCGTGCCCTCCACCGCCGCCGCCGCCGCTCCTCCTCCCGTTGATCCTGCGCCCGGCCCGGGGTTTCCGTGGTGCCGATTCCGGGAAGCCGCGGAGCTCGTCTTGGCGTCTCCGCTCGTCGTCTCTGAAAGCCGGTGCCGAGAAGCGGGAGTCCCGCCGTCGCCGTGTGATCACCCGGGAGGCGTCCTCGAGGACCCACAAGCCCCGCCGCGTAGAGCGCGCTGGTCCCCCACGGTCATGAGCGCGGCTACGGAGCTGCCGAGCCCGGTGGAGGTCTCGGGTGCGGGTGCGGACCAGCGCCTGCGCGAGATGGGGACTCCGGTAACCATAACCGTGGCCATCCAGGCGGCCGAGGACGAGGAGCCCGACGAAGAGGAGACCATCAACAGTGAAGACGAAATTGTGAGGCACGAGAAATCCAGGTGTGTTCCCAACTGTCTCTCCCTCCTTTCCTTCCTGTTTCTTTTTCTAACCATTCTGCGATTTGAAGTTCTATTAGCCTAGTACATACACACATACACACACACAGACGCGTAGTCTCGTTTGAATGGTGTGTGTGTGTGTGTGTGTGGTGTTCATTTGTGACTTGCACATGTAGAAACCCTTTTCCAAAACAAACCCAATGTTATTCAGGTATTGCGTAATCCCCAGCCTGCTGCGCTGCTCTGGTGCATTCTTTGAATAATTGGTCTTTGTTTCACATATAACCCACCACCACCACCACCATGTCCCCTGTCTGATCAGGTTCTCCTGTGACTTGTGTGTTGCATACGTCGGAGTCTAAACTTAACCTGGGATTATTGTCCCTGTCTAAAATTTATGGCACACCAAATAACTGGGCACCTGTAAAACCCTGCCTGGCTGACGTCACCGGCGGGAATGGTACCAGACCTGTTGCTCCAATTCCCTCCACCCTGTTTGCGTCATCAGGCCTGGATTATTTACTGTCCTCCGCCTTACTGACCGCAGTAAACACACACACACACACACACACACACATACGGCTGTGTACGATATTGATGTCTGCTCCATGGCCAAGGCTTCCCAGTCTGGCTTGTTTCATTGTGATTGTGTTGCGCCACCCCCCTTTTTTTGTTTGTTTTTATATGCACAGCATGTTTCTCCACCCAAACACACCCTGCCTTACCTATTCATAAATTTGACAAGCATGTAATAAGGTTAAAAATAGGTACGTAGATGCAGAGCAAGCATGGAAATGTGAGTTCAGTGAGCAGGAGGGGAGGGAGAAGATGGGGGGGGCTGCTTGACAAAGCACTGCCTCATTCCAGCGTGAACCATTTTGACAAGTTGTCACAAGTATTCTGGACTGTATGTGGAGTGTAGTATAGGGCTTCATCTTGACTGAATAATGTACTATATTGTACATGGTGCACATCATGGGGAGATGGAGGGGGGGATAGTGAGAGAGTGCTGATTTAGATATCATGGGGGATATAATATGCGTACAGGGTGGGACATGAAAAAGTAGCCCGCCTCAAATACCGGTGACGCGCCCGTTGGAGGAGGCCGTAGCCCCTTTCTCTCCATCTGTCGCCCCATGTGTAGGTGCATAGACGTGAACGGACCACTTTCAGCATCTGTTGTGACTTCTGTTTGGGAATAAAAACAACTTATTTGCTCGTTCGTCTTATTTTTCCATCGGCAAAGGCGGGCTACTGTTTTATCTCCCATGCTGTATAAATGCACCACAGTGTGTGATCAGAACTCTTTGCAGATAGAAACAAAGGATCAGGGGTGCGTTTCTCCAAAAACATCCCAGCACAAAGCTAATTGTTATATAGTAGAATGAGCAGCACATTAAAACACTACTATTTTGTGGCCCACCCTGTATATGGATTAGATTAAAGTATTGTGTGTATTAGATGCAAGATGGTTGTTTCATCAGAGCACGCGTTCTTGTGTTTTATGTTTGTTTTAAAAACCTTTGGCTGGACGTTAGTCATTGTTTGAGGAAACCGTTACAGTTTTTCAACTCCTTGTCTGAAGGGTTTTCCTCCCGCCGTTCACTTGTTGAATGTAGTGACTGTTTTCACTGGTCTACATCCAGCTTTTAAAGGGTGTAGGAGTCCACAAAGCCAGCGAGTCATCACTTTTAATTTGATTCCTGGCTCTTATTCTGAGCCATCAAGTAGGCAACTGGAGTAATCATGAGCAGGCGGTTCTTTAATTGCAAGCTGATAGAGGGAAGATTCGTTTGGCGTGCGTGCTCCCCTGTTGCCGCACATGGCCGTAGACTCCTGGGGAGATCATGTGCTCATGATCGCTTGGCAGCTACCACACTGGCAGATGGAGGGGGCTTGACTTTTGATTGCCTCTTTATAAAAATCCCAGCGTTAGATCGGCGTACTACAGATGATCAGTCTTGCAGTGTTCCAAAAGATGTAGTGTTGAAACCTAAACTGTTTTTTGTTTTAATCAGCGGCGCTGGCACGAGCGGTGGTGAGCTGGAGGAGGAGAGCTGGCAGCCCCCGGACCCTGAACTGACCCAGAAGCTCATAGCCCAGATCGAGTACTACCTGTCTGACGAGAACCTTGAACACGACGCCTTCCTGCTCAAGCACGTCCGGCGCAATAAGCTTGGCTTCGTCAGCGTCAAGCTGCTCACGTCTTTCAAGAAGGTTGGTTGTGAGCATGGATCTGCTCTGGGAATCTTTTACTGCATCCGGGAGAACTGACAACTGTTGCATAAGCTGTCAATTGGGTGTATGAATCATGTGCTGAAGTAAGGCTGCACTTCAGAGATGCAGCATTTGAGCGAACAAAACGCTTGCCATCATCTTGGCTTTCCATTGGCACTGATGGGCATTTTTATTTTTATAGAAATAGAACTGTATCTTAAACGTTGAGGGCCGTAAGCCATATTTAACTTCATATTTTCTACAAGAACCATCATTTTTGACGGCCTGTCTGAAGTAGCAAATGATTTCCCTTCATAGACAGCTGTACCATCTCCTGTACAACACAGGCGCTCTAAGTGCAACAGAAGCTGTTCTGGTTGCTTATCTGTTGCAACCTGCATTCTGACTTCCCCTCTTACTTCCTGCTCCTGTCATGCAAATCTCAGATGGCCAACAGTACAGGAAGTTAAGTCACAAAGCAGGCTGGTTTCATGACGGCTTTTTAAATGTGCAACAGATTCACCTGAATTATAATTGTGCCATTTGGGCTTAATTTAACTGATATCATTTTGGAGCAAGCGAGAAGTGGCCCTGGTAATTGGCAACCTTGTAGGTAATTGGTAATACTGCGTGGGATGGTTCACTGAAGAGGTTTTTCTTTTTTTTCCCCCCCTTTCCTCTGCCTGTGCCTCCATGTCTGACACCTCCATGTCCCAGGTTTGCATTTGCACAATCTGATAATTGGTTGTTTCTGGCGGTTCTATTAACGTAAGTGTATGTGTGTATTAAAGCCATAAATTTGACCGTACGTTGCCGAAATCTTTCCGAAGTAATGTTTTAGTCTAAAATGGAGCTGCTAATGCGCTAACCCGGATCACTGTAGTAGATCATTGGTCTGAACCTTTGTGGTCTGATGTGGTCATGATTTTCATATTGCAGTATTTGAGTTAAATAGTTAAACGCTGCGTGTTGATCCTTTTCTCTCAGGTAAAGCACTTGACCAGGGACTGGAGGACGACGGCATATGCTCTGCGCCATTCCACCCTGCTGGAGCTGAATGAAGAAGGTCGGAAGGTTCGCCGCAGGACGAGCGTGCCGGTGTTTGCCAGCGAGTCCCTGCCGAGCCGCATGCTGCTCCTGAGTGAGCTACAGCGCTGGCCTGAGCTGGGTGTGGCTTTGGCAGGTGGGGGTGGGGCGGGAGACGGGAGCCCCGGGGCAAACCCAGCCCAGCAGGAGCGTCTCATGGAGCTCCTGCTCAAGGCCTTCGGTGCGTATGGTCCGATCGCCTCAGTGCGCGTGCTGAAGCCTGGCAAAGACCTGCCACCTGATCTAAAGAAGCTGAGCGGGCGCTACTCGCAGCTGGGCACCGAGGAGTGTGCCATTGTCGAGTTTGAGGAGGTGGAGGCAGCTGTGAGGGCACATGAAGCCTACACTGGGCAGCAGGGAGACGGGAAGGGCTCAATGGGGCTGAAGGTGGTGCTGATTGGCACCAAACCACCTAAAAAGAAGGTACCCAAGGAGAGGCAGCGGGAGGAGAACGGAAACGCAGGAGGAGGATTGCGCAAGAGCCGCTCGCTGAACAGTCGCGTACGTGAGCTTCAGTATCATGGGGACGACTCTGCCTGCAGCTCCTCTGAAACGGAAAGCAACCCGACATCGCCTCATCTTGGCCGCAAATCACGTTCGTGCAACAAGCTGAGTCCTGGTGGCTTCCACTTAAGCCCGGCCGTGTCTCCCCGCTCCAGCCCGTGGAACAGCCCACGAGCCAGTCCTAATGCTCAACGCAAAGCCCCTCCTAACGCCCGCTCGCCCCTGGCCAGCGAGGGCAGGTTGAGTCCCGAGGCTGGGCGTCGCTGGGCTGATTATTCCTCGGACAGCAGCTTGACCCCTTCAGGAAGCCCATGGGTGCAGCGCAGGAAGCAGGTGGCCAGTCAGGAGAGCAGCCCAGTGGGGAGTCCCATGCTGGGCAGAAAGATCCAGAACGCAGACGGCCTTCCCCCTGGCGTTGTGCGCCTGCCCAGGGGTCCGGATGGCACGCGTGGGTTTCATGCAGTCTTGGTGGCAGAGCGGGGCAAAACTGCAGCCACTCAAACCTGACTCGAACCAGGGGGAGCCTCATGTCTCCCAAAAGGGCAGCGCTGAGCTATAGCAGTGAGGGTTTTATGCATCTTACACCACACTGTCATTACAGTGAAGCATCATTCTGCAAAAATGGACCACTGATCTGTTGCACATCATAGTCTGTTTTGATTTGTCTTTGTAATACCTTTTTTTATATGGATATCTTTTTGTTTTATATGAACAATATCAGACTTGGTATTGCAAGAAAGGGATGAGATGTTAAGTCACTCTATTCTGGATGATAAAAAATCTATTTTTTGTTTATTGATGTGGACAGCGGTTTAGGGATGCGGATTTGAATGATCACTTCATGCCTTGTTGCATCGAAAAAGCAGCAATGAAACTAATTTTGTGGCCATCGTTTCTTTCCTGGAATTGGGCTTGAAATAGTAATCACTTGAGAAAATCGAGCTTTCCTTTTATTTTCAGTTTTAATTTACTTTTTAATTCTTTTCGGCCATTTCTGGACCATTTTGTGTTCTTTAAGGGATTACTATTTTAGCAGGGATGTGGTTCATAGAATTTTGAATCCTATCTTGAAGCCCGGTCTGTTTTTGTTCCGGTGTAGCCTGTAAGGGACGGGAGATTGTGAGGCTCCAGCCTGGCTCTGGCCTGTAAATATGCTTTGCTTTTGCCTTTACACTTGATTGGAGGCAAAGTACTGCACATTTCATACTGTACAAAATAAATCACTGCAATGGCATTCTTCTGGTGTTCACTGCCTCTTCTGAACAGCTCTGTGGCTTATTTATATTCATTATGTTAATGCTGTGGCTTGAAAAGATGTGTGGAGGGGGTTCAGTGTGGTGCGGTGCCTGGGGATGACCAGAAGCAGTCCATGATTTGTTCCACGCTGCACATCAATCTGCTCATGAAATTGAATAATTGTTTGCTTAAAGCTACGAACATGTTGGATATTAATTGAGTTAATACAGGCGAGAGCTGAATCCAAACTCTAACTGTACCCTTTTTTTCGATCTTTTCTTGGTGGATTTGCAATCAAGTCTTCACCTGATTTAGTCCAAAGTCGACGCTGTAGGTTGCCAGTAGAAATGCCGCTTGGCTCTGCGTTTTTCAAACATCGAGCATGCAGGGCGTAAATGTGGCACAGATGGACGGCGTGCTTATCAGGATTTGTCGAACGTGGGCCGAATCAGAAACGCTGTGTGAGACTGCAAACCACCAATTGTTCAGCTCCATTACCCGTGACGATAATGTGTTCCCCACTGTGAAAAAGGTATCCTTTTAAATTAAAAAAAAAAAAAAAAAAAAAAAAAGCTAACTTTTTAGATCAGGTTGGAATAAGGTTAAAGACTTGAAACATTAGTTTGAAAGGCACTTATGTAACCAACCTGATTATGCATTTTTATTTTTTTCCCCTTTTAGACCCTTCAACAAAATCACTGTCTGGGCTTGCATAATTGCACAATATTTAATTTTTTTTCTAATTTGCTAGTCAATGTCAAATTAGCTAAATGACTCACCATATAAGATGGATATCATTAGCGAATAATGACTAGGGACTTTTTCATCATATAATGATGTCTGACCTTGGGTCATTTTTTGGATTTTTTTTTTTTTTTTTTTTTTTTTAAATTCAAGCTAAATCACAGCTCAGAAAGGACAATGTCTGCAGCCCTAACTAGCGTTCTCCCATTAAGAGTGCTAGGAGCCTGAAAGCCCTAGTGGTCAGGAAGCCTCTGCTTGAATAACATCCACCTCTTCCTGAAAGACTTCTAATCACTGCCTGGTTTCAGAGCAGTGTTGCTGCATTGATGGTTTTTGTCATCTTTCTGGGGGAGTATCTGTGTAGGTCTCTTGCTCAAAGCCTATATGACGCATCTTCTATGAGATCCTTTGTTCGACCAGTGTGCGAAGCATGCTGGAGTTTGAACAGAAGAGAGCATTTTAGTGGGTGTAACTACCCTTACTACATATGGGGTATTATTGCAGGTGCTTGTTTTTTTGCCCCATGCTGCTCTAATGACCGCCATGGGATAAAAATGGACCAAAATTGGTGACCACTACTGTGGGATTCTGCTGAGCCTGACAACAAGAAAACGGTTTGAAATACAAAGGTTTGGAAGCAAGACTGTCTCTACTGTTCTTCAACTTGCTTGTTTTGTTCAGGTGTGAAATGCAAATGTTTCTCAAACAATACAAAAAAAAAAAAAAGACTATCTGGTTAGATCAGTTTCCCAAACCTGCCCCTGGAGAAGGGGAAAAAAAAAATAATGTGCAGGACCAGAGGTTCTCCAGGCGCAGGACAGGAAACCTGTGGGTTAGGTCACTAGCAAGAATTTCAGCACTTTCATTAAAAAAAAAAAAGTTTCTAGATTCACAAATAAATCCTTAATCCATCAATACTGGGATCCACAAATTCAATGCTTCAGTGTTCTAGATTGGAAAGTTGGCAGAAACTGAAAAATGTACACGTTGCATTGTTTCCAGTGGCCTTGATCCATCAAACTCTGAGTACAACTGGGCTTCATTTATCAAACTGGATACATTTATTGATAAATTGTTGGCAAGCATTATTTACACAAGTGTTTGGGTGTATGTTGGGGGAAAAAAAGCACTCACAAATGTAAAAGTTCATGGTAGAAGTGGTTTACATTCAGTAATGCCTATAAAAGTCCATAAAAGGCAAAGCTCGCAGCTGAAAACGACTGTTAAATGGTCAAACAGCTTAGACATTCCAGTGTGTCAGCTATCGCAGACACACACTAACTAGTCTCGTCTTTGTCTTGACGCATGTAGGTTTCTTTTTTTCCCCTAATCCCAGTTACTCATTGCCAATTATACGCTTTGAAGCTGATCAATTGTTCACATTAGCGAGCCTCCTTTATGTAAATGTGTACAAACTCAGGATCTCTCGGAGGATATGAACGCTTTTCTCCAATTTAATTCCCTCAAGGCAAATTCGCATGTTTGTGTGTGATGTGTTTTTCACCTGATCACATACTACTCACGTAACAAATTGCGCATGCGAATTCATCTAACCACATGGCATGATGTGAACAACGTGATCTTGCCAAGTGTAAACGTGATGCTTCGTGTAGAACAATATGAACTTTGTACTACGTGGGGAAATGTAAAGTGATGTCTAATAATTATGTACCATTTGGTTATATCCAGCTTGAAAAATGAGGCTCGGTAGGTAGCCATCTTAAATTTACTTGGAAATAATACTTTATCTTCGACTATGCAAAAGGTGTAACGTGTCAAAGTGAGGAAACAACACGTACCCGAATAAACTATGCGCACACAGGAGAAAATGGCTCGGCGGAGGATTGGATTTTTTTTAATCGATCAGAAAGGAAGCTATCTTCTTTGCTTGGCTGCTCCTGAATGAATTCACGATCTTGAACTCATGGGTGCCTGTAGGTGTGTGTGAAAGACGTTCACACGCTGACTTGAACCAAACCCGGCGCTACTTGAAGATCACTTCACAAAGCCATGACTTCAGATTTGTAGCGCACCCACTCATCACTCTCCTCCTCTTATTATTCTCGGGCTTGAGAGGCGGCGTCACAGAGACAAACTGATCTCGGATCAGAGACTGAGCCGTGGGCGGCACCAGACCCTCAGCATGCGGAGGAGAGAGTGGGAGTGAGTGAGTGATGTTGATGGCAGGCGAGCTTACATTATACTCACTGAAAGCCCAGACTGAGGCATTTTCAGCAAAAAGTACATAAATGAAATGTTTACTCCGGGTTGGATCGTCGCCGTCACAGATTCTTCCACCTGACCAGTATAATATTTGCCTCATCTGTTTCAAGGTTGTGTGTTCGACATGTGTATGTATGTGTGTGAGATGCTTTCCTGCTTGCCACGTTTGTAAAGAGTGCTTATTTATTTTACCATAGCGCTCTGAGCTCTTTCATCCCTCTTCACTGGATGTTTTTTTTCTTTTTCTCACCATCCTATGTAAATCCTACGGACTGTTATCTGGCGTTTTAAGCCTAAGCCTGGAAGAAGATGAATATTTGCCACATAAACATTGCAGCACAGGGAAATTCTTTTCTTCGCATATCCCACCTTGTTAGGAAGTTGGGATCAGAACGCCAGGTGCGGATACGATGCCCCCGAGAAGCAGACAGAGTTAAAGGTCTTGCTCAAGAGCCCAATGTAGCGGTGTTGGGGTTTGAACCTCCAGTGATCAGATCAGTAACCCAGAACCTTAACCTTTGAACCACTACTGCCCCTCCAGTGCCCCTCCATTGCCAGGCTCCACTCAGTACATACTGAGTGACCATTTCAGAGGGCTGAGATGAATAATAAGAGAACTGAAGCACCCTTAAAGAGGGTTTAGAATAGCCTCTGCTTAAAATCCAGACTGTATATGTATGGACTTGACTCAAAAGCATGAAGATCCAGACTCAAACTATTGCTTTTGCAGTGCTGCAGTCACCACAGCACACGAACAGGGTCATGACTGCATGATTCCTTCAAGAACGAAAAGGAAAAGATCAATTTAAACCTCGTTGCTCATGCATTAGCGGCTGTAATTTGCGAAGCTTATATCCCAATGGATGGCAAATGTGGTGGATTGTGTTGCAACCTCACGGCTCCCGGATCCCTGGAGATCGGGTTACTGTCTGCGTGAAGGTTCAGATGTTTTCCCAGTGGATGCACGGGTTGTCTGGTTTCTTCACACCTTCCAAAAATATGCCAGGAGGTGGAATGGCTCCGAATGACACCAAGGTGAATGAGTCGACATGGTGCTCTGTGATGGAATGGTTTCCCATCTATTGTACATCCAGTTTTGCTCGCATTGTTCTGGTATAGACTCCAGATCCACCACCACCCTGAATATAGTGTATATATATACACACACACACACACACACACACACACACACACACACACACACACACACAGTGTGGGGAAAAAAAAAAAAAGAAAAGGAAAAAAAAAAGAGAAAAAAATGGCTTTTATCTATTTATTCATTTGTCCTGCCAAGGTTGCTTTCACACCTGAACATTTGTTGCAGAGAACAGAAGAGAACCCACTTTTATTTTAGATATTTTATATTTGGATATTTATCTTGTTTGTCGCCGGACTTTGCCAGCCATCATGAGAAGTATTCAAGGATTCAAAAGATCCAAGACAGAGTTTTTTTTATTCTAGGTGGACACTTCACCAAATCACAGCAAATGGTTCAGTTTGTATTCAACCCAGGAATCCTTTCTCTGTGGTGGAGGCCCACTGGCATCAGATGGATGAGGAATAATGAGCGTTGGAGAACGTGCGTCTCGTGAGACGCTGGCTGAGAAGATCCAAAATATGCGTGGAATGCAGGAGGTGAAGCAGCATTCACTTGGCACGCACAGACGTCCGCCTCCAGCTTTCCTTCCAAACTGCAGCTCTGGCACGATGCCAGCTTACAACAAAACCGATTACAGCGTACCAAGCTGATATCTTCAGGTTAGCACTAGAGAAACCCGAGTCCGGTTCAGAATTTGAACCCAACAGTTTAACATTACGCCTGAGAGTTTCCCTCACTTAACGTCCGTTCTGTATTTCGTTCCAGAAAGTTCCCTTCAGTCTTATTTTCTCCCAAGAACCCATATCTAACGTTTTCATTTTGAGGTAATCACACTCCCTTCAGTGACTCCACCAACAAGTTCCTTAATTCCAAGACGAGGCTAAAGCTGTGTATGGAAACAGCGTGTAAATGACTGTAATCTGACGCCGTAGAAACCATTCTCCGCTCCGCCAATTCCCAGCAGTTCCTTTTGTGCTGCTTTTTTTTTTCATTGCGAAAGAGAAAGTAATATTGTCCAGGGTCTGATTTTTACACGGTTTATTTCTAGAATTGCGCCCCGTTCAGGCATCAGGACAATACATCTGCTTGCTTCGTAAAACCCAACGAGCCTTAAGAATCGATAGTCATACAATCATTTCGCTCTTTGCCAGGAGCTTATTTGGTCAAAAAAAAAAAAAGAAATAAAATGAAGGAAAAGAGAAAATAAATAGAGGTACAAATGCCATTACTGCCAAGACAAACACATTACAACAAACACACATTGTGCAACAGTGTACTAGCACTGGCACACCTTGAGGTTTTTAAGTCTCTTTCCAGGTGTCCTCTTTTTTCCCTCGTTTTCTCAGTTACAACTCATTTTCCCGACTCTAGAAGACTAAATGAACCACTTACGCATCTCCAAGATACAAAGTACCATTCCAGGGAGTCTCTGAGAGACTGAGACTGAGGATCTTTCAGAGAAATAAACTGTCGCGCGCCTCTTCACAAAGCTCAGCACAAACCGTGCGCATGAGTTTTTCCTCATAAACAACGAGCACTCTCGTACGTGCATACGGACCGGGAATCATGCAGACGGCTATGGAGTCCTTCACCTGCGATGATATTAAGCTACGCTTGCGTTTTGTGTGGGTGTGTGCGTGCGCGTGTGAGCACAATAAAAATATTTTCCTGTAGCCTTGTTGTGGTGAGAAAACCAGCTCAAGCTTGACCTCACCTGAGCTTCCAGTCCAGTCTGAAATTCCCTTTCTGTAAATTAAAAAAAAAAAAAAACTTCTGGAGAAATGTCACTTTATAGAGTCTCAGATATAGAGCGATCCATCAGCGGGCCCCACGTAACCCACAGCAATGAGGAGGACGTCGATGAGGGTCCAGATGCCCAGTCCTCCGAAACTGAAGAGCTTGCCCAGTCCCTCTCTCCACTGTCCCAGATAAAAGCGGTCTGCTCCGAACCCACCCAGCGTGATGCTGCGTGAAACCGGGAATCATGTCTTTATCATTTTTCCAATGATATCCATATCAAATACAATTATTTTTATTTTTAATAAAAATACATTTTTAGTTAAAAAAAAAAGTACATTTTTTTAAATCACTGGACAAAAATGCAGGTGAATGATTCAAGTTCTGTAAGAAATATATTAATAAAACTTTACATGAACACAATAATAATAATAATAATAATAATAATAATTCACTTGTATTTTGGGGGTTATATAGATTATATGGATTACCTGAGCGTCAGTGCTGTGGACCATTTATATCCTCCAGTCCAGTTGCAGAAGAGACGCTTCTGAAATTCCCTTTTTCCTGCACACGCCAAACAGAATCGGACAAAACGTCCATGATGGGCACTCAGATAAATATTTCAGAGCTGCACATTCAAAGCACAGACAATTCACTGAGGCTACAAATGCTATGTGCATGAATGGACAGCAGTACATATGTAATAGGTAAGTAACCAAATTCGAACATGTTCCTCAGACTGAACACTCAACACCCTCTTAACAGATACAAACATGGATATGAATAGGAGGCGCACCGTTTTGTGGAGGCGGTTTTTTCTCTCTCTCAAAAGCTTGCCAGAAAGGTTCGGAAAAGCGGCACGACTGGGAGGTTTTTTTACTTTCATGAAGGGGCCAGCGGTCAGATCTGAAGCTTGCTGGACCAACAATCAATCAATCAATCAATCAATAAATAAATAAATGATTGTTTGATTGACGTGAATGTCCGGTGCTGAGCGATGCATTTACGGCATCTTTAGTCACTGCCTGGTCAGGATCGGAGTGATTAAAATTAGGCTAAAACAGAAGCAATTAAATCTGTCTGAAAAGACTATTTTGTGAACAAAATAATATTTCTGTGAGAGGGATAAAAAAAAAAAAGTTCCTGCGCACATCTCTACACAAGACCAATCATGAGCTCGAGTGATGAAGCTGACATTGAATTCACACGCCACGCCAACAGAGCCATCACATTCGGTTGTTTTCTGAGAACTTTCCAGTGTTTTTGGGGACACAGGTTTCACATTCCATTAAAATAAAATACTTTTTTTGCTTAGGCCACACCCACTCATGACTTACGATATTATTACCATTATGTTATATTCCTAACATCCAAGCTGCGACCAAATAAATATACTTTATCCGAGACCAATGGCACTTCCTTGACATTTATCTGTGATAAAGTGTATTTATATCATAGTGTGCAGTCATATCCAAGAAATAAACACATTCAAACAAACAAATAAAGAAAGAAAGAAAATGCCAGCGCCAGCCTTAATGCCAGGAAAAACAAATCTTCGAGTGGCGGTAAAAAAAAAAAAAAAAAATCCCCCACTTAGCTCCATATTCACCTGCTCTAAAAGAGCCGATAGCATCTACTCTTGTGCTTGCGCATAGCGACAGACACACCACTCGTGCATCTCTTTCACTTCTTTGAGCTTCCTGTCCTTCTTCACTGTGCAGCTCCTCTAATCACAAAACCAGCTGCACAGACAGAAAGGCTGTGATTTTATTCACACTTCCTTACATCATGAAAGAAGGATCTTTTCAAGTGCTAGATCGTATTTGTATGAATGTAAAACCTCCCACGTTTCTTTCGTCACCTGAAGCCGTCTGGAGATAAACAAGTGAATGGATTCTGAGCACCGTGCCACCGGGAAACACCCTGAGGGCCCGAGCGGGCCGATATATCAGGGGTGTGAGGGGACATCAGAGGAGCGTGTGCTCTGGTGGAAAGCAATATCCGTAACCTAACTCCGCAATCGATTTTCCTTTTCTTCTGATCTCAAACCTCTTTCAACACCTGAAACCAGGGTTTGTGTGATTGATGTTAAGTCATCACGATTTTTCATTTTTCAAATGTCACAATAAACGATTTAATCATTCAGAATTGCCTTAACAAGAATGCAACATTTCTACCATGTCGGTTTTGAGGACAGTAGAGGAGGCGTGATATCAGCTGCGCAGTCCACAAATAAAAACAAACAAAATAAAAACCAGCGCTTTTTAATCATCATCACCTTTAATGGTATTTGTCAAGTGTTACGTTTTGTTGGTTTACATCCTTTGTTTGTTCTTTCTCTTTCTGCTGAAGACTGAGAGAGAGAGAGAGGTTTTGAACATATACCGGCTGATTTTATTTCACATATTTTGATAGAAAGCGAGAGCGCATGCCCTTCCCCCCTTTCTTTTCTTTTCTTTTCCTTTTTTCAAACCTCAAAAGTCATTTCTCACCAGTTTGGGCCGAAATTGTTTGGTGGCATCCCTAATCAATATAGTAAACTGATGCCAAATATATACTTGTATAGTTTAGCTAAATCAAACATACACTGATGGATCTTATTTCACATGAATGAACCATGAGAGAAAGCCAGAGACTTCTTATTTTATGAGGGGAGGGGTTTGGGGAGGTGGGAGGTGTTTGGGGAGGTGGGCGGATCCTCCAGAAAGCTCAAAACACAAGTGTGGATCAGTTCGGACTTATGTCGATTAGTTCATCTCTCATTTTACTTTAATAATAATAATAATAATAATAATAAATTTTCTTTATAATACATTTAAAAAATGTACTTTCGAAAAAGACTCCTCAGTTTCGAAATGCTTTTTGCATGATTACTTGCGTACCCTGATGTTTATGTGGTTTATGCTCCTACACATCATACATAACGGCAAGCAGGTTTGGTAATAAAATATGGATGTCGGAGCAATGTAAGGGATCATGTATTGACGATATTATCGTTAAATCACAGCACAAACCTACCTGAAACACTTAATTTGTTGATAATACATAATATAATCCGTGTAAAAGGAATGGGTTCCTGAGTTTGGCTTTACAGCTAATTTTGGAAGAAGAAGAAGAAGAAGAAGAAGAAGAAGAAGAAGAAGAAGAAGAAGAAGAAGAAGAAGAAGAAGAAGAAGAAG
>JAQMCW010000036.1:2408478-2418976 GCA_030068335.1 Chrysichthys cranchii | reverse complement strand
TCCCTCTCTCTCTGTCTCTTTCACTCCCTCTCTCTCTGTGTCCGTCTCTCTGTCTCTTTCTCTCTCTGTCTGTCTCTCTGTCCCTCTCTCTCTTTCACTCCCTCTCTCTCTCTCTCTTTCACTCCCTCTCTCTGTCCGTCTCTCTGTCTCTTTCACTCCCTCTCTCTCTGTCTCTTTCACTCCCTCTCTCTCTGTCCGTGTCTCTCTTTCTTTCCCTCTAGCTCCGTCTTTTTCACTCCCTCTCTCCGTCCATCTCTGTCTCTCTCTCCATCTCTCTCCCTCTTTGTCCGTCTCTCCCTCACTCTCTCTCCTTCTCTCTCTGTCCATCTCTCTCTTTCACTCCCTCTCTCCATCTATCTTTCCCTCACTCTCTGTCTGTCTCTTTCTCTGTCCATCCATCTCTCTGTCGCTTTCTCTCTGTCTGTCCATCTCTGTCTTTCTCTCCCTCTCTTTCTCTGTGTGTGTGTCCATCCGTCTCTCTCTCCATCTGTCTCTCTCATGTAAATGAGTGTCTGTATGTCCGTGTGTGAGATGTAGGGGTGTTCGAGTCTTGAGGCAGCAGGGTGTCATGGTGCTGATGCTCCCCTCCTGTAAACCCTGCTCTGCCCATCACGTGCACACGGAGGATTCATTCAAAGAGCCCCGAACGGATGGACACGGGGAACACTCCTGAGGCCGGGTTCCTCCCTGAAACCTCCCCAGCGGGGTGTGCGGACTGACAGGCCAGTGTACACGGCTTCTTCTGCATGCAGCTTACAGGTTTATCCCTCAGACTGCTCTGCTCACCCGTCCGTGCTGTGGTGGTGTTGTCAGGGAGAAGCACCACTACGGAGGAAAACCGGCCATAAACCAGCACCTCGCCCAGACAACAACCAGACAGAACACACTCCCAAAGCCACCCACAACCCCGTGCTCCCCAAAAAGCCTGGAATCATCTCACCTCGTCTTCAGAAAGTCCATAAATTGGCTCGAAACTGGCAGCCATGCAGGCAGCAACGGGAGCTCGGGCAGCCAGAACAATAGTGCCCCCTTCTCCACAAAAACAACGCGCTTTCCTCACTTCACGCCAAAAGTGCCGCTTTAGAGCCGTCCCCGTCCCTGGTCAGGTCTGAAATAAGTCGTGTACATGAACAGAAACACAGTAGGAAAGCGCTGTTTTCACTCCAACGCCCATAAACTTCCACAGAAACGCGTTTCGGCGATGATGTGATTCCCTTTCTCGGTCTAGCAACAGCACTTCCGCTCCAGGACACACCGCCTTCCGAGATGACTGACAACTCAGCCGACCAATCACGACGTTCCTTTTCACCCGACCCATCCAATCAGGGCGCCCGAATGGCGCCGGAGGAATGTGTAGTTTTCTACGGAGTCCTTCAGGACTCACGGCGACTTAGCCGCTATGCTAATAGTGTATGTTGCCTCCTCGACGATTATTATTATTTATTATTTGATAATTATATCATTGTACCCGAGTGACGAGTTACTTTAAGGTTATTTACATTCTTTACACGTCGATTTCGTAAGGTTTTTGACTTGAGTCTTTGTTAGTAGAGCACTGTGACTAAGCTACATGCTAGGGGGCAATGGCGATATTATCGGAATGGTAGAAGATATCACGGTACACGATATTTATGGGATGTACTTTTCTAGAGTTGGCTAACAGCTTGTGAAACACTCCAAACATACACAAGGGACCTTTAAAATACAAAAGATGAATATTAAACATTTAATTAACTAAACAAGACTGGATAAATGGTAATGTTGTTTTTAATTTGATCCTGACACGACTTGTGGTCAACTGATGGCTCTGTTTTACTTTAATTGCTTTTATTTGCAGCGTTTTCTTGACAATGGTACATCATACAATGCACATACTGCAGATATAAAACGCAGGATCTTTGATTATTGATCCTTTTTTTTACATTTATGCACAGGTTTAAAAGATTGTGAGTTTTTAGGATGCAGTTAAAGAAGTCCAAAGAACCTTTTTAGCAATGCAACATCTCCCCCTACAGTTCTGTCTCTGGCATGAACACAAATGTTTCTGATTAAATTTGTGCAAAAATAATAATTAGACAAAAAAAAGAAAGTCTGTGAATGTGATAAAAATGTGAAGTGGAGCTACTGTTACCACCCAGAAGTGGATTCTTTTCTGTAACATCACACCCTGAAGTGTTTTATCACTTATATACCACAATATTTTATTACTTGAAGAACCACAATTACATTTTTTTCTGTTTATAGATTATACATTTAGCAGCTATGTATACAAGCTATAAACAGTCATTCCCTCACCAGCCTCTCTCTCTCTCTCTCTCTCTCTCTCTCTCTCTGTCTCTCTCTCTCAAAAAAAGAAAAAAAGAAACCATGAGCTATAATCTCTCTGCACTGACACTGGAGACTCCTTCCATACATGTTACATAAAAGTCTCCTTCCAGAAAACTTCACCAGGTCACAAAATTACAGACAATAATCACAAACCTGTGAGCGAGCCGTTACTATAGAAACGATAAGGTCTTAGAGCAGGTGTGTTAATATAAAGCTGCGATGTGCAGCTGCACTACTGTCAGAGCTGCTGCTACAGAGAATTAATCAACACCTGATGGCCAATCAGAACGCAGAACTCAGCAGCACGTTGCTATAAAGGTAATTAGATATACAGTAATTAGAGCTCCAGGAACTCTGTTGAACATGTGGGAGGAAATGAATATCCTACGTTACAGACGTTTAGTGAAGACGAGCTCTCTCTCACAGCTCTCTCCATATTCAGCTCTTTGGGAGGAAATTAAAACAAAATCAAATAAAAAAGAGCAGGAGTTAGACAGACTGAAAAGGAAACTTTTAAAAATCAGTTTTTTAAATCAATTTATTCATTTTTTAAATCAATTTTGTACTCTGTGTATGAAAAGTGAAATAAAATGTTGCGTTCTTATTATCCAACCACTAGATGTCTACAAACCCCACTGTAACACACTCTAACACACCAACATACTCTACAACACTGTACAGCAGTGCAACACACTGTGACACACAAACACACTGTGGCACTGTAATAAATAGTATAATATAAAAATACACTGCTAACACACTCTAACGCTTGGAAATATATACAGAAACACACACACAAATACAATGTCACACCCTGTAATGCATCCTGTAACACACACACACGTACTGAAACACACAAATATACTGTAACACTCAGTAATACATACTGCAAGACACAATTCACTGTAACGTTCTGAAGCACACTGTAAGGCATGTTGTAATACAGAAATACACCGTAACACATGGAATACATCCTGTAACACACAAAAATACACTAATGCTCTGTAACATATTGCAAAACCTACTGCAGCACACAAATACACTGTAACACACTGTAACTCCCTGTAATGCATATTGTAACACACACACAAATATACTGCAGCACACAAATACACTGTAACACACTGTAACCCACAGTAATGCATTCTGTAACACACGCACACACACACACAAACACACACCGTAACACTCTGTAATAGTGTGTAATGCACACTGTAACACACACACACACACACACACACACACTGTAAAACTCTGTAACACACAGTACACGAAGGGCCGAGAGATTTCAGCACAGTGCTATGAATGTTTCTGTGGATAAAATAAGCCACAGATGGTTGGTTATATAACATGGAAGAGCTGTGAGTGCCTTCAAAGCAGAGAGTGAAAGGTTCTTCACTGATGCAGCCGCACCATCTGAGGATCAGAAACCAAGTTTTCATTCTGATTAGTCAGCGCGCGGTTACTACGTAGACAACATTACACATATCCGGCACTTTCATGTGTCACACAGGACAATATAAACCCCGGATACACTCGGGGCAATTTAAGCCATTTAATGGCCTGATGTTTGACAGTAGCAAAAAAAAAAAGCTGAGAACCCTTAACTACGCGAAGAACCCTTGAATAGTTGAAGGGTAAAAAATTATGGAGTTAAAAAACATAAACTGACGACAGGATTATTAAAAGACTCGCACAAGGCTAGGTCATTTTTAACATTTTTAATTTCAGAAGGGAACCCTGTCTGCAAAGGAACTGTTCTGTTGTTGGGTTTTCTAGTGCAAAAAGAGCAGAAATCTAGAACCCTACATCTGAGAAAACAACATTTCTTTTAGACACATCTTAACTAGTTCTAGATTGCACTTTTCTTTTCTGAAATGGACCGGGATAAAGTTTGTACTCTGGACTGCAGAACCCCTCCAGCATTTTCTCTCTCTCTGTATAAAAGCGCGCGCGCGTGTGTGTGTGTGTGTGTATTTGTGTGTCTGCGTGTGTGTCTGCGTGTGTGTGTGTGTGTGTGTATGTGTGTGTGTTTGTGTGTCTGCGTGTGTGTGTGTGTGTGTTTGTGTGTCTGCGTGTGTATTTGTGTGTCTGCGTGTGTGTGTGTGTATGTGTGTCTGCGTGTGTTTGTGTGTCTGCGTGTGTGTGTGTATGTGTGTCTGTGTGTTTGCGTGTGTGTGTGTGTGTGTGTGCGTATGTGTGTGTGTGTGTGTGTCTGCGTGTGTGCGTGTGTGTGTGTGCGTGTGTGTGTCATGAAGTTCATCTGGAAAAATAAACACTAAATCATCCATCTGTATTTGTGTCACGCATCTTCAGGTTCTTCTGGTTGTTCTGTGTTCTAGTCACCGCTCTGATCTCCATCACCCCGCTTACACACACACACACACACACACACACACACACACACTGTACGTCATGAATATGAAGTGCTGAGAGAATATTAATACTATTTAACACCAGGACACACACACACACACACACACACACACACACACACACACACACAAAACTCATTTTCATGCTGGATGAACAGCTGGATATAAACAACAATACTGATACAGAATGTTCTTTACTTATGGAACAAAACAGGAAAGAAGAGAAGAGAAGAGATCAGATTTTTCATTTTGGTATTTAACTACACTTTATTATTTGCTTTACAATTTGCTGCTTGTTTTATTTTACTTATTAACTATTATCATTCATAACACACACACACACACACACACACACACACACTGCATGTTCTGTTTTCATTACAGCTCATTATAATGATGGATAAACAGCCAGACGTAAACGATGGAAGGGATGGCGTCACGTTCTTTACTAATGGAAGAGGACAGGAAAAAAGAAGAGTGGCGATCAAAAAACGACCTGCTGATCGGAACCTGATTTGTCATTTCGGTATTTACCTAAATTTTTATTATTTGCTCTATACATCGCTTCCAGAAATATTATTATAATTTTCTAAATGTATTCATTTTTAAAAGAAATTCTTTTCCTTTATTTTATTCCCTCTCCACCATTAAATGACGGGCAATCCATCAGTCTATCCATTGACACTGTAGAGTGTCTGCGTGGAGAAGCTGCAGCCAATCCCGGCTGAGCTTCAGGTGAGAGGCGGGGTTACACTCTGGACAGGTCGCTAATCTATCACAGGGCTAACATAGAGACGAGCAACCATGAGGGCAGTTTACAGTAGCCAGGTGACCTCATCGGCATGTCTTTGGACTGTGGGAGGAAACCAGAGAACCCCGAGGAAACCCACACGGACAACGGGAGAACATGCAAACTCCACACATAAAGGTCGACCCTGGGGATCGAACCCAGGACCTTCTTGCTGTGAGGCGACAGTGCGAATCACCACACCACACCACCCCACTGTGCCACCTGCCTGTTATTGTTGTTATTATTATTATTATTGTTGTTGTTGTGTGTAATCTGGATTTAGGAACCCTTACAGAACTTGTTCCACATTTAAAATCAAATCAAATCAAATCCCCAGGAATGACACAGTTAGATAAACTCCTTCTTGAAGGGTTCTTTGAAGGAACTCGTCTTTACAAGGAAAACACTCTGCTGTAATTCATTTTATTTATTGCGTTTAAACACCTGACCTTCACCGTCCTCCAATCTCACCTGTTTTATAACCAGTCTGTGATTTTTCATTTTTTTTACATCACTGCCCCAGTTCACACCTGGCTTAACCGCATGTCCTACAGACCAGTTTCAGATTATTAACTGCCATTTATTAACTGGTAATTATTAACTCCTAATTATTACGAGGTAATGATTAAGCGGTGAAGTCCGTCAGAGGAAACCCCTGCGGCAGGGAGAGCAGCAGCGTGACCTTCAGAGAAAAACACACAACTTGTCGTTTAAACGTCCGTGCATTTGAATAAATGTGGTTAAGCTGTGTCTTTTGAGGAATCTCACACACACACACACACACACACACACACACACACACACACACACACACACAGAAGCAGCATGAACGTAATCTGTAAGGCCCAAACCACTGCTTTGTGTGCCGTGTTGTCGTGATGGAGCAGAGTTCATGTTGGAGTTTCCATGCTGATGGCGAGCGTTTTAGAACACATGTTAGATGCTTTCAGATGTTAGATGCTTTTATCCATTTATAGTTGCTTGTAATGTTGTGGACACAAGTTAGTTCCTGTTCTCACTTACGCTATAGCAGCTATAAGAGCTGTTCCCTCACCAGCCTCTGTTTATTCGCTCTCAAAGTTAAGAGTAAAAAAGTCACACAAAAGCATAAACACCTCTGTGGCGAAGATGGCGGAGAACTTAAACTAACTGCGGAGTGCAGAATAAAAACCCCAAACCAAAACCACTGCAACAAATCCAGCGTCAGGAGAAGTGGAAGGATGGAAAAGTAAGTGTGCTGAGGTGTTGGTGTTTGTCTGCACCCTGTGGAAGAACTGACTTTATTCATGATTAAACCAGAGCTGTGCTCAGAGCTGCTGTGACTCAGCTCGCTGTAAACACTTTGTCCTGCTCAGGGAAGCAGCAGAGACGGAGCTCGTCCCGGGAACAGGGAACGCTGGGAGTGAGGTTGGGAAGGCACCCTGGATGGAATGCTGGAGGAAACCTGGAGAACCCATGGAGAACATGTGAAACTCCACACAGACAAGAAGCTGTCTTCTTTTAGACTTCAGCTGGAGTTTCACCCAGTCATCCCCCACGTTATCTGTTTTAAATAAATAAATAAACAAACAAACAAACAAACAAATAAATAAATAGACTTCTCTGTCTGAACATGGACCCTGTTACACAAACCTGATCTATCTATCTATCTATCTATCTATCTATCTATCTATCTATCTATCTATCTATCTATCTATCTATCTATCTGTATGTCCATCTGTCTGTCTGTCTGTCTATCTATCTACCTATCTGTCTGTCTGTCTGTTAAGAAAACCCTTTCCTTGTGAGGACCATCCCTCACATGGTCACAACTGTCAGGTCATACTATCCTTTTAAGGGTATAAAACACACACACACACACACACACACAAACAAACACACACATACACGCCTCAGATAGGGATGTTACAGTAAAAAGAAAAACTACTCCACTGCGAAAGACATCCCATATTACAGTAAATTCACCAGCTAACATCTTTTTAGTTACAGGTATGCTCCAGGACGGTTTGCTTGTTGTCCTGTGGTTTGCCAGGAAAGTTTGTTTAACGTAAGTATAACGTTAGTTTTTAGTTGCATGTTTTGTTTTATAGAGTGTTTTCCTAAAATTCTCCTAATGAACCTCTGAGGAACCTTTGGAGAACCTTTGGAGAACATTCCCATTTGGTTGCATTACGGTAACATTCCCCTAACATTAACGTGGAGAGAACGTTCTCTAAACGTTGGCAGTTTTTGTAAAACTAACCATGGGAGAACCATAAGCTAACATTAGTTGAACCTTCTGTGTTTGCTGGGTGTCTTAGTGATTCTGGTGTTAATTTATCTGGTATGGTGCTGTATTTCCGTTATGTCAGATGCTAACAGTTGGGCTGTCAACTAGCCAGCTAACATGACCTCCTTGAAGCAGCAAACTGTACAGTGAGTGTTACAGGTTTAACAAGGGAATATATCTGAATGCAACCTATCTAAAACAAACACTTGTAAATACATTACAACTCTCTGAAAAATAAAATAGGTGCTCCTTTGTTTACTGCTAACGTCGTGAGCCACCATGTTGACTTGATGTCACTTGCTGATCTTTAGGATTGACGAGACCTTTCTGGATTTCCAACTTGGATTTGTGAGTTAAGGGGGAGTTTTCTTTGGTTTTTCCTAGTCAGAGGTCAGAAATTCAGTTGAACAGGGCATTCCTACTAATGTCACTGTCAGCAGGTAGGTGAAAGGCATTGTGGGTAATGTAGGAAATTGTTAACCAAAGTAAAAATGAAATGAAAGAAGTTAAAAAAATAAAAACAGGTTAAAAAAAAGTAAACTCAGAGTTTCATTACAGAATGAACCTTGGGCATCACTGAAGATGACGTTCATTATAGAGATTAGAACCTAGGACTTGCTTTAATTAGCTGATTACTTGTTTTGCCCCATTGCTTTAATTATAGTATTGGACTAAAATGGACCGAAATAAGTGACCACTACCAGGCTTTTGTCTGAGCCTGGCCACAAGCTACATGTTGGAGTAACTAATCCACACTGATGCTGTTCTTATTGTTGCTTTTCAAATACACAAACTCAAGTTTGTTCCTCAACATGCTCGACAATGCAAATATTTGTCAAAAAGCACCATTTGTCAGTTCCTGATCCCAGATTCCCAACCTCACTCATGGACTAACCCTGTGCTGTACATTTGTTTTCCTTACTCGAACACACACACATAACACAAAAAGCGCTCTTGATTACCTAAATTTGGTTAAGTTTGCAAGATTGCAAGTTTGGAAGGAGTCTCCAGTTCCAGGACTTTGTAACAGTCAGAGGGAAAGTTGCAACTTTATGTTTTCCAACACAGGAAAGTCTTAAAAAAAGATTTTAGGTTTTGGTAGTTTCTTTGATACATGACAAGCTGAGGTTTATTTTTTGTCTAATTAACTTCCACAGAAAGGATGAAAAAGAGCTCAGAGAGGGAATCATCATGTTTCTGGCAGCTGTAACATAAGCAAGTACAGGTAGTATCTTGTTTTTTATTTATTTTTATTTTTATTTTTTAGAAATTCCATGACATTAAATGGAACAATAAATGGATATAAAATGTATGTCATTTTTCAGCAAGGTACAAATTGTTAGCCTCGGAACATTGCTGCGATGGACGAGGAATAAAACACGTCAGGATATGTCATTATTGGAGATTATTCAACTTCCTTTAACAGTAGACCCCCAAATGGTTTATTCCTTCCACTTGCTTAAGTGTCTGGATGATATCAACCCTGGAAGACCCAGACCACCTTCTCAAATAGGAAAATATCCCCATTGGCTAAAATGAGGATACAGACTCAGTGAACGCAAAAACAGTTTTTTTTTTTAAAACAAACCCTTTCCTCCTGTTATGAAATGGTCCTTATGAGACCTCCTGCGATGTTCACTAACGTCCACCAAACAATGAGTGGGTTGAATATAAGGGTGAAATAAAAGTCAGGGTCCCAGGGGTGCTCCAGGGTTAAGCTGGTATTACTCTGTATAGAGTTTAAAATAAATTGCGCATGTAACACTCCAAGGAAATCACCCTTACAGTACACTGCTAATGTTGCCAAGGTCCAGTCCGGCTCCCCTGTGAGTAGTGGTCACTCGTATGACGTAGATTCTGAATCATGAGGGGAAGCAACGACGAAGCTGAGCTCAAAAACAGTAATGAATGGGGCCTGGCTGGGGCTGTGATGGGCGCACCGCGCTTGTCAGAAAGCGTCTCGCAGCTGTTTTTGTGCCTCCCACATCAGGCTGACGCTTAAATTGCAGCCACGGCGTGTTGAGATGAAGCACTAAGCCGTAGGAGATAGCTGTAGTCTACAAACTAAACGTCTCTCATTATGGAGAAATAGCGAGCTGTCTGCAGTGTGTAGGACTTAAGTGAGAAAGGAGGAGACATGCGCTTGCAGAGAAAATAAAATGTCAAAGAAAGCCAAGCATATGCCGGGCTGTGAAACGGACTAACACCCACACACACACACACACACACACACACACACACACACCCATGTACGCACACACTTACACATTTTGTAAATTCAGATGCCAATATTAGAACCTCAGGTTGTGTATTTCAGCTCACCTCCTGTGTATTAATACCATGTACACACCACATCACTACAGTAACCTGGGTCTGAGCACTTTATACCACTGCCATGACTCTATCCAGCTGTTAGCCAGATAAACTCCATGTCACCTCCTGAAATTAAATGATATACATCAGACAATGGGCTGTCAATCAATCATGCATATGAGAATGTTAGACCCCGCCCCCCAGGACAGATTTCGGTTTCAGTTTTCCTTATTTTAAACAAACATATTTAGATGCTAAACACATCATGGATGTTAAAGTTATCATAACATTAACCCTGCTCTGGTACCATGGGGTCTATGTGACTCCAGCCCTTTTTGAACCATGCTTTTTTGGAAACTATCACGATTAGTGCCCTTGCCTGCCACGTATTTTCTCGTAAGGCCTTCCTAAGTATGTGACACA
>JAQMCW010000036.1:2219603-2235059 GCA_030068335.1 Chrysichthys cranchii | reverse complement strand
CCCCCACACACACACACACTTTCTCTTTTGCCCTCTGTCTCTATCTCTCTCTCTCTCACACACACACACACACACACGCACACACACACACACACACACACACACATCCATTATATAACCTGAGCCTCATGAGCAAACGGCTGGAGACAGATCATGTTTTTTTCTTTTTAATGCATTTCACCTGCAGTCACTGTCCATCATTCTGCATTTTACCCTGACACTCCGTTCTCCTGTCGTCAGTCTCTGGATTCAGCAAGATTCGGCTCAGGCTTCTCTGTCCAAGCGTGTTTGCTATCACTGTCTGTAGTGTGAGGGTCAATCCATCTCTCTGAGCGCCCCACTGAACAGAGATGGGGAAAACGAATGAAGCTGCTGTGGCAGGCTATAGTGAACTGGTGTGTGTGTGTGTGTGTGTGTGTGTGTGTGTGTGTGTGGGTCAGCACATTCGTGGACACTCTTGCCATAAATTAGGGTCGCAATAGCATGCGAGTAGGCGACAGGTGACGGTTTGTTTTGCTCATGTACGTGCATGACACGTCACATTTCTCTTTTTTTCCGTTTCTATGCAAATCCAAATGCTTCAAAGCAACAAGTCCTTGTTAACGATCTTATTCCACATGCTGTCTAATGTCTGACGTTTCTTCAGGTGCCCACTCACAAACGCATACTTTTTACTCCTGACGGTTTCATTTAAACCTTCAAAGAGCTTACCTGTGATTAAGTACCCCCCCCCTTTAAAAAAACGAGATGTCTGGAAATTCACTGTCAGTGTCTGAGTTAACTATAAGTTTGGTAACCTAGCTAGTTAATTTACATTTTGTAAATTAGCTTAAGTTAGCTAGCTAGTTAAGTTCAATTTTGTAAATTAGCTTAAGTTAACTAGCTAGTTAAGTTAAATTTTGTAAATTAGCTTAAGTTAGCTAGCTAGTTAAGTTCATTTTTGTAAATTAGCTTAAGTTAGCTAGCTAGTTAAGTTCATTTTTGTAAATTAGCTTAAAATAGCTAGCTAGTTAAGTTCATTTTTGTAAATTAGCTTAAGTTAACTAGCTAGTTAAGTTCATTTTTGTAAATTAGCTTCAGTTATCTAGCTAGTTAAGTTCATTTTTGTAAATTAGCTTCAGTTATCTAGCTAGTTAAGTTCATTTTTGTTGCTAATAACCCTTAGCATTCATTCCCCTAGTGTTATTATGCATTAGCTAAACACCAAGACAAACTCTAGGTTTGTCTGACTTAGCAGAATATTTTCCTTACACCTGACCGTAGTCATACAGGATCTGGCATGATGATCTTGATGCTCAGATACTTTTTGCCTTTCACTTAGGTAGATTAATGCCTCCATATTTTTTACTGCTAATTAACTAACAATTTGAACTCAGTGCCGAACTTTTACTTGTATATAGTCGTCCCTCGCCATATCGCGATTCACCTATCGCGGCTTCACTGTATCGCGGTTTTCATATGCGATATAAAAAATATAAAAATATTAATTCAAACATATTAAAAGGATATTAAACTGAAATAAAATTCAGTATGTATTTTATCAGCGGATGAATACACAATGAAAACGCAGCGTACGCCATTACTGCTTGAGCTAGTTTGCGCACGTGAGCTTGTACACAGCACACTATTGGCTGATGGATGGGAGGCGACCAACCAGAGCACTGTATTCTGTATCCTGGGTGCTGATTGGCTCAGTGACCCTTCATCTCAATGTCATCACCTTCATCGTCATCAGGACTGCACAGCTAATTCATCATCTTGATCAATCAGGTTGTAGTATACGTCACTGGTGAGTACTCATGTAGGATTTTATATGTTGTTAAAATGACGTAGGTTTAAGAGTGTAGAAAGTGTTTAAGAGCATAGGAAGCATTTATAAGAGTGTAGGAAAGGTTAATAAGAGAGTGGAAAGGGTTTATAAAGCCTTAAAATATCTATAAATAATAAAATAAATATAAGGTCGCTACTACACGGATTTCACCTATCGCGCGGTGGGGGGTGGGGGTGGGGGGGTAACCCCCGCGATAGGTGAGGGGTAACCCCCGCGATAGGTGAGGGGTAACCCCCGCGATAGGTGAGGGATGACTGTAACCATTGCAGGGACATTACTCTTTGGTTCCCTGAACATTCCATGAAGATTTATTTGCTTGTCCTTTGGTTTCCAAGGAAAGTTTGTTTTACATAAATATAACATTAGCTTTTGGTTGCATGTTTTGGTTTATGGAACGTTCTCCTAGTGTTTGTAATGTGGGAACTTTTGGAGAACATTCATATTTGATTGTTTTAATGTTCCCCAAGCATTAACCTGGAAAGAACATTCTCTAAACATTGGCAGAAGGTTTTTGTAAAACTAACCATAAGTTAACATTAGTTGAACATTGTGTGTTTGCTGGGTTTGAGGAAAATGAAAGCTTGAAGGAAAGTAGCAGAGCTCGCTGATGCTTCTGGATAGCATATATTAGCTAGTACAGTTAGCTTGTTTTGCTATTCTGCCAGTGAAGCTAGCTCAAAGCAAACAACCAGTTCTTTTTAATTACCTTTGATTAGGTTTTAAGTTGAGTTTATCCAGTTAGCCGTAAGATTTACATTTTGAATACGACCATTTCCCATCAGTGCTTCAAAAAAATACAAAAGGCTGAACAGGCTATTCTGACAAGCAACAACATTAGCAGTTCCTACACACTCACAGGACACAAAGTACAAGTGCCACGAGCGACTTCTCTCCTGCTGGTGTGATTCTGTAACACTGCGCTTCTGTTACTGTTCACAGTAATTAAGCTGACTATAATGTCCTCGGCTATTATCTTGGTAAGTGAATTAGCTTTTGAACGCATTCCAGTCCTCGCATTTGGCGGGAGGAGAAAAAGAAATGATGAAAGGATGAAGAGGAAAGTGAGCTGCTCATGAACAAGCGCTCGGTGGCACGAGCCCAAACCCGGAGTGGCACAAAAGGACCGCATTGTTCTTTAAGCACAGGCCCGGCACTCACCACGCTGAAGGATGAGCGCTGCATGTCACAGCTACACGATTGTCAGGGTTCTGTCGAAGACCCGAACATCAGAACATGTCCAGATGGAGAAGAGAGCGTGGACACAGGCTCTTTCACATGTCCTTACAATAACCGCCTTTCACGCCTGGCATTTCATTCGCATTAATAATACAGCGAGAGCAGACAGGGGGTCACGCTGATTCCCGCACTGAGAGCGCATGTTACAACACTCCACTGTCAACCACAGCGCGTGTAGGCGGCTTAGTCTCCATCCAGATTCGTCCAGATGTGCACAGGGCTGTGTGCAGATGTGCGGCTGGAATGCGGATCTGCCTACTTCATGGTTAGAGAGGGATTTGAAGCAGGAATATTTTACAACACCCTTCTGTTCTTGAAAGATAACAAAGTGCACTTACAATGCATGTGCTTGTATATCACATCGGTGGCAAACACTCTTGGTTTGTCCAAGTCTTGCACCAAAATGATGTCCTTAAATGGTCAACAAGGTTAGCATTGAGTGATAAATCAGGAACCAATCCAGATCTGTCAGATCTTTATCTGTATCTTAAATCTACTTCGATAGCATTTAGCTGTAACAAGGGGGAAACAGTTTTGAATCAAGCTACTAGTGAGATAATATACTATAACAACATAACAATAATAGAAGCAGCTATATAAAATAAAATTAACTAGAGTTTGTCCAAAACGTTAATGTGAATGCAGAGTATGGGAAATAATGCCTTTTAGAAGTTAAACTCTTTTATCTATGGCTATAAATGGATAAAAAGTATTTGAAAAGTAACTGCTTTTATCATGGGCATAAAATCGATTTGATAAATCGCAGCTGATAATCGTCTTTATCTAAAAAGAAGATTTATTTTGAAAAGGTAAACGCCCCTCAAAAATATTAGTTTGCTAGCTGTCTGTAAATATAGTTAGCCAGTCAAAACATGCTGAAGAAAAAAAGAAAGAAAGAAAGAAAGAAAGAAAGAAAGAAAGACCTCAGCTAACCATTTTTGAGTCCCAGAACATTCCAGGAACGTTATGTTTTGGTTACAGGAACGTTCCATGAAAGTTTTTTGACTGTCCTGTGGTTTGGCTGGAAAGTTTGTTTTACAAAAATGGGACGTTCGTTTTTGGTTGCACGTTTTGGTTTATGGAACGTTGTCCTTGCGTTTTCAATGTGGGAACCTTTGGAGAACCCCTGGAGAACATTCTCATTTGGTTTCTTGTATGTATGTTCTGCTAACATTAATCTGGAGAGAAAGTTCTCTAAATGTTGGCAGAAGGTTTTTGCCTAACTAACCATAGGAGAACCATAAGCTTATGTTACTTTAACGTTCTGTGTTACTGGGATAGTTTTACTTGCTAACGGGAACTCATCTAATGCTTTTCACATCAGGATCTGATGGTTTCAATTCCCACATGTCCATTCTTCCATTATTCAGCTTTATAGCACGTATATGATATGTTTAAGTTATAATGAATTGTATTATTGAATGATAATAAAAAGAATTGCCGGTTCCACTTAAGCCTATCTTAAGCCTAGTAGTGAACAAATAACCCTCATTTCACTCTACTGTAATTGCAAATTTGATAATAAAAGAAAAAAATAGAAGCTGTATAGCAGTGCTTATACAAAGTAAAGTAAGGAACCATTATATACACATCACTATATATCCAAAAGTATGTGGACACCTGACCATCACACCTATTTTATTTAGATGTATTCTCCTTATATAGCATAATAATAATAATAATAATAATAATAATAATAATAATAGCTTCTCTTCTGGGAAGGCTTTGAAGCATGGCTGTTGGGATTTGTGTTCATTCAGCTAGGAGAGCATTAGCGAGGTCAGGCAGTGATGTTGTGAGGAGGCCTGGAGTGCACTCAGTGTTCCAGTTCATCCTAATGGCGTTCAGAGGGGTTGAAGTCAGGGTTCTGTGCAGGACACTTGAGTTCCTCCACTCCAACCATAACGCACCATGTCTTCATGGAGCTGTTTATTTTGTGCACAGGGGCATCATCATGCTGGAACACATTTTTTTTTTTTAAAGATATTTTTTTGGCCTTTTTGTCTTTATTTTTGGATAGGACAGTAGAGATTATGACAGAAGAGAGTGGGAGAGAGAGAGACAGGGAGGGATCGGGAAATGAACACGGGTCGGAATCGAACCCAGGTCCCCGGATTTGTAGCTTGGTGCCCCAGCCCGCTGCGCCACGGCCGGGGCCATGCTGGAACATATTTGAGCCTCTTAGTCCCAGTGAAGAGGAACCTGTAATGCTACAGCACACAAAGACATTCTAGACAATCGTGTGCTTTCAGCTTTGGCCAAAGGTTTCGGGACGAAGCACATACAGGCATGATGGTCAGGTGTCCGCATACTTTTGGCCAGTAACGTCCATAATATTACATTATCAAAAGATCATTACAGGAGATCAACTGATGAACAAGTCACATGTCAGGTGTTGACCCATTAGGACCCTCTATGTTGGGATATCAACGTGGAAAACACAAGATATCAAAACAAACAAAAGCACCAAAAACTGCAGATTTGAGGTCTCTGTCTGTTCTTTGAGATCAGACCACACAACAAAGCCAAGAACCGCCAGTTACCCAGCTAATGCTTGCCTTGTTAAAGGGAAAAGGCTACTATCAGGCACACTTTCTATGTATCTGGAGGTATCTTTAACGCTGGAAAATGGAAGTTTACGGGCATAAAAATGGCTTCATCATAGGAATAGGGTCCTCTCTGTTATGATCCCTGCAGTTCTGTGTGATGTGAAGCTCCACCGGATCTTTTGCCCTACTACTTTCAGGCACCGTGACGTAGGACGTCCAGTGCCCTTCACAATGATTAGAAGAGCTTGTAAAGATGAGTAAAAAGGAGTAGAAAAATTCCACCTTTTGGTAAAGTAGCCTCATCACACACTGGAAAAAATAAGAAAAAATCCAACCTTTAACAGAAATAAATGTATTCTGAGAAAAACAAATCCCTTATCAAGAAATAATTATGTTCAACAAAAACCAGAATTATTGGAACAGATGGAGATTATTGGAACACAATTATTGGAACAGATGGAGATTATTGGAACACAATGTAACTGAAGCATGTCTCCCATTTAAGCTGCACATTTTTCAGTTTGTAGGAACTTCCAAAGCTGTAACCCATGATTTCCTGATTAACCGGGGTACAAGTATGAGGTGACACAGAGGGCAAACTCCCTGGCTCTGCCCCATTGCTCATATTTTTGCACGCTTCCTCACTCGCCTCCTTACGACCTGGATGTTCTCCAAAATCCAGCTGTTGAAGTGCAGTCCCAATAGCTTAGGGGACGAGGAACCGAGGGCTGATTTTCGCTGAGTTCACCCCTTGTACTGCAAGTCTACCCAGGACTTTGTGGAAGAGAAATTCGCCCTTGGTGACACCCAGGCATGACAACAGCACTAGCTGAAAGGGGATTTAGCATGAACAGAGGCGCCAGGTTTGCTTTATTAATGATGTCGTATATAACAGGTGGAGCTACAAGGCTACAAGGGGGTCCCGATATCACTTTTTAACCACTTCCTCCCTCCCTCACTTACTCGATCATCGCCTTGATGGATTCATGAATTTTTAGCTTTAGGGAGTGTGGGAGCGAGTGTGCAAAATAAGAGTAATGGGGTGCAGCCTAAAAGTCTTCCTTTAACATGGGAAAGATAAGAGAACACACAAACCAAATGAGAGAGAAATATGATGACTGTAAGAAATCACTAGCTTCTCATCTGAATATGCCCTGTCTACTGTTAGGACAATAATACAAAAAAAAAGTGGACATCATCTGGAACTGTTGCAAGCTCGCTTGGATGAATAACCATGATTATTTTGTGAGGAGGATGGTAAGAGAGGCAAGCAAAAATCCCCAAGGATAACTGTTGGTGAATCACAAGTCTCCAAAACCATCATCATACACCACCTCCATGCCGACAGATTTGGACGGTATACCAGAAAAAAAGCCCTTTATTTGTCAGTTAACCACAAACATTAATGCCAGGAGTTTGCAGACTGACTGGAACATTGTTCTATGGTTTGATTAAACAAAATGGAGCTTTTTAGCCATTAAGACCTCAGGTGGGTTTGGCATGAAAAGAAGGATAGCTAAAAAATGCAATAAAATAAAATGCAAAAAAATGAACCTTTTCCCAACTGCAAAATATGGTGGAGGTTCTGAGAGTTTTATGGGACTGTTTTACCTCCACAGGTCCTGGACACCTTGTTAGGGTAGATGGCATCATGGACTTCATGAAATACCAGGACACTTTAAATTAAAATGTGGCTGCTTTTGCCAGATCTTCTATCATTGGATCTTCCAGCAGGTCAATGATCTGAAGCATGTGTCCAAATCAACACAAAAATAGTTAACTGAGCACAGGGTCAAGGTTCTGCCATGGCCTTCTCAGACCCCTGCCTTGAAACCTGTGGCATGAGCTGAAGACCAGAGGGCACAAGAGAGCATCTAGGATGATCTGGAGAGATGCTGTAAAGCGGAACGGTCTCAGACGCCCTGCTCTGTATTCTCCAACCTTATAAAATGTTGTAGAAGGAAACTCAGTGCTGTTTTATTGACAAAGAGAGGTTTTACAAAGAATTAAATGCAGGTGTTCCAATAATTGTGGCACATGTGTTTTTGATGAAAATAATTCCTTCTTGATAAGGGATTTGTTTTTCTCCAAATACATTTATTTCAGTTAAAGGCAGGATTTTTCTCTTTTTCAGCATGTGATGAAGGAACTTTACTGAAAGTTGGATTTTTTCCCCTAACCCCATGTAAACCTCGCCCCGTGTGTTCCAATAATTGTGAACAGAATAGCCCAAAATGTGTTATTGCACTCGTCCCACTGCAATTTGCCAACAATTACAAGTTTTAATATATTAATAAGTAATATTTTGTGCATTTTAACAGTTTATAGTTAGATTCAATGTTCTGAAACATCTGCTGAGACAAAGTTAATTCCTTTTACCTCTTATGTTATTGCAATTATAAACAGATGTTCTTGCTCTAGCATCTCATTTTCTCTGTCTCGGAAGGTAATATGACAAAAAAAACGCAGCTTAGGGAAAATCTTTTCTGTCTTGAAGATGTTTTTGGATCAGGAAACTCTAAGCTACAAAGCTCCGATCTGTACGAGCTGTTCCTATAGAAACAATGACCTATTGAAATGAGGGCATTAGTGTGAACCTATCGTTCATGTTACATTCAGAACTTACTGCCCAAGCAGTGTGGTCATATAAAATTACAGCACACTTTCTGACCAATCCGATTTGAGAAATCAACCATGCTGTAATATAATTTTTTAATAGCTTTAAGTGAGTAATTGATGATGCACTGGCAGTCTTTATTTATTTATTTATTTTAAAAAAAGCAAAAAACAAAACATCCACTCATTACTTAGCAATTTCTGTCACCGTTCTTGACGACAAAGGCGCCGAATAGGATTTTGGCCGTCCTCTGATAATCTTGTGTGTGTGCATTTCAACTACAAGCAACTCAATCACTGAGTCAGTTACGGACATTGAATATTCTTATCCTGTATGAGGTATAGGAAGTTGCATAGTTGATATAATAATGTTATTGATCAGGGAAGGAGCTTGATCTGAAAACCTGCCTTAAATAATTAAATAATTAATTCGGAACGCCACCGACGGCACCGGCTGTGCAGTAGCTTCAAAGCACTTACCTACTTTCCAGCGTTGCTCAGAATGATCAATAAAGAGTTAAACGTCACGTGAAGATTAAACTGAGTGCACTTCTTTCTCGACGACCCTCGGCCAATCACTTTCTGTCTACGTACAGCTTACCTAAATGGATCAAATAAAGCAATCGCGGATTTGATACCGAACTAAAGTGGTCTTCCTGTATCGCTCAGATCGCTGTTAGCTGTTATGACATTACAAACAAACTAATAAACTAATGAAATTCAAACCTTCAAGAATGCAAAGAAATATCGTGCTGAGGGAATGATTTTATCAGGATGTATGGAGAGGGGTGCTGGAGTGGGAACAAGTAGCATTTTGATGTTTACAGCAAAACCACTTAACACAGGGCCATTAGCACTGAGACAGCCTCGTAGCTGTAAATTAGATTTGGCAAAAGTGCAGGGATGCTTTTTCCTTTTACATTAGTGCTAAGAGTTAAACCCATGGAGACTATCATGCAGTAGAAACTACAGGAAGATTAGGTACTTCCAGGTACTACATCTACAGGAATTTAGAGAGTAAGTCTGCCTGAAATACTCTTCCTGATTTTGTCTCGAAGCCTGAGAGTTTTTTTTTTTTTTTTTACCTAAAAACCAAAAGCTCCAGTTAAGAACCTTGGTTAATTGTAGCTGCTTGTTTAACATGTAATTCCTAACTCATTTTTTTATAGGTGAAATCAAATAAGAAACACGATTGGTGTATGCTATCATAGCTTGCATTAGGACTCTTGCTGTCCTCTTTAAGGACGCGCCAACTCAATTAGAATGCATCTACATCCTTCCCAAGAAAAAAAAACAATCTAACTACACTTTTATTCAAGCTACACTCACTCACTCACTCACTCGTCTTCTGCCGTGTAATCCTGTACAAAGTCACAGGAGGAAGCTGGAGCCGATCCCAGCTGACTTTGGGTGAGAGGCGGGGTTACACCCTGGGCAGGTCACCAATCCAGCGCAGGGCGACACACAGAGACAGACAACTATTCACACTGACTTTCACATCTACGGGTAATTTAGAGTCGCTAATTAGCTTAATCCCCTCTGTGCATGTCTTTGGACTGTGGGAGGAAACCGGAGTACCCAGAGGAAACCCACGATAACACGGGGAGAACGTGCGAACTCCACACAGAAAGGAGGCCAGGCGACCCCAGGGGTCGAACCCAGGACCTTCTTGCTAACCACCATACCAGCGTGCCGCCCTTATTCAAGCTACGCTGGATGTTTATTACATTATTACATGGACAAAGCTCAAGTCTCAAGAGAAGTCTTGAAGCTATCACAAACACATTACTCAGCTGAAGCAGGAATGCGATTAGCCCTGAGTATCGGTCACGCTTAAAGTGTTTATTTTTCTGTTATAGTTTTTCTGAAGAGATTGCACCTAGTCTCTGGAATAGTGTTAATGGAAATATTAGGAATGTGTAGATTAGGATGGCGTTTATTAGCTTTCTGTTAGAGTGATAGTGCTCATGATGCTTGTTGCTGCTGCTGCTGCTGCTGCTGCTGCTGCTGCTGCTAATGATGGACAGCTTGATCTGACCCCAGGTCACTGAGATGGGTGGTGGAAACCACATGAGCTACAGCATTGAAAGCATGCCTCAGCTTTCTGCCCTGAGCACCAAGTGATTGCCATTGTCGTATTTACTCTAATCGATGGTGTGTAGCCACCAGCGTGACATGGCCCCCGTATTTCCTGCTCCCTTCTAGGCAGTAACGATACACTGCAGTCCTGAAACAGCTGTGATGATATTTACATTGTGGAATTTTGTTTGTATTTCTAGATTACAGAGATTCAGATTGGGTCTTCGTGTGAGTCTGTGTGACAGTTGAAGAACTGGATGCAGATTTAGACTTCCATTAGCTGGTATTGCAAAACTAAACCAAGTGTGAGACAGTAGACACGCCACTATCTGAGACACCACTAGCTGAGATGCAGGATTTGTCCACATTTGATTTAACACTAAGTGTTGGAAGGACACATACGGTGCTGAATTAACTCGTGTAGTGTTCAATCAACTCACACACTGTTAAACTGATTCATACAGTGTGAATCAATTCATAGAGTGTTGAATTGACTCATACAGTGTTGAATCAACTCATTCAGTGTAAATCAATTTATACAGTGTTGAACAGACGCATACAATGTTGAACTGACTCATACGGTGTTGAATCAATTCATACAGTGTTGAAATGACTCATACAATGTGAATCAATTCAGACAGTGTGAATCAAATCATACAGTGTTGAACTGACTCATACAGTGTGAATCAATTCATACAGTGTTGAAATGACTCATACAATGTGAATCAATTCATACAGTGTTGAACTGACCCATACAGTGTGAATCAATTCATACAGTGTTGAACAGACACATACAGTGTTTAACTGACTCATGCAGTGTTGAATCAATTCATTCAGTGTGAATCAACTCACACAGTGTTGAACTGACTCATACAGTGTTTCAGTAACTCATACACTGTGAATCAATTCATACAACATTGAATCAACTCATACAATGTTGAATCAATTCATTCAGTGTGAATCAATTCATACAGTATTGAGCTGACTCATACAGTGTTGAACTGACTCATACAGTGTGAATCAATTCATACAGTGTTGAACAGACTCATACAATGTGAATCAATTCATACAGTGTTGAACTGACTCACACAGTGTTGAATTCACCTGCACAGCATGAATCAACTCATATAGTATCAAATCAAATCATACAGTGTGAATCAACTCATACAGTGTTGTACTGACTCATACAGTGTTTCCGTAATTCATACAGTGTGAATCAATTTGTACAACATTGAATCAACTCATACAGTGTGAATCAGTTCATACAGTGTTGACTTACCTTGTACAGTGTTCAATTGGCTCACAGCGTGTTTTCAATGTAAACAATTTTGAATGGAATTGTACTGTGTTGAATTGGCTCGTACAGTGTTTAAATTACTCATACATCCTGGAAATCAAATCATACAGTGCGAATCAACTCACACAGTGTAGAATACTCATACAATGTGGAATCGACTCATATGGTATGGCATCGACTTAGAGAGTTTATTCAAGTTATTCAATTTTGAATTTAACTGTACAATGTTGAACTGACTCCCGCAATGTTGAACTGACTTATACACTGATGAATCAACTCACATACCATATGAATCAACTCACATACAGTTTTGAAGAGACTCGCACTTTTTGAATTGACTCATATCGTGTTTATGCGACTCATAAACTGCTATATCGACCATGGACAGTGTTGAACAGTGTTGAATTAATTTTTCATGATTTTATTTTCACATATGACTTTTAAACACGTTTGTGTGTTTTTTTTACACATTCTTTTTACTTTAATTTGTTTACACGTGATTTTATTCATATAATTTATTTATTTTCCCGTGATTATTCATTTATTTCCCATGTTTAGATGTGATATTCTCACATTAGTATTTCTTCTTACTCAGCTGATGACATATTACTCACACAATGCCACAATGTCCTTCACGTGTGCACTTTCAGGGCAGAACAAGTTGCCCGCCATCATTACATGTTCTTCATATTTTATTGCTATTTTAAGGGGAGCTTCAGATTGCTCAGCAGGAACGGAGACGTCATCATGAGCTGAATCTGCACCATGCTGCTCTCATGATGTGTTTGGAGTCATTTTTGAACCTTTTTTGGACTCAACTGAGGCTGTCTCAGTGTACACACATCTCACTCCAGCCGTTATGACAGGAACAAGATGGGAGGAAATAAATGAAGGAGGAAAGAGGAACCAAAAGAGGAGCCAAGTACAGCCTTCTGATAAAATACAGGCCAGCTTTTTTACGTTGGAGGAATTGCCTTGGGTGGCTGTCAGGTGCTTGGGTGCGTGTCTGATTGTACCAAACGCACAAATGTGGAAGAAAAAAGAGGAATAGGCACAGAGAGAAAGGAGAAATGCAAACACGTGTATAGAACACAGCTCTGTTTTTTTTGTTTTGTTTTTTTTTTTAACAAACTGCAACCCTGATATTTCTGATTATGGTTTGATTAATGTTTATATGTTTTCTGACTCGTAACCGTTCTGCAGAAGGTCACGCGCCTGCTTTGTATGTTGCTCGAGCACTGTGTTATCGTATCTTGGCCCTTCACCATAAAGTCAGCAGAAGATTGAAAGACAGCCAGGGTTATTCTCAGAGGCACCGAGGGGTCTCTATATCAATTTACCACCGCTGTTTTCTCTAAACGGAGACGTTTCTGCACCCTGTAGCCTGTAGCACTGCTAACACACCCCATTGCTTCAAAAATATACTAATATTTCAGTAATTAGTGTAGCTGGCAGCCTTCGGTTTGGCTCGGCAGCAAGGGAAGCCTTTAAATACGATTTAGAAGACTTTAATGCAGTACAAAAAAAACTGTCCAGAACTGAAACATTATCACTTTAGGCTTCTACACCGTCAGACTCTTAGGCTTATTGTCCAGAAGTGACGTGGAACGCAATATTACATGAGATAAAAGTGCAAACATTCACATGTCCTCTGGGTTTTGGAAGTTAAAAACGAGATCTTTAACTTGTGATGATTAATTGATGAAGTGCAATGAAATATCTGCTCAGAGGACAAAACTCCAGTCTCTGTGGCACCCAAGGTTTTGTAATCTGAAGAAGAAGAAGAGGAAGAAGAAGAAAAAGAAGAAGAAGAAGAAGAAGAAGAAGAAGAAGAAGAAGAAGAAGAAGAAGAAAAGTTAGGCACCAACATCCAGCCAATCACGAGGGTGTGTCTCCAGTAGGCTGGTAGGTCATTCTGTTGCCTCTCGGTGTGTGTGTTAACCCGAGACAGTAACGCGGTGATAATTAAATCAGTTTCATATGAAGATTTTAAACCCAGTCTCATCTGGAGTGTATCCTGGGAACACGAGGTCAAGTTTTCTATGGATTATTTCTTACTTGCAGGTAATAGAAACAAGCAGAAACTTTTTCAAGTGTGGATTGTAGAAGTGAACTTGCAGTGGATTGGCGACCTGCCCAGGGTGTAACCCCGCCTCTCACCCAAAGTCAGATGGGATTGGCTCCAGCTTTCCCCCGCCACCCTGAACAGGATTAAGTAGCATGGAAAATGAATGAATGAATGAAAGTATTTAGGTATTTTATTACAGTTTAAACTGAAACAATATATTATTTGCAGTACAGTTAGTTAGCATCACTGATTACTCATGATGCATGCTGGCGTTTTTCATTTAAACAAGAAAAATGGCTGAGTAGTTTTTCCAGCGTTAAAGACGTTTTCCACAAAAATAGTTGTTTTTGGTCTATTTGGAATGTAGGTCGGAGCAAATTTATAGAAACCTTTGCTCTTTTCAGAAAGGGATATGGCATACAGTACAATTTCCTTGAATTTGAGTGAATTTAACTCTGCCAAATGTACTGTTTAGAATGCTTTTACATCTCTGAATGATTTCAATAATGAGATTTTTTAATATCATATTTAGATTGAATTTTTAAGGTCCCTCCGCTAAGTGGTAGATAATGATAATGATTTCAAGTTTCCTGTTCAGCTCCCCATCCGTTCGTCTGTCCGTTTGAGATTCTGAACAGGATTTATATGTAATTATCACTGAAACCAGCAGATGAACTGAATACATTTTAGACTTGAGCCAGTTGTATGGGGTCAAGGTCACTGCAAGGTGAATGAAGTATACTTTAAGGGTATTTTTGGCCGACAAATGAGGTAAAAAAGTAGGTCTAATTGTTGTTTTTTTTTTTTTTTTAAGGTTTGTTTCTTGTGCTAAAATAATGAAACAGGAAAGCTTTCAGAGGCTGAAACTTTGGAACATTTCATACAGAAACTGAGTGCTAATTCAATCATTCTTGGTTAATCATGTTTTAGGGGCGAGGCCATAAAAAGAGAGTTGGTCTCTCTTGTCTTATACTAAAGGGCTGTTCCTCAGCTAACATTTTTTGATTCCTAAAACATTCCAGGAACGTTATTATTATTTTTTTTGGCCTTCAGGAACATCCCATGAAGGATGGTTTGGTTGTCCTGTGGTTTGCCAGAGATAGTTTGTTTATGTAAATATAATGTTAGTTTTTGGTTGTGTGTTTTGCTGTGTGGAACATTCTCATAATTGTTTGTCGTGAAGGAACCTCTGGAGAAGTTTTGGATAACGTTCCTGTTCAAATGTGTTAATGTGATATTAACCTGGAGAGAATGTTTTCTAAACGTTGGCAAGAGCTTTTTGTAAAACTAGCCATAGGAGAACCATAAGCTAACGTTAGCTGAACATTCTCTCTTTGCTGGGTCCATTCTCAAATATGGGCGAGCTCGAGTGACTGCATGGAAAATTACCCATTCAGGTTCAATAAAGATTCATAAATCTATCTAGCTTTATGTTTATCAATGCGAGACACTTTTCAAATGACCATCATGGACACTATAATGATCCTGAAAGTGTGATCTGATGTTTTATTAAGTGATAAAAGAGCTAACTTTCATCTCATCGCTCTTACATTTAATCCTGGTCAGGGTCACAGGAGAAGCTGGAGCCAATCACAGCTGACTTCTGGTGAGAGGCGGGGTTACGCCCTGGGCAGTTCGCCAATTCAGCGCAGGGTGACACACAGAGACAGACAACCATTCACACCTACGGGTGATTTAGAGTAGCCAATTAACCTAATCCCCTCTGTGTATGTCTTTGGACTGTGGGAGGAAACCGGAGTACCCGGAGGAAACCCACACG
>JAQMCW010000036.1:2059134-2072155 GCA_030068335.1 Chrysichthys cranchii | reverse complement strand
CTGAGCCTCACCTTGGATTGCGCAATCCCTCCCAAACTGTGCTCTGCCATGCAATGAGAGCGTGTCCCTGTCTCTGTGTACGTCACCAATCAAATGTTTCAAACACTTTTATATCCAAGCTCAAACTATTTTCTAAATTGGACTTTCAATTGAAACAGGAGGGAATAAATAAAGTGTGTGTGTGTGTATCCGTAAGGTAGACACCGGCAACTGAGAGATTAATGAAGAAAACCAAATGAATCCAGAAATCACATAGCGAAATGCCACTGCCTCACCAGCCATCAACCTCACCGCACGTCACTGGTTTGGACCCATGTCAGGTATTAATGCAGTAAATAAACACATCTGATTTTGCACTCTACGGTCACTGATTTCAACTCATGACCTAATAATTCCTATACAATGTGTGAACCATTTTTGTCTGAAAATCACACAGAATCAGCCTGGGTCTCTTGGACCCTGGGCATGATTAAAAAGGAAACTACGCATGTATTTCTGCAAGAAATGACGAATGTGATTGCTCTAATGTGCAAAAAGAGATGAGTATGGCTCATGATGGATGGATGGCTAGATGTGTGTGTGAGGGATGAGCGGGTCTGAGATATGAAATGAAATTTGATGGCTCTCTGATGAAGCGTGACTGAGCAGGAAGACACTGATTCCGAAAGTCCATGTACTCTATTTCTATGGGGCCAAAAATGCATTGCAGCCAATGGAGGAAAAAGGGATGGATGAAAAGCAAGAAAAAGATGAGTGCAATTCAACAGGTTCTTGGCTAGCTACATGCTGTAAATTCTTTATGAAGTATCACTAGTGGTGTCTTTCCATAAAACAACTTTAAATCAAGATAGCATAATGCAAGCCGGAGTAATACAGCCAAAACTTTCCGCAAAAGACGGAAATCTGCAATACATGGACGCCACCCCCGAATGCTTTTTCTAAAAAATAGTTTAAGCCCTAACTTATCCTCCTACACTCTTTCGACACTAGAAACATCACATTTATAGCGAGTACTGTAATGTGCTGTATACTATACTAGCGTAGCCTGCACTTATATTTTAGGTACTGCGGTCGAACGACTACGCGATCAGATGATGATGATGATGATATGTGCTTATGCCCTGCCGATACTTTAGCGAATGCTGGTTGCTTCTCCCCAACCGTATGCATTGTACCCAGCAGCCAATCACAACCAAGGTTAAATGAACAGGGCGTTCCGATTGGCCAGACTCGTTCCTCCAGCCACATTTTATTTTTCAGTATCCCCACACCGCGTTTTCCTAAACAACGCTATGTGTTCTTTGTCTCTTGTGTAACTATAATATACGTTGCCCTGTATTTTACATATTATTAATATTTTACTTCATTTTAAGTAACGTTTTATATATTTTTTTTATATATTCGGAATAAAAATCCACGAATAGCCAAGGGCGCGAAATGAGAACCGCGATATAGCGGGGGATTACTGTATAGAGATGGTATTAGAGTAATTGAAATATATTATAATGTATCTTTTTTTAAACGTCTTAAAGATCTGTAAATGTTTGCCGCCTCACGCCTCGTGTTCCACGGTCCACCACGACCCTGCGCAAGGATGAAGTGCTAAAGACGAATGGACGTAAGAAGGAAATCGAATGCAAATCAAATCAATACGCACTACTTGCTTTTAGATAATTACCCTTTCGACGTCCTTCAGTGAAAGTGGAATGAAATCTTTCCTCCCTTTTCGCTCCATGCTTAAATCCAGCATAGGACAACATGCCCATATTTGACCATGCGAAGGCTTTTCCCAGGCGGCCATACAAATACGGTGGCTTTTGTTGTTCTTGTTGATGATGCTTCAGTTCCTTGTGCATCATGCAAATGTTATTGATTTGGGAAAAGTATGCCTCAGAGCTGTTTGAGGACAGAGGTCTGCTCACTCTAATGACACTAGAGTGGTAATCAGAAGGGCTGGGAGAATTCCCAGTGGACTTATCTTCTTTCAGGCTGATTAAAATAGACTAACAACATTACATTTATGGAAGTGGCTTTCTGTAACCGGCCCTTACTGTTTCCTGTATGAGACACTCTAATGGGCTGTAAACATCAGTCACATGCACGAAAACCTCTCTCTTTTCTGGCACTCAGGTGGTACAAACAAAGACCGGAGCCCTATCTCATTACCGACATAACCATGCATTAAATCTAAGGGGGAAAAAAAACCCTTGGCGTTTTTTACGTTGCCCGTAATCTTAGAGCCTCAAGATATGTAATGTGCAGACGATGTCTATGAGAGCTCATCTTCATGAACATACCAATATCGCATACCAATGTAAATGCCCCAAGTGCTGCTTGAGATCATGAAATAAATTGATTGCTAAGAATGGCTGGTCTAGCATGCTAGTAAAACCTACGCGATACGTGGAGTTAATCATCTCAAGTACCCTTCGCTTTTAACAACCAATCAGTTGAGTACCATGTTTACTTGCAGACCAATTGCCAGGGGCATGACATGGTCAACAAAGCCCCCATACAAGATCAGTTTGCGCCATAATTACAAATGTTTGTGGAAGCCAACCGAACATCCATCTGCATTATCCATGTGCTGAGGTCCTGACCTATTTTACTGGCATGAGGATATTTGGAGGTATGCTTAATTTGATGTAACGGAACACTCTATATGAAGGTATGGTGGTGCAATTGTTAGCACTGTCATCTCACAGCAAGAAGGTTCTAGGTTTGAACCTGTTGGCTGACTTTCTGTGTGGAGTTTGCGTGTCCTACCCGTGCCTGAGTGGACTTCCCCGGGTGCTTGGGTTTCCTCCCACAGCAATGGTTGCGCTTATCCACGTTATCCATGTGGTAACCTGGTGATCTGACCAGCTTTTCCACAATCCTGATGGTTAAGAAGTGTACATCATGGATGGATGGAGGGATGTTATCAAGGGAACACAAGATGGACCTTCATATGGCAATAAATTTCAAACGGTCTCAAAAGGATACTACAGTAACCCCCCGCTATACTGCAGTTCACATTTCACGTCCCCGGCTATTCGCGGATTTTTATTTAGAATTTATCTAATTTCTTTTGGTGGATTTCCCCGGTATTATAAAATACAAACATGAATTAAAACAGAGTAAAATATAAATAATATATAAAATACAGTACAGTGTAGATGATATTTACACAAGAGACAAATAACACGTAGCGTTGTTTACGCAAACGCGGTGCGGGGGTACGGAAAAAAAAATATGGCTGGAGGAACAAATCTGACCAATCGGAATGCCCTATTCATTTAACCTTGGGTGTGATTGGCTGCTGGCTATGATGTGTACGGTTGGGGAGAAGCAACCAGCATTCGCCAACATCCCAGTTCTTCGCCTGTAGCAGTACTTGCTGTAAATGTGATGTTTCGACGAATTCGACACAAAATTCACCTCGCTGTATGCTCGCAAATGTTTTCTCTATGTGTTTAATCGTGTTTAGAAAGTGTTGAAAGAGTTTGGGAGGATCATTTAGGGCTTAAACTATTTTTAAAAAAGCATTTAGGGGTGGCGTCTGTGTATTGCGGATTTTCCTCGTTCGCGGAAAGTTTTGGACTGTAACCCCCAGGGGGTTTACTGTATTTTTGAAAGTATTAGTGGAGAAATGCTAATATTTAGAATTAAGTGTACTTAGTTTTACTTGAAGTGCTAGCCTGGAGTGAAACCCTTTGTTGTAGGGTTCTACATAAACCTTTTATGTGTTCCCCCAGAAAGACAAATCAAAGAAAGCTTTATGTTTCTAGATTTTACCTTTTTTGTTTTTCTTCTAAATCTCTGGTCATTTGTAAAGACCTGTATATAACTCTATATAGCTGTATGAAAATTTTGCTACCTCTCGAACCTACTGTCTATTTTTGAGAAAGCACACACATTTTCTCCATCAGTTGACAGACGACTAGATCTCTGGCAAGGTTCTGAAAAGTACCGTATCTCAGTTTCTGTCCTTATCCTCCTGTTTACCTACTTGCTTTTCAAGTAATACCTTTTCCCTGAAGACAATCAAACGTTTCAGTCAGCACTAGCAAACACAGTAAGCATCTGCCTATATTAGTTGTCCAGTTCCCCCTCCTGTTTCTTGTAGACCTCGTTGAGAAGCTGGATCTCCTCATGGTATCCGCCTGCCTCACTCCGTTGGCGCCGACTGTTCTGCCGGTGGGCCTCCACCGTATCTGGAATGTGTATGTTGAGGCCGTCGGCATCTGGGCTGGAGCCGGGGATCAGCAGTGAGTATGAAGCGGTCTCACCCAGCTCACAGGATACGAAGCGGTTTTCACGGCGAGAGTAGCGCAGCGACGGGGAGCGTGCATGCGTCGACGACTGGCTGATGTTGGACACAATAGAAACGCTGTCCATGGCCTCCTCATTGTCACAGATCTCCAGAACCTCCAGATGGATCTTCACATTGGTGTCGGCCACTCCTCCGCCTGCCCCGCTGCCGGAGTTAGGCTCTTCCGCACTGGGCTCATGGCCCACCGATTTGGAGCGGTACACCTCGACCTTCTTGGCATTGTTGGGGGAGATCTTGAGGCCATCACTGCTCACCTCGTAGGTGGAGAGAGAGAGTGTTTTGCCTGTGGGCGCTTGGAGGGATACAGTGCCCTGGAAGGCACAAAGAGGAATTGCCAGGCCACCTGAAGACCTCTGTTGAGAAGAAATAAGAATGATAAGACAAAGCCAGACATCACTGAGGGCTGGATTTAAAGACGTAAGTCAGAAAACACATTGAATATATTTATTCCTTTAGTTCAGAAATATGGCTTTTGACTGATCTGTGCCTGTTTTTGAAGTCGCTTTAATCACTGGTTGTGACCTGGAAAACATTACTCACATCTCCACCAAGAACCACACAGTTCTGTGACCATTACCAGAAGTTACACAAACTACACGACGGATTCAAGATTTCAAGGCACGGCACAAACGAAGCAATTCAGCAAAAGTAGATGATTGAATTAATGGTCTTTTATACATTTGGTGTACCTTTTAGTTTCTTTTTAAGCTTTCCGTGAGTTTTTTCTTTCCTGGTAATGCCACAGTACTCATTATTAGATTTGTAAAACATTGAGAAAAAAAAAAGTTAGCCATTGAAGCTTGTGTGGTATGATAATATCCAACCAACACTTCCTGGTCTGCAGCGAAGCTCCGAGTGTAGCACATGACCTCCAAAGTTTCCTGTTAAATCTAAAGAACTAAACTCGGTCTGGTACCTCGGGGTATAAAGTTCCTGAAAGGGTTCCTTCCATGGAAGCACACACACACACACACACACACACACACACACACACACACACACACACACACACTCAGAGAGGGATTTTCAATCTTCTCCACAAAGGACTGGTGTGGCTGTAAGGTTTTCACACCAACCAAGAAAACCCGTTTAATCAGTTCATCTTGGTCTCGAATCAGCTATCAAGTCTGGTCTGAATGAAAACCTGCAGCCACAATGGCCCTTTGTGGATAAGTTCGAACACCTCTGCTCTAGAGGAAAGAAGTACAGGAACTGCAAATGAAAGAAAATCCCTGAAAAGGTTCCTGTGATGGCAATCTGCTGCTACTAATGTGCAAATCTCACCAGCCCTTCACACATCTTGGCTGCACACTGTCAGACACCCTGGACTTTTCTTCCTAATAGTTAGCACACAGTAGAAAATAACTGGAGTGGTGATGAGAGACTTCATCTACAGACACAGGCGAGAGCCCAGCTCAGAGATAAAGTCCAATCTCTGGAGATCTGCAGTAGAAATAAGGGGAAAGAGGGGAAAATTCTCCTTATTATTCTCCAGTGCAGTGAACTATGTCCAATAAAAGACCATGGAAATGAAGCTGCCTCTAAAAGCAGCCTGGCTCTTGATTTGATGAAAAATGAATCAACTTCTAATTAAAGATGCATGAATTACATTTTATCAGCGGAAAGGCAGGCTGCAGTTTGTCAAAGTGCTCAAGTTATTATGAGTGAACCCTCATTACCATCTTTTCGAAATCGTTTTCATTAATTAAAAGGCACATCATAGGGACTTTTCCTTGTTGGACAAGAACACAGACCAAACGCACTTTAATTGCACGGGGAAACGGGTGACAGACATTCAACTATTGCAAAAATGTTAACGACATTCAGAAAGCAGGCTGAATTTTCTTACGAACGGAACCGTGCCAAAGACTTGACATTCTGTAAAATAATAATATTAATAATAATAATAATAATAATAATAATAATAATAACAACAACAACAATACTACTACTACTACTAATAAAAGGAAATTATAAGAAATGTTTTATTGAGCATCTTGGAGAATCTGCTAGAGATTTTTCTGGGGACTTGAATCGTCATGCTTGCTTCTTTTTGCATGCAAAACCAAGAAGCTTTTATTATGTTATTTGCCTGTGAAGTAGTCTCTTGTGCAGTATGTTGCTTTCTTTACTGACATACAAACATTTCTGATATAGAAATGATTTTTTTTTTGGAAAATAATACTTGGCCATCTAAAACCCTTTTGTACTGACTCAATGATGTAGCATTTATAAAATAAATATCTATAACAAAAATAACCATTATAAGAAGAAGACAAATAATAATAATGAACTGCATCAGGAGGAAGTAGTAAACTCAACGTAGCAGTAGCAGAAATAGTGCAAAGTAATACAGTATAATCGAATGCGCAGGGATAAAATATGACGCGAAAATTCAAGTACAAAAATAAGCATAAGCAGATAAAACGAATAACAAGAAGGCAAGAATAAAAATAGTTCAATAATAATAATAATAATAATAATAATAATAATAGTCATAACAAAATTGAAATGTTGAAATAAACTAAACATTTCACCATCGTTATTTATATATCCGTTTTATTTCAAATGTTGAAAAAAACTATTCAAAGTGTTTTAGAATGAGAGTTAATTTATTTTAAATAATAAAGAAATGACACAGCTTCTAAATAGCAAACTAACTACTACGTTGTGCGCTAAACAGTAAAACAACCGATTCGTTTTCACTCAAATAACAATTGGCCTTCTCTTAGGTGCGCTGCATTGTCTCCCCGATAACCTTCCGTTTTCTGAAGAACAAAAGCTCTTTTTTCGTCCGTACGGACACACTAATTCAGTAGACATAAAGTAAATGTAGGCTTTTGCTTGCCTTGACTTAATGAGACCTGCATGTGGAAGCTGTGCAACACCAGTAGGCCACTAATCAAACCGAGACTCGGAGCTAATTGCTCCGGCTACCTATTTGCACACACACTCGATAGAGTTCCTTAATGAGTCCGTCTCCTTCATCACTCTTTAAATGAGGAGTTCAGACCGGAGCAAGCATCCTTCTCCATCCTGTTATCCTAAACCGTTCTGGTCATGACTCACATAAGAACTTCGCGTCCCAGTCTCACGTCGCGTCACACGGAGGCGTGCCAAGGCTCCGCGTCAGTATTAATCGTGTTGCGGGCATCTGCTATCCTACACAAGTGGTGTGTTCAAGTTAAACTGGATTGAAAGAAATTGATTTGTTTTTAAAGAGAGAGTCAATTTCGGTTTTCCAAAGCTGCAGGAGTAGTGTAGAGATAGATCTGTGACAGAAGATTGTCTCCCCGCGCACCATCGAGATCTAAATTATTCAAATGTTTCGGCTTTGGTGCTTGTCATGGTTCTGTCACAGGTAACGATCGGCGTCGGTTTTTATGCCACCGACTCTCATCCTAGTGAACCAAATTAAATATTGATCAATGTTTGGAGACACAATATAGACGTATGAGGCTATTTAATCGAGACAGCCGAGAAAGAACAGACCTGTTATTATTCTCGAGCCCGAAGAACTCTTTCAGATGAATTCCATGAAAATTACAAATAAAGTGTGGGCAGGAAACTTGAAAGAAAGTGAGCGACGGATCAATCAACCTCCCTGCTTTGTTCTTAGGGCCAGGTAACTTTGGTAAACAGGAAGTGTGAACAAATTAAACTGGATATATTTTCGCTTCCTAATTGGAAAAACTAACCTTTTAATGGCGTTTATATTAACGGCACACGGGAGACACCCTTATCCAGAGCTACTTATTTGCACAACATTATTTATGCAACTGAACAGTTAGAGGCCTTGCACAAGTGGCATCATGGCACTGGGGGATTTGATCTCACAACCATTTGGTCAGCAGGCCAACATCTTAAATGCTGCTCATTATGATGAGCTCTCTGAAATTATTCAAGGAATAAACCCCTTAGGGGCCTGGTGTTATCAGAAAATAATAAATGATGGCACGGTGTGATGCAGATTGATTAATTTATAATAGAAGTATTTCTCAAAATGTTTTATTCCTCTTGTACTATAGCAGTTTCCCAAAGCTAACAATTTTGTTTCTATAAAAGAATGATAATGGATACTTAATTAATACTTAATCATTTTTATCCATTTATAGTTACATTTAATGTTCATCTTCTGCCACTTAATCTTGTTCAGGGTCGCGGGGGGAAGCTGGAGCCAATCCCAGCTGACTTCGGGAGAGAGGCGGAGTTACACCATGGGCGGGTCACCGATCCACCACAGGGCGACACACAGAGACAGACAACCATCCACACTCACATTCACACCTACGGGCAATTTAGAGTCGCCAATTAGTCTAATCCCCTCTGTGCATGTCTTTGGACTGTGGGAGGAAACCGGAGTACCCGGAGGAAACCCACATAGACACGGGGAGAACATGCAAACTCCACAAAGAAAGGCGCCCGGGCTGACCGCGGGCATCAAACCCAGGACCTTCTTGCTGTGAGGCGACAGTACTAACCACTTAACCTATATGCCACCCACGTTTAATGTTGAATCTTTGAAAACAACTTAATTCCTGTTCTTACTTAGATTATTGCAATTTGTTCCATCACCAGCTTTTATTTCCTATTTGTTTCTCCCGTGAAGTTGATTAAAAAAAACCCCAAAACAACAAAAACAAAAATCGCAGCTCGCTATGTTAGCAAGAAACCAAACAATGGTTCCAGTGTCGGAAAACTTAAAGGGACTGGCTCACCCTTCCCAGAATCCAATGCAGTTTTTTTGTGTCATTATTATTATTATTATTTATTTATTTATTTATTTTTTTCATGTTACGATGTAACATCTACGGCTTAGGCTGTCGATGGATTGTTGCGGATTGTTTTAGGAATATCAATGGCATGGAAAATGGCGACTCGCCTTGGCTCAGAGAAAGTTACAGGTTTCCCTCTGACTGTTACAAACCACTGGAGGCCTCTGTCCGCAAATGTTAAAGCAACCTGAAAATGACCACAATTTTAAATACTGGCAGAAAAAAAATTATACATCAAACTATTTCTTTGTATGTCTTCAGTCTTTATGTAATTCAGCATTTCTGCAAACATAGGAGCCAAATGTCCACATTGTCTTGCATGCTAACATACGTACAGTATAATATCCAACATCCAATGCACCATTTATACGAATATCTGACCCTTCTGGAGTAGGAAATACAGAAATGTCTTGTCTTTTCAGTACTTTTCCTAATGGGAGGTGGATAAAGGTTCCAAAAATGTAAACAAATAGATAAATAATTTAATTAAAAGAAAAAACAAAAAAACAGTGAACATTTGGAACCAAGTCAAGGAACCCAGATGGTAAAAACTCAGCTGTATCTTGAAACACTGTAAAGAGAATATTTTAAAAGCTGCACCAGAAGACCGATAGAGGAGACGGAGAATGATGAACACGCCATCCCGATGATCGCCATTTCATTAGAAAATGAATCACAGGCAGCCTGTCGCTTCCCCTGTCCCATTCTGCCTTTGATTCGGTTTATAATTGAATCTGAGTGCCTTTCCTTTCCACCGAGTCCTGAGTGTGGGTGTGCTGTGCATGCATCAGGAATTCATGATGTCGTTTTAAAAACACAGGCCTCCTTAACCTCGTCTAAACCGCACACTTCCATCCCACTCATGCATGCAAAGTGGCAGCAACAGCACACGCATACCCTCTAAAAAATATTTAGCGTATTCAACATCCATAGATTTCATCACAGTGTAAACCGAAGCGTTCACGGTCACTATGTTGGGAACGTGACCTCGAGTCCGAAAATGCTTTAGACGCCAAAAGACAACCTTTCGAGGGCAGGTGAATGCAGTTAAAGAATTTAATTATGTGCTTTTTAGATGCTTCTGTTATGAATTCAAATGCCTTGGAATAGCTCTCTTTTTCTAAGAGCATTTATTATGCATTCAGAGCACCTCAAAAGGCAGGTCGTTACTTCTAAAGCAGCAATGCGTACCGTTAGGTGACTCTGCTGATCGGACTGCCAGGGAGGTCACATGACCAGGCGTAAATCAACTGCTTCAGAGTCCTAAGTGGAAACATTATGAATATTGTTTTTCTCCTGCATTAAAAATCAGACACACGCCTGCTGTCAAGAATATCCCTAAAGCATGAAAAGGGCTTTTTGGGCTGGTTTCTCATGGCTTATAGCTAATTCAGAATCGCAGATCAGCTAATTCGTGTGTGTGTAGTGGCCGTGGCGTCCCCCTACTATCTACAAAGCATAATGTTATCCTGCTTTGAAATATTTCCTTTCAAATTTAGTTGTTTATTATAGAATAACAATTTTTTGCATATAAAGACATAAATAGATATGAAAATGTAATACAGTGGGCCCTCGGCTCATGAACTGAATTCGTTCCGAGACTCTGTTCGAGAACCGATTTGTTCGTGACCTGAATCGATTTTTCCCATTGAAATGAAAGTAAATGCACTTAATGTGTTTCCGCCTCAAAACATGTTTTTAAAGTGTATTATGGGTTTATGTGTTGCCATAAAACATAGAATAAAATTAAAATCACCTTAATTATAGAAAAATAAACCTAAATGAAATAAACAGATGATTTTAACGCACGTTCCCTTTGCGGTGGAGACGTAAAAATGCAGAGAAACACAACGAAAACCACCATAATACACTTTAAAAACATGTTTTGAGGGCTGAAACACATTAATAGTACCGTATTTACATTCATTTCAATGTGAAAAATTGATTCGGGTCGTGAACAAATCGGGTCATGAGCAGACCGAACAGACGACAGACTCTCGGAACGAATTAAGTGTGTGTCCCGAGGGTCCACTGTATTCTTATTACATCATCATATTTTAGAATATAAGCCGAACAGAGCACACTATAGAGGCAATACACATCCAAAAGGCATCACATGCAAGGAGCAGAAAAAAACAATCTACAGCTGATCATGTGACAGGACCGAGGGATTGAAACCCGGAACCCCTGACCTCGCCGTCTGTGTAAGATTTTATCCACCGGGCAGGTCATGAGCCGGCTTTTTCCATCGTCGGAGTCAGAGCAGATTTTATCACAGCAAGCACAGACACACCACAATCCAAAGAGCACCCATTTGTACAGAATTCTCAAATAAACCCCATGTTAAAACACAGGCTGTCAGCAGTTGAATTACAGTTCGCCACGGAGAGAGCAACATCTGCATTTGGTGTGTGAAACGCAGCAAAGTGGGTCTGTGAATGCAGGGGTGATTTTACTCCCGATGAAAGAGAAGGTGTGAAAAAGGGCCATTTGGCAGTACAATAGTACAATGCAAACATCAGAAGCATTTCGCTTTCACAGTTTTAAGTTTCTCTTGCAATTCTGACGTCACTGTTATTTATAGAGAAAGGCCTGAAAATAAAAGCCAAACAATAAAGACCACTGACTTGAAAAGCACTTGTCAGAAGCAAAATAATCTCCTCGCCAAACGTTATTGGACCCGCATTGTGAGCCTGTCAACACATGTTTACAAAAAACCGTTCCTTACATAAAACATGCCGAGAAATTACACCAAGTTGCCAGTTTATCAGTTACAACATTAGCGGAGGCGCCGGCGTGAATGTGCTAGCAGGGCTAAGCGCGTCTTTGTTTCAAAGTTAAAAAGGCATCAATTTTTTGGCATTCTCATCAGATTATTTGCTGTAAAAAAGTAGAGTGTGGTTTTTTTTATTTTTTTTTTTAGTTTTTTGTTGAAACAAAACAACAGCACCATCAATAGCCATATGAAAACCACACAATGTGCTACGAGGAAGTGAGAAGTGAGCCTGGGGCTGATGGCTTTCTAGCCCGGACTGTATTCACACAGATACGTGCAGTCTTTATACATCACCGACAGGTGATTTCACGCACCGAATGAAGCACTGCAACAGAACACTCAGTAATATGGAAAGAAGAAAGACATTGTCTTTTAGATAATATAAGCTAATCTGAGCTAGTATGTTCTATATTCATAAAAGCTCATAATCATCACGACTAAAACAGACACCTAGCCACCTAGCTGATATGCAAAACCGACATGATTTCAAAGTTCTGTTATGTATGTTCACAATAATCACTTTATAACTCCAGTTTCATGCCTAACAGGAGCTAATAACCTAACACCATTTCTGAAACAATTCTTAAGCATGCTTACTAACTCACTAGCATAAACTGTCACACCTAACGTTAGTTAAATTTCTAAAAATGGAGCTGATTCTGAGAGTATTCTTAAATATCTTTATTAAATCACTAGCATTTGCTAACCTGACAGGATTACCGAAAGGGTTTTGAAGTGATATTCATAAATGCTTATACAGGAGGTCCTCGGGTTACAACATTCTCAACATATGATGTTTCGAGTTTACGACGCTCGCTCCCATAAAAACGTAAAAAAAAATTGATGCACGAGTGTTAAGGTCATACTTACGGACTACGTGGGCAAACTAGTTTAATTGCACGCAGCGGAAGAATACGCAGTAAAGCGGTGTATGATTAAGGAAGCTGGCAAAGTTGACTGTAAAAATTTTTGTGTTGCTTTGTTTGGTGACTTTTTGGCCCTTCTCATGCCTCCTAAACAAACGTCCGAGCCTTCGACGAAGAGGAAATCCATCACGATGGAAGTGAAATTAGACATTGCGGAGAGATCAGAAAAGGGAGAAACAGCCACGGATATCGGATGTCAGTGTTTCTGTTCCTACAGTGCAGTGTACAG
>JAQMCW010000036.1:1940136-1953923 GCA_030068335.1 Chrysichthys cranchii | reverse complement strand
GATTTTATTAATTCTTTAATAATCATTTTTACTTATTGAAAATGACTTGAAACAGAAAATAATTATCTTTATTTTTTTTTTTTTAGAAAAAATGTCTGCAGTTAACTACAAAATTGCATTATGTTTAATGTGCTATCAGATGCTCATATTTACCAAAGATCTCTCTCTCTCTCTCTCTGTTTTTTATTTTTTTTTGCATTTTACTGTGTGTTATCTGCATTATTAACATAAGTATACTTCTGTACATTTATAGGGTTTATAACGCATAAATATTGTTTTCACAGATTATCAGTTTCCTTTGGGTTTTTTGTGCTATTTATCATTGTTATTTTCTGTAATTCTGCAATTTCCACTTGTTAAAAAGCAAAGGATTATGCAAAACCTCTGTGGAGTAACATCCATAACAAAACAAAACATCAATAATTTTTATCTGTCCTTCTCTACTCAGATAAGTCATGCTGCCACATGTGAATGTCTGAGCAACAGAAAAGAATACCCTTCTTTTTTTAGGACCATAGCAAGTGACTACTACCAGAGCAGAGCACTTGCATATTTGGTTAAGCACTTCGGCTGGTCTTGGGTGGGAGCTGTGAACAGTGATAATGACTATGGCAACAATGGAATGGCTATTTTTCTGAATGCAGCCAAAGAGGAGGGAATATGTGTTGAGTACTCTGAGAAGTTTGACCGGTCAGATCCTGAGAAAATCCTCAAAGTGGTTGATATTATTAAAAAAGGCACAGCTAAAGTAATTATCATATTCCTTATCCAAATTGATATGAATATTCTAATAGACCATCTTATTTTTAAGAATGTCACTGGCTTCCAGATGATTGGTGTTGAAGGATGGATTACTGCTGTCAATCTAGTATCACCAGCAAATTACAACATATTGGCCGGATCCATTGGATTAGATGTGGGAAAAATGAACATTGGTGGGTTTGCTGACTTTGTTATAAATGAGTTTTGGCAAACAGCTTTCCATTGCTTGAATACAGAGGGAAACATTTCTCAAAGTGAAAACGACTGCAGGAAATATGAAGATATGATTCCATTTAAAAATTACAATGAAGATATATCAGAATTGAGATATGCAAATAACATCTACAATGCAGTTTATGCTGTGGCACATTCTTTACATAACCTGTTGGGATGTACAGAAAACCAGAGTTGTGAGAAAGACAAAAATATACAACCATGGCAGGTACCACAAAGAAGAGAATCAAAGCAAGCTACATCCATGACTGATATTGTCATGAAATAAATTGAATACTTGTTTGCCTTTTTCTTTGAAGGTTATTGAGTCTCTAAAGAAGGTAAATTTTACCAGCAATTTAGGAGAACAGGTGTGGTTTGACAGCACTGGTGCAACAGCTGCAAAGTACGATGTAGTGAACTGGCAACGAGGGCTCAATGGAGAAGTGCAATTTAAGGCAGTTGGTTATTATGATGCCTTATTGCCAAGTGGACAGCGGTTTGTCCTAAACACTAAAGATATTGTGTGGGCTGCAGAGAAAAGAGAGGTACATATACGGTTTGCACTTTTTTTTTTTTTCATTTTTAAAAGTATGCACGTCCATACATAACTTTTTTTTGTTTTAAAAAAAAAATAGATGTCCTAAAATAGTATCTACATGCCACTGAATACATATGAAATGTTTCAGATAAAAATACTGATTTATTGTCCAAGCATGGAAGCTTGTATTTTAATAGCGAGCAGGACTAGTAAAAAATAAAACTGCATTCATTTATTTATATTTGTGGCACAAACAATACTTGTTGAATTCTATGTGAGAAGTACTGACTGTAAGTGTAATACTGTATATTGTTAGAAGCCAAGGTCAGTGTGCAGTGAGAGCTGTCCTCCAGGAACCAGGAAAGCTGCACAGAAGGGAAGGCCTGTCTGCTGCTATGACTGTATACCATGTGCAGAGGGAGAGATCAGTAACCAGACAGGTAATTTCAGCATTACCAAGTTGCACAGGCGAGTTGTAAATTGTACAATATGTATCCTCATTTTATTATTTAGGATACAGTTCCTAAACAATAGTATGCTTAAATAAAATCATGAAATAATCTTGAAACCACCCAGCTTATTTTCCTTTCCTAATCAGAGCAATGATTACTTTGCAGATTCAAATAACTGTGAGCAGTGTCCAGGAGAATACTGGTCTAATGCTGTCAAAGATAAATGTGTGTTAAAGGTCATAGAGTTTCTTTCTTTTACAGAAGTTATGGGAGTAATACTGGCATTTTTTTCTTTGTTTGGAGCTACATTAACTGTCTTAGTTGCTATTTTATTTCTAATAGAAAAGGACACTCCCATTGTTAAAGCCAACAACTCTGAGCTGAGCTTCCTGCTGTTGTTTGCTCTGACTCTGTGTTTCCTCTGTTCACTTACTTTCATTGGACGGCCCTCTGAGTGGTCCTGTATGCTGCGCCACACAGCGTTTGGAATCACATTTGTGCTCTGTATCTCCTGTGTTCTGGGGAAAACAGTAGTTGTGTTAATGGCCTTCAGGGCTACACTTCCAGGCAGTAATATCATGAAATGGTTCGGGCCTCTACAGCAGAGACTCAGTGTATTTGCCTTCACTCTCATACAGGTCCTTATTTGTGTAATTTGGTTAACAGTTTCTCCTCCTTTTCCCTACAAGAACATGAACTACTACAAGGAAAAGATCATATTAGAATGCAGCTTGGGCTCAGCTGTAGGTTTCTGGGCCGTGCTGGGTTATATAGGAGTTCTAGCATTCCTGTGCTTTGTTTTGGCTTTTTTAGCCAGAAAGTTGCCAGATAATTTTAATGAAGCTAAATTCATCACATTCAGCATACTCATATTCTGTGCTGTTTGGATCACCTTTATTCCAGCTTATGTCAGCTCTCCTGGAAAATTTACTGTAGCTGTGGAGATATTTGCTATTTTAGCCTCTAGTTTTGCTCTTCTATTCTGTATATTTACACCTAAATGTTATATTATTCTGTGTAAACCTGAACTCAATACGAAGAAACATATGATGGGGAAAATGACATCTACATGACAAATAAAAATATTCAAATCTACAACAGTAGTCATTGAAGTGGACTGAAATTGGTCATTTGAGGCGAAAGAATGAATTGTGTGACAATTCTTTTAAAAAAAAAATCACGATCACTCACTTTCAGTAACTACCTTATCCTGGTTCGGTTCACTGTGGATGCAGGAAACACTGGGAGTGAAGTGAGAATATATCACAAATGGGACACCAGTCCATCATAGGGCACCATGCATACATAGAATCATACGCAATCATTAAAAACTAGAAAAAAAAAATACTCAGTACACCTATAGACACCTTTTTGAGAGGTAATAGGAAAGTAGAAAACCTTGTGGAAACATGAGCAGAACAGCAAGTCAAATTCAGGTTTGAAATGGGGACCCTGGAGCTGTAAGCTAGTAAGGTTGTAAAGCTAGGTTAGTAAAGAGAAGAAGCGTTCCAAATTAAAAACTTAACTGTGTTCATCAGTATGTTTGGCAAAATTACCCAGTATTATGGAGAAAAAAAAGCAAACTCTTTCAATTTTTGCCACTAGCTGGTTTAATAACCCACCGCTAGTTTTGCACATCAGCCTGATCTTCAACAATGTAACCATACATGCTCTGTGTGAGCAACCCAAACTTTGGTCCCATTCTTTTTTTACTTATTTAATTATTGATGGAGAAAGCAGAAAATTCTGGCTATCAATGATAAGCCTTTAAATCTAACAAAACAAATGCAGGGAATTGAAAAAAAAAAAAACCTTCTGTCAAAAAGCACAGGAACTTATGAGGCCATAGTGAGCCAGGTCACAACAACATTCAGTAATAAATGTGAATAGCAATGCAATCTATGCATGACATCCTGTTCAAAATAGATTATAGGATCTTCTGTTGAAGGGTTGAAAACTTAAATCCAAAGGTCTGATACTCAGCTTATATCAGTCACCATAAGAAACTTTGGGCATTAAGTTTTTGTGTTATCTACTGTTTCCTGAATCAGAAAACAGTCAGACAGATGCCCAACAAGGATCCCTTTGTGGATTAGGACTTTTTCATGGTGTAGATGCTTGTGTACTTTGCTAAACCACAGGGCACATATACACTGATCAAAGAAATTAAGGTAACACTTAAATAATACAAGAGACCTTGATAAATGAAACATGCCAGTTGAAAATCTTTACTGATGTACATTTTATAGTTTGTTGAGAACAAAATGATGTAATCATGGTCAATGGAAACCAAAATCACCAACCCACTCAGAAGTGTGACTCAGTAATGTGAATGGCCCCTACATGCCTGTAGACACTCCCAACATCATCTGTGCATGCTTCTGATGAGATTGCAAATGGTGTCCTGGGGATCTCCTCCCAGACATGGATCAAGGCATGAGCTTCTGGACAGTCTGTGGCACTATGTCCTCAATATGAACCTGCTCTCATCTGTGAAGAGAACAGGGCACCAATGGTGGACCTGCCAATTCTGGTGTTCTCTGGCTAATGACAATTGAGCTGCATGGTACTGGACTGTGAGCACAGATCCCACTAAAGAGCATGAGTTCCTCATACCACTCTGGATCTGTTTCTAACAGTTTGGTCAGACAGATGCACACAGTAGCCAGCTGGAGGTCATTTTGTAGGGCTATGACAGTATTTCTCCTGTTCCTCCTGGAACAAAGGAGCAGATACTTGTCCTGCTGCTGGGCTGGTGCTCTTCTACAGCCCTGAACAGCACTCCTTGTGTAATGTCCTGTTTACTGGTATCTCCTACATGCTCTTTAGACCTTGATGAGACTGCATGTATGGATGTGCCATCCTGGAGGAGCTGGAGTACCTGTGTAATCGGAATGGGCTGCAGGTACTGCCTCATGTTACCAGTAATAACAGGTACAGTAGCAAAATGAAATACTAGCAAAGAACCAGTCAGGAAGGATAAACAGAGAGCAATTGTGTGTGGCCACTACCTGGAAACCCATTCCCTTTTTAAGGGTTTTCTTTTTGTTGCCTCTCCGGTGCACCTGTTGTCAATGTCATTTTCACGAAAATAAGTGAAGTTGGTTCACAATCACTAATACTTCCTATACTTCCACTTATACTTTATACAGATGGATATGCCTGAAATTTGATAGTAGACTGTGATGATTAAGTGTTCCCTTAAGATTTTGAGTAGTATACATACATACACTATATTACCCAAAGTATAAAGCTTGCCTTGACACACACATGAACTTTAATGACATCCCATTCTTAATAGATAAGCTGGAGTTGGCCCACCCTTTGCAACTATAACAGCTTCAACTCTTCTGGGAAGGCTGTCCACAAGGTTGGGAATGTGTTTATGGAAATATCTGACCATTTTTCTAGGAGAGCATTTGTGAGGCCAGGCACTGATGTAGGATGAGATAGCCTGGCTCGCAGTCTCTGCTGTAATTCATCCAAAAGGTGTTTTATTGGGTTAAGGTCAGGGCTCTGTGTAGGCCAGTCAACTTCCTCCACACCAAACTTGGGCATCCATGTCCTTATAGACACTGCTTTGTGCTCTGGTGCACAGCCATGTTGGAACTGGAATGGGCCATCCCCATGCTGTTCTCACAGTGAACATGAAAATGTCCAAAATGTCTTCAAATGCAGGGTGGCACAATGGTGTAATGGTTAGTACTGTCGTCTCACAGCAAATTGGTCCTGGGTTTGATCCCTGGGGCCGACCTGGGTGCTTTTCTGTGAGGAGTTTACATGTTCTCCCCATGTCCGTGTGGGTTTCATCCAGGTACTCCAGTTTCTCCCAACAGTCCAAAGACATGCACAGAGGGGATTAGGCTGATTGGCTACTCTAAATAGGTGTGAATGTGAGTGTGAATGATTGTCTGTCTCTGTGTGTTGGCCCTGTGGTGGATTGGCGACCTTGGCCTCTCTCTGGAAGTCAGCTGGGATCTGCTTCCCCCCACGATCCTGAACAGGATTAAGCAGTAGAAGATGAGTGAATGAGAGTGAGTGAGTCTTTATATGGTGCAGCATTAAGACTTCCTTCCATTAGAATTTAGAGGCCAAGTGCAACCCCTGAAAAACAACCCCACACCATAATCACCCCTGTGTCATGAATCTGCCCGCACGAAGCCTCTTTTTTACACACCCATCTCGGGTATTCACAAAAGCGGTGCAGTCCGGAGGACTCGCGCCGCTTCAAGATCACTCCAAAGCAGTGCCAATGGCGCATGCGCGAGGAATCACGCTATGCCGGTGCGTCACGTGGGCCTCCACAGGTGTTTCACATTTGGACTAATGACACGGACTATGCATAGACTCAGGCACATTACGGTGCGAAGCTTTAGATTGCCTTAATTCGTGCTTTTGCCAAGCCTTGATATATTGTGTTTGTATTTTCTGGTTTTGACCCTTTGTTGCCTTGGCTTTTGTCTTTGTATTTTGGATCCTCTAGTTTTGTCTGTTTGCTGATCACCTGACTCATTTATCTTCTTTGACCTTGAATTTGCCTGCTGTTTTTGTACTTCTGCTCTGGATGACAATAAACCTTAATTATGAATTGCACTTCGGTCTCTCCTCTGCGCATGTGTCTGTCCACAAGCCACACACATGACAAAAAGCTTTGCCGCAACATGGACACAGCGGGATCAAAGGGAGACTGATATAGGTATATGATGACTAATAATTTCCTGTATCACTATTGGGTGGATTTCCCGGAGATATACAATTGGGTGTATGATCCACTGAATGGCTTCCTGCTGCAGTGTAGCTTCTTTTATGAAAGCCTGATCAAATCCAAGCCTCTGGATTGTGTATGGGTCAGAGTGATGATGCGCTGGTTGAAGGGACCAGCGCTTGGGTTTGCTGAGGAGCTAATTGCCATGAAGCACACATGTCTCCTAAACCCGCAGGAGTTTGGGGAAATGCTAAAATGATTCCATGGATCCCTCAGGAAAGCAGGACATGCTCCAGAGTGCCCTCCAGTGGCCAAAAAGGAAGCACATGTTCCAGAGCCCCCTCCAGTGGCCGAGATGGAGATGATGGCTCCAGAGCCCCCTTCAGTCGCCAAAAAGGAGGTATTCACTCCAGAGCTCCCTCCAGTGGCTGAAATGGTGATGACGGCTCCAGGGACCCTTCCGGCAGCTGAGGTGGAGATGAAGGCTTCAAAGCTCCCTCAAGTGATCAAAAGGAGGCAAAAAAGAAAACAGGCAACCAAGTCCGACTCCTCGTCAGAAGCCAAGTCCAAGTCCAACTCCTCGTCAGAAGTCAAGTCCGACTCCTTGTCGGAATCTAAGTCCAACCCCTCATCAGAATCCAAGCCCAAGTCTGGTCCCTCGTCGGAATCCAAGCCTAAGTCTGGCTCTTCGTCCAAGTCGGAAGCCAATTCCGGCTCCTCATCCAAGTCGGAAGCCAAGTCCACAGCCTCGTCCAAGTCAGAAGCCAAGTCCAAGTCTGCTCACGCTCTCGAGCTGGTTGTTGCAGAGTCTCCGCCTGAGCCGGTCATCGCAGAGTCGCCACCTGTCATCACAGAGCCACCACCTGTCATCAGACAAACATCAGCCACTGAGTCATCTGCGACTGCCACAGAGACATCTGCGACCACCACAGACTCATCAGTCCACACCGAGTCATCTGCTGCAGGCTCGTCGGCCCATGCCGAGTCATCTACTGCAACCTCATCGGCCCACTCTGAGTCGTCTGCTGCAGCTTCGTTGGACCACGCAGAGATGTCACCCTCAGCCTCGCCTGTCGTCACAAAGACGTCGCCCTCAGCCTTGCCTGTCATTGCCGAGACACCAGCCTCAGCCTCTTCTGTTGTCGCAGTGCCGCAAGCCTCAGTATTGTCTGTCATCGCAGCACCGCCAGCCTCAGCCTCAGCCTCGTCTGTCGTCGCAGCGCCGCCAGCCGCAGTCTTAGAACCACCAGCCTCAGCTACAAAGCCGCCTGATGCCACAGAACCTGCCAAGATCACAGAGTCCACAGTTATGGCTGAGTCCATGCCAGAGTCCATAGTCACGCCAGAGTCCATAGTCACGCCAGGGTCCACAGCTATGCCAGGGTCCACAGTCATGCCAGGGTCCACAGCTACACCAGGGTCCACAGTCACGCCTGAGTCCACGGCAAGGTCTGCACCAGGGTCCACACCACAAGTCAAGTTTGTGCCAGAGTCTACGCCCCATATAATGGTCATGTACACACCAGAGTCTACGCCCCATGTCACGGTCATGTCCGAGCTTGGTCATGATCTTGTAGGATCGGCATTACTCTTGCAGTGGCGTATACAAGCCCACTGGTTTCATTGATGGTGGTGATTGGAATATTGAACGATATTTTGCCCATCTTTTCTGAAGGAACTTCTGTAATTAAGCAAGGGAGTCTCACCTGAGGGTTGTGCCTCAATCCTCATCTTCAGTTCACTGGATGTTGCTGTGGTGTTATGTAGTTCTTATATTCTTATCTGTGCCTGTTCATAAATTCCATCATCTGTAGTCTTCCTACTCGGTGGATGTAGTCTTTAGTGACAGTTGTGAGAGTATCTTCCTTCTATTTATATTAGAGCATTGGGTCAAGAGCTGCATCTTAGTCACTGTGAATGTTCTGGTCATCCATAAATCCCATATTCAGTCCATGTATCCTCTCTCCTTAACATTGCTGTCATAGTAGCATTCCATCAATTCCATATTTTAAGTTCTAGTCCTAATCTTGTCCTAGATCTAGTCCTGGTATAGTAGCCCAATTTTTTTTATCCCTCAACAACCTAGTTCACCTGGGCAATGTCTGAGCCAGAATGGTTTTATGTATACTTCTCTAGCTAATCTTCCATGTTAGGCTTGTTTCAGCATTAGGGTTCTAAGCCTAGGGACCCTTACTGTTGCCATGAGCAGGAATCAAACCCTGGTCTTGCAGTTCCAAAGGTGGTGCTGTCCAAAAGAGTTTTGCTACACCATGACAATGAATGTCCTCATACAGCAGCAGTGACAGTAAAGACAGTGCAATGGATTGGGTCCAAATGTCTTACACATCCTCCGCCCAGGCACATTTGGTGCTGAGTGAACCACTGATGGAGGGATTTGCATGGTTGCAGACTTACCTGTGATGATGAAGTAAAGGAAGCAGTGCACCTCTTGCTTTGGGAGAAACTGAAAAATGTTTTCTTTGTGAGAATACAGAATGCTAAAACAAAAAATGTGTTATCATGCATAGGAACATGTGGGAACATGATATGGTCGATTTCTAACAGTTGCTTCTATTAAACCTATTAAATGAATTTTATATTTACTTTTTGATTCTCCCTCATACAATTGTTAGCTAAAGATGAGTGTAACATATTAATTCATATTAATGGAACCAACTAAACTTGTATACATACACTATATCATTAATGGATTGGTACAAACAGAAACAGCTCAACTCTAGGAAATGAAAATGTGTGCAGATGTGGCCAAATATAATCATAATTATCCATATTTACCTTAAAATAAAATAGATTCACACTAGCATAAAAAGGGACAGACAGACAAATCATAAAACATGCATTCAATACAATGACACACAAATGGTAGTGTCTACTGCCTATGCAGTATTTGCTTTTTTCTTTTTATTTGATTGTTTTTTTTATTTGATTAAGCATTTAGAATAGAACTCACTGTCATAAATGCTTTGGAAGAGCATTGTATTGATTGTCAGTATTGTTCAATCATCAGTGAATAGGTCAGTTAATTACTAGCATTGTAATCACTTTAATAATACTCAGGATGACATGTTGAAATACATCTGATCACATGATTGTGCATTGAATGCACCCAGAAGGATCCATCCGTCCATATATAACATGTTCTTCCACGTGAAGCAGGGAAATGCACTGGAGTCCCACAGCATCTGTGATGTTTCTATATACATTATTGTTCCTCTGTGTCTTTAAAGTAAAAGGAGAAAAGGCGAACTGTCAAATGATTGGGAACCCAGAGTACCCTCAGCTCTCCAAGGATGGTGATATAATCATTGGAGGAGCTTTTTCAGTTCACAGCAAAATTACATTACAAGCACTATCATTTACTGAGAAGCCGCAACGTCTAATCTGCACAAGGTTTGTTTCTTTTTTTTTTTTTTAATCTTTGTACTTCAGTTGTAATTCAATGTTAACATCTTACTAAAACTAACATTCATGTACAAAATGTGAAAAATGAAATTATGCTATTGTGTAACAATATTAACAAGTTTCTATTTTTTTAATTTAGTCTGAACCTCAGAGAATTCCGGTTTGTTCAGACCATGATCTTTGCTATTGATGAAATAAACAAGAGTGACCTGCTTCCTAATATTTCTATTGGATATAAAATTTTTGATAGCTGTGGCTCAACGTTAGCCTCAATGAGATCAGCAGTGAGTTTAATAAATGGCCAAGAGCTTACAGCTCAAGAAACATGCTCTGGGCATTCAGCAGTGCAAGCAATCATTGGGGAATCAGAGTCTTCCTCAACTATAGTAATGTCAAGAGCAGCAGGACCATTCAATATTCCAGTGGTAAAATACATGGACATAAAACTATGTTTGTTAATTCACTTAAATGTCACATGAATAATTCTGTCTCAATATTATGACACTTCCTTTCAACAGATCAGTCATTTTGCTACCTGCGCTTGCCTGAGCAAGAGAAAAGAATATCCTTCCTTCTTCAGAACAATTCCCAGTGATTACTACCAGAGCAGAGCTTTGGCTCAGCTAGTGAAGTATTTTGGATGGACCTGGGTAGGAGCAGTAAGAAGTGACAATGACTATGGCAACAACGGTATGGCCACATTTGTGGAGGCAGCTGGTAAAGAGGGAGTATGCATTGAGTATAATGAAGCCATTCTAAGGACAAATTCAAAGGAAAGCATTGCTAAAGTTGTCGAAATAATTAAAAAAGGCACATCCAAGGTTTTGGTAGCATTTCTGGCTCAAAATGAAATGGATGTTTTGTTAGAGGAGGCCTTTGCTCAAAACGTGACAGGACTTCAATGGGTAGGCAGTGAGTCCTGGATAACGGCCAGATACTTAGCAACTGAAAGGACATCACAAGTTATCAGCAGTGCATTAGGATTTACAATTAATAAATCTAAAATTCCAGGGCTAAAGGACTTCCTTCTAAGCGTGCACCCATCGCAGATTCCCTCAAATTCTCTTTTGATAGAATTCTGGGAAATGACATTTGGATGTCAGTTTTCACCAAAAATGGAGAATGTGAAACTTTGCACTGGATTTGAAGATCTCAAAGCAATAAACAATACATTCACTGATGTTTCAGAGCTAAGGATTTCCAACAATGTGTATAAAGCAGTTTATGCAGTAGCTCATGCCATACATAACACTTTAGTTTGCAGTGGTATTGGTCCCTCTGAAAGTGTAAACTGCACCAAAAAAGATATGATCCTACCAGGCCAGGTAAAAAAAAAAAAAAAGTGAATAGATAAGTAAAATTACAACAATACTGAGAAGATTAAAAGCAAATACAAATGCATGTAAAATAGCACATCATTTCACCCTGCAGGTACTAGAATCCTTACAAAGAGTGAATTTTAAAATGCCATCAGGTGAACATGTCTATTTCAATGCTAATGGAGACCCTACTGCAAAATATGAGCTAGTGAACTGGCAGAAAAATTCAGTTGGTGACATAACCTTTGTTGCAGTGGGTTACTATGATGCCTCTCTCCCAACCGACAAGCAGTTTGTCATGAATCCTGCTAATATAGCTTGGGCTGGAAATAGTAATATGGTAGGTATGAAGTACATATGAGAAAACTTAATGTGAAATTATAATAAATGTTTTATTTTAAAAATATAACCGAGCCAAAATGTGTGTCAGAGGCCGAGATCTGTGTGCAGTGAAAGCTGTCAGCCAGGATTCAGACAGGCACAAATCAAAGGGAGACCACCGTGCTGTTTTGCCTGTATACAATGCCCTATGGGTGAAATCAGCAATGAGACTGGTATGGATCCATCTGTTACTTTATGTTTGAAATAAAAAAAGAGACAGATATCTATTACCAATTTTTTTTAGGGATTTCTATATACATGCACTTGATAAAAATATACAGGTAAAAACATAAATAATGGTTATCATTTTCTCTCATTTTAGACTCTGTTGAATGCATCAGATGCCCTCTGGAGTACTGGTCAAATGAAAATCATAGTCTGTGTGTTCCAAAGAAAGTGGAATTCCTTTCATTTGATGAGAACATGGGCATTCTCCTGACAGCAGTTTCATTAACAGGGATTTCTATTACTATAGCTGTAGGATTGGTTTTTTTCTATTTTAGAGACACACCACTTGTAAAGGCAAGTAACATTGAGCTGAGCCTCCTGCTGCTCTTCTCACTGACTATGTGCTTTCTTTGTTCACTTACTTTCATTGGGCAGCCTTCCAAGTGGTCATGTATGCTGCGCCACACAGCATTTGGGATTACTTTTGCACTTTGTATGTCCTGTGTTTTAGCAAGAACAATAGCAGTAGTCATGGCATTTAAAGCCACAGTGCCAGGTAGCAGTTTCCCCCAGTTTTCAGTGCCTGCACAGCGAATGAGTGTTTTTTGCTGCACCCTTTTTCAAGTCATTATATGTGCCCTGTGGTTAATCCTAGCACCCCCAGTGCCTCAAAAAAATGTAGCTCATTCCACAGATAAAATAATACTAGAATGTAATTTGGGTTCAACCATAGGTTTCTGGGCTGTGTTGGTATATATAGGAGTGTTGGCTGTTCTGTGTTTTGTTTTAGCTTTTCTGGCTCGTAAACTGCCTGATAATTTTAATGAGGCTAAATTCATCACATTCAGCATGCTCATATTCTGTGCCGTTTGGATCACTTTTATTCCAGCTTATGTCAGCTCTCCTGGAAAATTTACGGTAGCCGTGGAGATATTTGCAATTTTAGCATCGAGTTTTGGTTTACTATTCTGTATATTTACTCCAAAATGTTATATCATCATACTTAAGCCAGAAAAAAATACAAGAAAACATCTGATGGGCAAAGCAAATATAAAATCTCAATGAATGTCTTCACATACAAAACACTGTACTGAATGAACATTCATAAATCAAACAATGTATTTACTTTTAAGTTTGTTAATGAGTTATAACACATCAGTACAATAAAGACAGTTATTTTGGATTAAAATAATATTGGACTTTTTTTTTCAGTTTTTTCCTAAAAATAATTTCATAAAATGCAGTGATTTATTCGAGCTTTGATATCATTATTGATCATTTTGATTAAATTTGTCCAAATTATTTGTTGATATATAAGAGACCTAATAGCTTTGTACCAGTACAAAAATTTTTAATACCGCCTGATTCGTCCAAATGTAATTCACACGCCCCTGTTTTTTTAAAACCTGTTAATAACCACACTTGTTTTCATCATTGGACAGAAATCTGAACATGCAAATTAGGTCCCTTGTTCCACAGTTATTCGAAGTACATAAAGGGTGCATTAGGTATAGTCTAAGGATCAGATATATGGTTCCTATATAGCGTCATGCTTTTAAAAGCTGTCATCCTAATGATTATATTCTTTACTGCTAATGCTGAAGATCAGCAATGCACAGCATACGGAACAGATGAACTCCTTTATTTTTTTAAAGAGGGTGATGTATCCATAGGAGGCATTTTTTCATTTCATCAATATCCTGTTGGTGTAAATCCAACACTGCTTGTCAACCCAGGAAATATGAGATGTTATGGGTAAGTTGGTAATTAGATACAATAAGAACAATACACACACACACACACACACACTGTATGTGTATATA